>OY744483.1:66994928-67486050 GCA_963556165.1 Tipula helvola
TATATTTATATGTACGAGTGTGTAACATTTTCTTTATAATTTTTCTTTCTATTGTCATCATATTATATATAAAATTTATACTGAGGTTAAATAATATTTTATATTAGGTGTATCAGGCGTTTTTATTTTGGGGAGCAAGTCCTTCTTTAACCTGCGACCTTTCGTACCTTCTCATTTCAATAAAATTCGTTATAATGCACCTACATGCTTTGTAACTTATTTCCAACTTGTGGCTTATTCGTTTATAATGCATTTATATTTTATATGCCTACTCTATTCTAAAAAAGATTGATTAAAACTTTAAACCTTGCTTTAATTCGTTTCGCAATAAAAGAAGTAAGATTTCTGTAAACGGTTCAGCAACTGAATGACTTGAATAACAAATCTGTTACATAAGACACGATTTGGTAGAGTCTCTATTAATATAGGATACCGATTTATTAAAGGTTTTAACTTAGGAAGAAACCTGCTGGATTGAGCTGGAGTTTTTTCTCCAAAGTAAACCAAAGCCAACTCGTCGCCTTTTTTACAATACAAGCAAGAATGGAAAAAAATACGTGGGATTACAAATTTTTTATATGGGAGAGGAAGTCATGTTTTAATTTTATGATTTTTGTATTTTAAATATGTAGCACTGAGTGAAAAACAAAATGTATGATGATTTTTTTTATTGTTGTTGTTTTTTGAGATACAAGGTGTCAAATACATATTTAAAAATTATATGCTTGTGGTTTTGTATTTATTGCTATAAAATTGATCTCATAAATAACTAATTTTATGTTTATACAAAAGTACGCAAACTGTATGCGTTCCGCTGCCACCTGGTTTCACACAAATTTTAGGGCGGAGCAGAGAAAATTTGGAAAATCCAAGTTTTTTACTCATCCCTGATATTTCGTCTTGCAACCTCGTAGCACTCCTCTAATAAGCACATCATTAGACGTTTTTTTACTTTAACTTTTTCAATAGTTAAGCGTTTTCTGTTGAATATAATAGAGTTGATCATGATTTGCTCTATGGTTCAAAGATTTTCACATGATGATCGTGTTAAATCGAATAATTTTCGCTATTGATAATGGTTCATTGATCCCAATTTACTCAGCTATATGGGGGATTTACCAATCTCTGGTAATATCTTATAAATTTATTGAAGAACGATCGCATTTTTTAATTCACACTCTTTAATAATCTTTAAAAAAAAGAGCAACAAAAAAATCATGATTTTTATAAAAATCATAAAATTAAAACATCACTTTCAAAAATTTGTAATTTGGCGTATTTTTCTTGGTACTTATTCATTCTGAATAAAACCAGGTTGTAACCGATTTATAAGATTGCAACGAATGACGATGAATAATCATCGTTCGAGTTGATTGTATACCATCAGGAGTATGAAGGGACAAAGGTTATAAATCTGGAAAATGGAAACGGGTCAAAGAACAAAAAATTATTAAATTACGGGTTATATTTGATAATTGGATAATTAAATGAATTAACACGCACAAAAAAATTATAAAATACTTGCTGAAATAAAACGGAAGTCAATTAAGTGTTGGGTCGAGAAAGTTTCGAGTGTTGTCGGAATACGTTTGAACATGACTAGAAACAGTTTGTGTTTTATTAAAGACAAATTCATATGACAGACTGCCATTTTGTGACATTAATAAGTTAATATCAGGTGTTTCAAAGTTAGTGTGAATAGTTTGTTATTCGGTTTCGCAAACGTTCTCCACTTTTTGATTAAAGCATAAATGATCCACAAGTTATCCTAATAATAGAAGCAAAATTTGATTAAATAGGCCATATCTTACATAACCTACACAGTACATAATCGGAAACGGAACAGAACATTTTAGAAAAATTCGCCACGTGTACTTTACACACGTAATATGTTGATTGGAAAGTAAAGAACTTGAATGAAACCGAAAAATGAAATCGGTGAAGAATTTTATGAACGTATCAAATTATTAAATATTTCAAATTATTCACTTCCAGAACGTATTATCAAATTATTTACTTCCAGAACGGTGCTTGGCAAAAAAGCAAAATCGATGCTGATAAAAATATGCCTAGACTTTATGCGGTATATGTTCAAGAGACAACGAAGGTTTCTGTCTATCGTTTGTGAAACATTTCAATTAACTGTTCGAGAACGTAACTTTCTTGCAGCAGATGCAGAATGAAATCGGTGTTTAGAAGAAGCTGCAGTATCTCAAATGTAGAAAAAACGTGTCTGTAGAAGGCCCTATGAATATGGTAAGAGGTAAAGCTCAAACAGTGCTTCCACGTACAAATACAGGAATTGCTGCAATTTTATTTCGTGGTGGCAAAACAGTTCTGCAATTTTATTTCGTGGTGGCAAAACAAACTCCTCTTCCACACAATTTTCTCAAGGTAAATTGGAATTCTTTAGTTTTTAAATCATCATAGTTATTTTCAGGATATTCTGGATATTTTTTTTTTTTGCATTTAGCGTTAAAAACTAGGTTTGGTACAAAAAGCGTGAACACATAAAAATGATAAAATTAATGATTCTAGAAACGATTGCATCATTTTTATGCGTTCATGCTTTTTAGCAATTGAGTGTTACTAGCACGAACTGGTTCGATATCATGTTGGGAATAAAATAATTAAACTAATAGGTTATAAGCGAATTTATTTTTAAGAATTATTCTTTTTATTATTTGCTATACATTTAATTGTTTACTGTTTATCTACCCAAAATTATGTATATATGTACAACCATATGAATATATGTAATTCGTACTATATAATCGCCTGGTAACATCAAGGTATACACAGTTGTTCAATTGATAATTGCTTGGTGGAATATGTTTGTTACAGCTCAAAATGACTTTTAAATAAGTGTAGTCTTACTTTGGCAATTTTACAACAACAATGCCGTGTATTTTCATTCCGGAATGAAGAGATTCATTCCGCTGAGAAGTAGGAATAGCAAAATTCTCTTCTTCACCTATAGTTGCAGTGTTTACCACTAGAGTAAATATATTAAATATATTTAGTTTTATTAGTTGGTATTAAATAACAATTATCAATTTTTCGATAAATCAGAATTTTAAATTTTGTTAATTATCATTTAAAATTATTATACTTTATTCAATAATTTGTCATCACTATTTTATATTTGTTAAAATTCTAAATAATAAATTATATTTTAGAGCTTGGTACCAACTGTTGAAAGTAAAACAAAAAATTATTCTGAAGAAGAATTGCTCTTACTTTGGGCAAAATTTCATTCCTATCCGGATAGGAATAACTTTTACCAAAGTAAGACGGCAAAGATGACAGATTTAAATTCGGCGCCATATTCCAATAAATCCTTTGATTGTGGATGATAAGATGTGCCTTCCAGAAGATGATGAATACCTGCCATGTTTGCGTTTATTCACGGATTAATGTTCACTGCGGTTAGTTAGCCAATGCTTTAAAGTAAGGTGATTCTTTTTGATTTTCTAAATTAATAAAAACCATTAAAATTTATAATTAACTAGGGACCTGAGTGGATAATGTTAGGTTGTTGGATGCGAACAGTAATACCAATTTGAGATGCCTAAAAATCCATTTGAAATCATAATTAGTAAATTGTGCAATATTCAGAATATCAAACGACATGTGTTTATTGATTAACTTTTTCAGATGTAACGAAGGTTTACAAAATGTCTGTGGAAATAAAATTGTTTATACAAATGTAGCGTGTTAATTCGCCTTGCCTAATCGTACTACTAATTTGTATATACATATATTCTGTAAGCAGATAAAGAAATCATTCTATACTTTACAGTTGACTAAGGGAAATACAAAGTTAAGGTAAATGAATGCCAAACTTCCTGAATACTTGCAAGCTTTGACTTCAACGAGTTTTCAAGTTATCTAACTTTGTATTCAGGTTAACTGATTAATCTAAACTTTTCAACTGACTTCTATTGCATAGTAACTTTTAGTTAATTGTAATCTAACCACATTTCAATTTCACCTGTTTTAGAGTTACCTCTGTCTGTCGATTGTGTATCTTTTGTATTTCGAATTAAAGTTTCTTAGTTTCGAGAAATCAATTTATCGATGTTTCGAGGTTAGAGATTTTCTGGTGCTGAGCGTATTGCATTTAGACAGTATTCGAAATTTTAAAGATTTTTCTAATTTATTTAAGGTTTTCGATTATTAAGATTAACAGTATAATCTTGAAAAACCTCAATGCTAAGCATTTCAGCATTGAGATTTTTCAAGATTATACTGTTAATCATAGTTTATTAAAGATTTTCAGGAATACTCTTATAGATTATTCGAGTTTTTCGAAATTATTTGAGTATTTCCGCACGCTTATACTCTATAAAATTGCAACTTGCAAGACGTTGGAGTTGTTGGTTACAAAGCAAGTGATTTATCGAAATTCGATATTTTCTGGGATTTTATAGGCTTCGATATTATTCGAGATTTTCAGTATTATTCGAGCTAGCATAGAGATGATTTACACGCATACCATTCATATCGATTAGATTATCTTACAGATACGAGATTCTCAAATTCAAGATTTTTGGATTTGTGTAGATTTCCAGATTTAAATAGTGTGGCATAGTTTGACATCGAAATTAGTCGAGGATTTGCGATGCCAGCGTGGCACTTTTTCAGATTATTCGAGATTCTTACTGATTTCTTGAGTTTCCAAAATTATACTAGGGTATTAAGTTATCCAATTTTTTCTTAAATTTCTTGCATTTCAGACTTGATACCTTCCCAAAATCCTCGAAATAATTTTAGATTAATATTTTGGAGATTATCCGCCTTTTTCAACATTATGGTTGAATTTATTTGAGATTTTCGAGATTAAACACGCTCTGTTATTCACATGATGTTACAAATGATTCAGAACTGTTGAAAATATTTATAATTGTTATCAGCATAAGAATTACAGACAATTGTTAATGAATGATCTGGTAACTCTGTATGATCTGAAGATTACGTATTTATATGGACGAATTTTTCAAATTTACTAACGTTATTCCAGTAAATGAGAAACCAAAAATATGAGAAACGTATAGGGGTTCGTGCGCCAGGAAAAGGTCCCTCAAACCATAACATTCTTACCTCCGTAAAACTTGCAGTCCGATCCAAGCAAATTATAATTCGATTCGTCATTCCAGGGGACTTTTTCTAAAAGCCCAATGATTTATGCCACTGTTGTTTCGCGAAATGTATTTTAAGTTTTGTTTAGAAATAATTGGCTCTCGACATTCAACCGGCTCGCAAGACGTTGGAGTTGTGTGATGTTGGTTACATAGTAAATGATATATCGAGTTTCAATATTTTCTGGGGTTTTATTGGCTTCGATATTATTCGAGATATTGAACGAAGGAAAATATTAATTTTTGAATTTTTGGCAAAAGTGCAATCAAAAAGCTCTAATTTTTGTCTATAATTTGTCTATAGACCTTTTCTGCAAAAAAAATTTGACAGATAAAGACAATTGTTAAAATAACGGTAGGCCGATGAAGCTTTTCTGTGTAATATAAGTTGTGCTGTTTTGATGTATGTGAACTGGTTTTAATTATTTTAAATTTAATTTGTGGTGTTTACAAGAGAATGTTTATTATACCATAAATCATACCATAAAACTAGTACGACTTTTCTCGTACAAGTAAGGTAACTCTTTTTTTTTTTGTTAGCTTATTTTAATAAAGAGATTTGGAAGTTCTTCATTAAATCTTCCACATTTTCAGACATGTGCGATAATAACAACAATGTACTGTTGACAAAATACGCAAAGAGCTTTCAGGGGCTTGAAAGATATAAATTTATTATAGATCCTTAACTCATGAAATTCGATGCGAACCAGCTTCCAAAGAATTAGGGCTTGCTTCCCGAGAATTCCCGAAAATTTAAGAAATTAAAGCAGGGTTTCGAACCGACCCGACCCCGAACCTCGAACCCGCTCCGGTTCAAACATTTTCAGTAATTTTTTCGAACCCGAACCTGAACCCGAACCCAACATTGCGCAGGTTCGATTCAACGGGTTCCGAGTTGACTTTGAATTAAGCGTGAAACAAGAATTTGCTGTTTATGAATCCTTTTCACGGGTCGACAACGAGATAAATCTTATGGAATGGTGAGAAAACCATAAAATTTGAAATTCCACTTTTATTCGAAGCTGCGCAAGTTGTGTTAGCGGTTCCTGCAACGCAAACCAGTGTGGAATGGGCATTTTCGGCTTTATAGTTTAGTTTAGTACCAGAAAGGGTACACCTTAGAGAAGAATCATTAAGAGATATCCTATTCGTCAAATTAAACGAAAATTTTTTAATGAAATACTTGTGAAGTTTTATTTTTTTTTTTGTAACCCGAACCCGTACCTGAACCCGAACCCGAACCCAATTATTTTCTTACTTTGACCCTGAACCGGAGCTCGAATCCAAAATTGTGCGGGTTCGAAACCCTGAATTAAAGTATTCTCGTTTCCCGGGAATGTTGTGAATATTTCCCGGGAATGCAAAATCTAATTTCAAGACTGCTCATTTAACTGTATTGAGGCATAGTCATGTCCGAATCCCGGGAATTCCCGGGAATGGGCAAGCCTTACAAAGAATGCAACTTTTTTTTTAAATCTATTATGTGTACCGAATGAAATTTGTGATTTGTACATGAAGAATTAAAACTAAACGGCAATATATAATCATTATTTTTCTGTACTTGTTCTATTGCACATATTGTACAGTTTTTAAATAATCGTATTCATTCAAACTTTTTGTTCATTTTACGGCGAACATTCACCTTTTCATAATCCCATTTATTATGTATGGATGTGATCTTAAGCTGCATTGGCAAACTGCTTGCCAAACCATATGTTTTTTTGCCAAATTTTTCAACAGCTATGGTAGTAATTGCTCCGTCCAGTTCTTTACCTTTCTTTTTGATGTAATATTGCGGACCTGGAAGTGCCGAGAAATCCATTTTGACGTAGGTCTCGTCGTTCATTACGAAACAAGAATCTTTTCTTTCGTTCAACCATTTGTTGTGTTTCTTTGCTCGATCGATCCCTCTATTAAATAGTTCAACACTTCTTTTGGGGATTTTTGACTTCTTGTATGTCCGTAGATTATTTCTGGTTTTAGCTCGTTCCACAATCGATTTGGTTGTTTTGGTTTTTCTGGCCAAATCTCGCACAGACATCGAGGGATGTTTCGAAATGACTCTTACAATTTTCTGATCCAACATTTTATTTGGAGCACCTGATTTTTCTCCGGATCCGGGCTTGCGTGATACAGAAAGATTGATTTGACATTTTTTTTACATTTGTTACCGTATTATTGGAAACACCGGCCAATTTACCAATTTTTTTATTGGTATACTCGGGATGATCATTGCACAATCTAATTATTAAATCACATTTTTCTCCTTATGATGCGTCCATTTCGAAACAAATAAAACAAATGCCCAATTTGACGTTTATTCGTTTTTTTAAATTGTTTTTCTACAAAATAACGGTACCAGTTTTTTTCTTTTGCGTAGTAACCTATGAGATAATATAAATTTGGGAATCACAAATTTCATTCGGTACACATAATATCATCTGGTCAACAGAAAGTCGTTTTATACATCCTATGAAGTTTAAGAAAGCGGCTGTGTTTTTAAACGGATTTATCGTATTTTACAAAGTATTTAATCTTAAAAGAAATTTGTTATTTGAAACCTACCAACCTATATCCACATGTTTTCCCAGGCTTTAAATTTACCACCACAGTGACAACGGTATTCTAAAAACGGACATTGCACCTGTGTTACAGGTTTGCGGGAATTTTGTTCACACGTTGGTGCCGTTTTGTTTGCTCTAAACGCGATTTACCAACGTATTGTGGAAAAAGAAACTGAGGCTGTAAGAAAGATTTCGCTACTACTCATATTTATACTATACATACGCATGTTTAATTTTCAGAAATCAATTACTGATGTTAAAGCAACATTTTATAATCGAAGACAGAAGATAATAAATATAAAAAGGCCAGTAGTAAGACTGATCTAATTTTTGCCGACTATATTTTTCCAGAGCTGGCTGGCAAATATTATACGAAAGTCGTATAATAAAGTGTAATTATAATTAGATATTAGTGAAATAATTTTTTGATAATGAAAATTAATCAAATTAAGTGACGTAAAACAGAAGCTGTGATTTTTATAATACATATACATTGAATTATGAAATAAAAATGTAGCGTAATGCAAATTACATTTTTATTCTTGAATTTCTAATATATCATTTTTAAAAACTTCTGCCGTAGGACTCCGATTACTCGCACCACACTGGAAATTTGCCTATTGAATGTTTTCAATGGAGATTGCTTCCAGTTGAAATTTGTCATTTTTAAATGACGGCAGTTCTGCAATTAAAAAGCCTCGGTCTGCCAGAATTACGTCCCCTGCGGTTATTAAATTCAGGATTTTACAGTTTTTAAATAGGATTTCATATTTTTAGGATTTCACAGTTTTTATCACTGCATCGTCCCACATATCCTTTGGATATAAATGCATGAAAGTTAAATGAATTTGTTAATTTAAATTAGTTAATAAATAAGATTTACATGACTTCTTCGAATATACCTCAAAGCAGTCTATTACGATAAAAGGTTAAGTTCTGAAGATTTCTTTAAAACGTTAAGGAATATTGGGCCCGATTCAATGAAAATCTTCTATTTTTCTTTTCTTCTATACTTCTCTTAATTCAAGGAGAACTCGATACTATTTTTAAAATAAATCCACACAAATTTATGGATTGCTTGAAACCCATATCTAGTTCTCTTAGAAATAGTAGCAGAATAGAAAGAAAGACAAATAGAAGATTTACATTGAATCAGGCCCAATAAGGATGCCTCCTTATCCGGCCAAAATACGAATCAACTTATTTTGTCGTGAAGAGCGATTGTTGCCTTATAAAATAAAGCTGATAATGTCTTCACAAAGACTCGATCATAAAATGAAAAATTTGTAAAAAATAAATTTAATCGGAGCTTCATTACGCCGTTAAAAATATATCGAATCTGCTTAATATGTTTACTTTGAAATTGACCGGTACAAAATTTTCAAAGTTCTTAAATATAATAGCCAACGAATCGGAATCAGACCGTACTTCAATGATGAGGTTTTCAAACATCTTCTATTGATTGCCTTCAACCACTCTCTTTGGCGTTCTTCATAGAAAGTTTTAAATATCTTAAGTGGATTTTCGGAATGATTAGAAATCGAAAAAAAAAATATTCCTGTATCCCTATCCGCTGTTGTATAACAAATTCAACTTCAACTTCATGTTATTTTATTTCTATTAATCACTTTTTATAGCTTTATAGAAAACCAATTACGAAAATGTAATGTCACACTGGCCTACCAATATTTTTGACTATCATAACCTCAACTTTTTTGACACGTAAGGAAAAAGGTCTATTACCACATTTACATTAGTAGAATAAAAGTGTGTAGCAAAAAAGTATCGTAATGTGAACTCAAATTTAAATTTTTAAATATTTTATCGTATGCGATAAAATATTTAAATTTAAATATTTACTTTTATCCAATTTTGATGTATAATAGCCCGATAACTAGACTGATTTCAAATAAAGAAAATGTAAAATAACCCATTGTTATTAAGCGTCTTCCATTGGCGAAAGCAAACTACTCGCAAGTACTTGTATCTACTCATAAATACTCATTCTCAAATGATGGTGTAGATAAAAAGTACTTACGCATAAAATTTACGATAGGTGGATTTTAGTTGCAATAATTCCAATAGATGGCTTTTTTTTTTTTTTTTATGGTATGTCACACAAATTAATTTTGTTTATGTTTTTTAAAATAAAAAAATGGACGCAAATAAAAAATTGGTGAGTTTTTATAACAAATATATTTAAAATTAGGTTTATTTAGCTGTTTTTAAGATTTCCATTCATGTTCTGGACGATAGCAGTAGTGAAAGTAGTCTGCTATGGGAATCTTCCAGCTCGTCATCATCTTCCTCGACATAATCAGATTCTGAAGGAAATACCCTCAATAGAAAAATATGGGTGGAAAATTATTTGGTAGTGGTAATTCAATATAATGACTTAGAATTTAAGCAACATTTCCGCTTATATAGAGTTGTGGCTGGAAGAATTATAGGTGTGTTGTCATTAGTATTGTTAATTGTGTTTTCGCGAAATATTAATCGAAATTTTAACATTTTTAGATTTATATAACACTTCTGTGCAGCGTGTGCCCCATGGCGGGCGTAAGAAAATAGGTCCTGATGGTGAAATATATGTGACCTTGTGGTTTCTTGCCAACACGGAAACATACAGGCAAATTCTGGGACAGATTTAATATTACCCAAAGTTCAGTACATAGAATTCTGTACCGCGTCGTGAAGTAGATAACCAAAGAAAGCCACAATTACATAAAATGGCCAACAGTGATAGAAATGCAAAATAACCATTTGGATTTTTCAATCATGAAGGGTTTACCTGGCGTTGTTGGTGCAATTGACGGTTCCCATTTTAAGATTAACTCACCCAAGAACAACAAACAAGCATACTATAACCGTAAAAAGGATTATAGTTTATTGTTGCAGGGAATCGTAAATGCCGAAAAAAAAAAGATTGTAGATGCACATTGTGCTGAACCAGGATCCATGCACGATGCCCGACTATTTCGAAAATCTAATTTTTACCGGCGTGTCAGTGAAGACCAATCCATTATATAAGGTGTGTTACTTGGCGACTCAGCCTACCCTGAAACCAACTACTTAGTTCCACCTTTCAAAGATCTGGGTAATTTAAGCGCAAAACAGCGTAAATTCAACTACCTGCATTCAGCAACCCGAATAGTTGTTGAAAATGCATTTGGATTGCTGAAATGCCGTTTTCGCCGACTTAAGTTTTTTGAAAGCCCAAATTTAGGTTTTATCTCAAACAGTATTGTTGCTGCTTGTGTTTTACTAAAACGAAATTGAGTATTTAGAATTTTACGAAATTGAGTATTTAGAAGATGATGACGATGATGGATTACAAGCGGTCACACAACCTGAAATAGCTAATATAAATAGCGCAAGGTAGCAAATGTTCCAACAAATGGACAATCAAGGATAATTAAACTAACAAGAAATCAAATATTAAATGAATAAACATTTTATTTTATAAAAAAAACAGTCTTTATAATAACAAGCCTTCATGACAAAATAACAGCCAATTCAAATATTACACACAGCCTTGGTGACTTCTACTATCATTGCTTCTACTTATTTAACAAAGTTAAAAGTAATTGGTGCCTCTCCTCTCTGTGTTTTTCCTTCTGTTCAATATATTTTTCTAAAAGTTTCCGTTTTTTTTTCTTTTCTTCATTTTTTCCTTCTTATGTTTCACGTCTGCTAAGGTTTTCGTGTCCCGTTTTCCCTTTACTTTGTCCTTTTTCTCTTCGGGTTGGATCAGATTCTTCATAGGTGCTAGATCTGGCTGCTATTCCATCCCGACAGATACGGAATGCGGTGAACACATAACTGGATGAAGTGCTTTTTATTCCTGGTTTTGAAGTATTCCTCTTTTCTATTCGCATAGGCGCTTATTAACGCTTTCCCTTCATTATAAGTCCAGTTACGTGTCATTTTAAATTTTGTAATTATTCTAAACGAACTAATTCAATTGGATATGTACTCACAAGTACTTCCAAGTAGCAAACTTTTCTCATTGGAAGACAGCTAATGCAATGAAAACGTCAACCAATTACAGAGGTTGCTACATATTTTACATTTGTCACTAAAATTAGCGTTCCTTTGGATATCTACTCACAAGTACTTGTAAGTACTTTGCTACGGTCAATGGAAGGCAGCTATTGTATAACCCACGCTGCTAGGGGCAACGTGAGTTACAGCTGCGGCAAAAATAATAGTAGTGAATGAATCAAGATTATTCAATACAAACTGCCTGAAAACTAAGCATAGTTTTTAAAAAAATTTGTTTTCCAAAGTTACATTATTTATTACATAATAAGAAAATAATATCATAATTTTGTTTAAAAGTATGAAAAATTCGAATATGTTGCAATTAGGATGTAGCACTACTATTATTTTTGCCGCAACTGTATATTTTGTATAACAAAATATTGAATAGTCGTTGGAAAATAATTCGTAGATTTCGTAATTTACGTCAAAGATACACGTCACATAAATTTAAAGAACGGTCACTATGATAAAATGTATTTCAAAATTCAATGCTACAGTGTGAAAACACAAAATGGAACTATTTCTTATTAATTTACGATTATTTACATTTATTTCAACAAAATTGGATAAACCGTTGTATGCCACTCGTGAGCAAAGAGATATTATCCACTCGGGATAATATATAAGACAAACTTATCCCTCATGGATAACATCTCGTTTTGCTCACTAGTACCATAAATAACTATTATTCTATACTAATGTAAATGTGGTATATGTGTTTTATTGTAATTAAAAAACAAATCCTTCATTCAAAACCAAGTATTTAGCTAGCATGTAAAAGAAGTCGGTCGAATAGTTTTGAAAAATTTGAACTACCTACCGACTTAAAAAACAAAATTAATGCATAAAATTGATTATAAACGATAGTTGATTTGGTGGATAGTTGATTTCATCAGACTCAATCGTCTATAACTCGCAGAGTTTTGCTCCAAAGGAATTCAAATTATCAGACAATTTCTTATGAGTTTTAATATTAGATAAAGAATTTTAAAAAAAAAATGTCCGAACATAACAATTAAACAAATCAATTTTAACAAATTAACAAATTGATTTAGAACGATCTGTTATAAACACGTATACAAACAATTTATATTTCGCCGCACAGCTCTTGGAGGCGTTACTGGTACTTCTCTGGTACCAGTAACGTACCAAAGCAGATTAAGCGGTTAACCGGTTAATTTAAACTTTTCGGACGAGACAATTTTGGTGATCGATATTTTGTGTAATTCGATATTTTGGTTGGTAAGATTTCAAGACGATCCCATCTAACTTCTTGGCATCTAACATATGCAAAATTATCAACACATTAGTCAACATTTCTGAGGTTATGCAATGATATTTTTCAAGATTATTTTAAACCTCTAAGATTATTCGAACTTTTTGAAATTATTTAGGTCTATTGGAGTTTCTCGCTTATACTCGAAATTTAGTAGACATGAGTTGCGTGAAGTTACAGATCTATCGATATTTTCGATATTTTATTTGACATTCCGAGGTTCTTAAATTTATTATTCGACATTTTATATTCGATATTATTCCATCTCTGAAAAAATACATGGCTTTATTTGAAGTGGATCATAGAAAAATGTTCAAAACAAACTTGTTTTTCCTCTCCTGAAAAATTACTAAAAGTACCATAAGCTACTTCAACTTATTGCCACAGATATATAGAAAGTAATCAATAGTATTAACAATTCAGTCGCTATAGCCTGATCAAATTGACTGGAAAATAATTAAATTTTTCGTATTTCTCATTCAGATGGAAACTGAACTTGTAATTCTTAATAATTTCGCTCTTCGTAAAAAATAATTATCTGGTTTCAGTAGAACTTTAGTTACAAACATTTTTGTTTAAATTTTGTTTTTGTGCGAAAACAAATAGTTGTTTGTGCATCAAGTACGGAAAAGGGCCTTTATCAGCATCCATTCAAGCACGACAAAGTAATTTACCAATGTTACTGTGCGTCACTTTTCCTAAAAGTAATTACTTAATAAACTTATTATCAAAGAGCCTTTTCGTAGGGCATGGAAACAAACAGACTGGTTGGACATGGGAAACATAAATGAGCGACTAAGGGGTTACATAAGTGATATTTGTACATGTTACTGGTTCACAAATTGGCTTATGGTTCGAGATAATGCGTTCAAAATCACCAAAGAACTAAAACTACAAGATATGCCGGTCCGGCCCAACGACAATTTCATCCTAGATACAAGACACGACAGAGCGCAGACTATGCGGCCTACTTCTCGGCCGACTTACATATACGGTAACAACATGAAAAAGTACGTCTGAAAAAAAAATCTCAATCAACTGCTTTCTTTCTTTATTTCGGTATGCTCTCTCTCAAACAGCTAAAACATGTTAAAATTCGCAAAAGAGATTGCGAGCATTGAACTTATAGAATGATGTTTTACTTAAATTTTGCTTTTTTAGTGGTAGCTTAAACCCTGTTCTTTTTTAAAGATATAAAAGTTACCATTAAAATAGTTAGAGTACAGATTTATAATAATTAACCGTATTTTAATGACAACAAATACTCGGATTTACCTGTCCAAAAAAGATATAAAATAATAAAAGAAAACAACCTCGCGTCCTTTTACCTTCTTCTTTTAAATAATGAATCCTCTTGTGGTTTGATATTTTATGCGGTAATGACTTTTTTGAACATACATACATTACATATTCAACACATAGAATATAACTAAAGCTTTTAAATTTAAAATTCACTAACAAAAATATTTTTCTTCTATTTCCAGATAAATTTAAACTTGAAGCACGAGGTAAGTTTTTTTTTTACCTTGTATCCTCTAAATACGAGAACTTAATTCAGCAAAAATAAAATTCAATTAAAAATATTATTCTTATTTAATTTTTAAAAGATTATGTAGTTTAATTTTATTATTGATGATAGTCTTATATGATTTTGTTCACGATCTATAATTAATTTTAAATTTATAACGAAGGATTATTGTGTTCTTGTTATAAGCAAAAAAAAAAAAAATTAAAAAGGTTAAAAATGTAGAAATGTGGATTTCAAATTAATTATCTCTATATTGGATTATTGTTTAATTAATTATATGATTTTTTTATTTATATATAATTTAGTTTGCAATACACCAATACCTCACTTTGCGTTGTGTTACGTTCAAACAAGAAAAAAAATTGTTCGAACGCGTATAAATACAGAAGATATGTAAGTTTCAGCAAAAATGTTTTTACAGTGACCCAATCCCGAAAAAACGCACACTGTAACAATGCAAACTGAGGTATTGGTGTAATATTTTGTTGTTGTTGTTATTTAATTAATTTAGATAAAACGGATAGAGTCTAATTTTTGAAGTGGGTTTAAAAAATTACGTTTTGGTAAGATAACAAAAAGGAAAACGAAAACTTTGTGGTTTTGGTATATAATCGTTAAAATAATTAAAAAGTAATCACATAAATCTCAACGTTTAAGCGCAACTTCTGTCCTTATACAAGGCCTAAATGGTTTATTATTCATTTCAATGAAAATGAAATGACAGCAATTTTGCCCGCGTTCTAAACATTGCCTAAAATAATAATAATCAAAAGAATTCTGTAATGCTTACCGTTTTTTGAATATATTTCTAACTATTCTATTCGATCCACCATGCCATCTTTCTTCTTTTGTGTCATTTGTAAGTTGAACAAAATTTTGATTCGATTCTAACAAGTAACCTTACCTTATCTTATATTTTTAGTAAAAATATAAGACACGTGTCTTTTTCAGCGTTGGAATAACATGTTTAATGGGTGAAAACTTCGCCTAAAGTTCTCCCCTAAAACACATTTTTGCAAATATCTTCTTTTATACGCAATATTTTCCAACAAAACAAGATGAAAATTGTTTCTTTTCAAAAGTACTGTAATCCTTGAAAAGTTGAACTAAGACCAAGAAGCATTATTTAAATGCATGTTTTGCTAATTTAAATGCATAGTTTGAGGTTGTACTTAAAAGTGTACTTTTATGATAAGAAACATTTAGTTGGATCCTAAATATAAAATAAAAATTCTTATTTTTCTCTCTTGCCACTGCCTCACCCATTATTTTCCATTTTTAATTATTGCTTTTGATATAATTTTACTTAGCTACCTACTGCAGGCTTTTAAGAACTTGAGCTGATACATCGTAAGGCCAAGGATTTTTTTTGATAAAATATTGCTGAATGTGTTATATAAAAGAAACTGCAAGGAAGCTATATCCTATGTAAAGAAAATTAACACATGAAACCAAACCATAGTTTTTTAGTCCCTCTTCATTTGGGTAAATCTATTTGACATGTTGACATTAGACGTTAACATTCGGTCAAAACTAAATATTTATTTTCATTGTTGATGATTGAGATACGTCTGATTAAATACTATACAAGGGCCTAAGTTTACGTTAGAAAACATGATTTAATAAATTTTCTTGCTATAACCATGATGATGATATGCAAAAACTTTTTCATTTCTATATTACAGTACAAAACACATAACAATAAAATATTCAACCCTACTTTTATTTTTCTTGTAAATTTGGTTTTAAAATGTAACTTTCATGCTTTATCAAGATGGTCAACATCTTACATGCATAGACATCCTATTAGTAAAAGGTAGTAGCCAGTAGGGAATTATCTTATGCGTGTCAATCATGTTTTAATCCTTCAAAGCTAATTAAAATATGGGTTGGGTACAGTTGCCCGTATGACAAAATACCGTTTACAAAATCCCGTATACATAATACCGTATTACAAAATCCCGTATTCCAAAATCCCGTATTACAAAATCCCGTATCCCAAAATCCCGTATGCCAAAATCCCGTATATTAAAGCAAATAAAATTAAATAATTGTAGTTTCAAAGTATAAAGAAATCGAACTCCTTGATGTAAATAAACGATGACAACATTTTAGTAATAAAATATATTTAAATAAACAAGATTATGGTACCTAATTCAAGAAAAAGCTTCTGGACAATGGTTCGTGTTTTACCATCTTTGACATAGATAAATAGTTTTTTTGGATTGGCGACTTGGGAGCAAACCATATATAATTATAATTAACTATGAGAGAAGTATTCAGATTCTAAATTTATTCCAGCTGTCTTCAGAGATTGTCCTTGCACCTTATTGATGGTGATAGCAAGCGCAATTCGAACAGGATGTAGTCGTTTGAATTAAATTGGAGTGTTCGAGGGCATCTAGATCCAGTGGCCCGATCTTTCGAAAATACCACGAAATTCTGCTCATATGTTAAAGATGGTAATAAAATGTCAATAAAACGTAACACCCTCGAAATTTTACAAACATTTTGTTTGGGGGCACCCAGGGGCCGGACCTCTTCGAAAATACTACGAAAACCTGCTCATTTTGCTAAAAACCCTTATGCAAAAACTCAATTTGATTAGATGATCCGTGTGGAAACGTATAAAACACATACATACATACATACAGATTTTCATTTTTATACAAAAATCACGAATAATTTAGTTTTAAATTAAATAATATTAAATATTTTTAAAATTATTTATTAAACAAAATTACAAAAAATTACTTAAAACCAAAATTTTTTTTTTAATTTGAATAATCCCGTAATCCCGTAAAAAATTCATACTACGGGATTTTGAAATACAGGGTTATGAAATACGGGATTTTGTAATACGGTTTTTTTGTGATCTACGGGATTTTGTACATTCTGGATTTTGTAATACGGGCATTAGTACCGATCCCTTAAAATATGTTGATTCCTGGCCCAAAATTAACTCAGCCTCTTGTGTCTAGAATTGCGTAAAGCCGCTTACAAAATTAGCGAATCGTCTATATTCAGAGAGTGATTCTATTTTATACCAAGATTTAGCCCCCGGCACATGCTTCCAAAAATGATTGAATTTCCTGAAATTCAATTATGAATTTCATTCTGATTATGGGGCTACTTAAAATCATTTTTCAATTATTCGACGATTGAAATATTTCCTATCCGAACTGTAAACTAAATCTAAATAAGATACAGGGACCCCTGTGATTTAAGTGTTGTCATTTATTTTCGGAAGGTTTTCGTCAAGGTAGCCGTGAACGTTCTAAAAAACTCGTGTAGCAAAGTGGGGATGGAACAAACTGTCGAGATAATAGTGGCGGTTTGTGACCATAAATTCAGGATGGGCTAAACCACCACATATGCTAATATAATATTTGTACGGATTTGTGCTTCACCTCAACAGAAATTTTGGCTTGCTCGTTTTAACCTAATACAGTAAAAACTCGCTTCTTTTCTTCCTTGCTACCTTCGCTAGTGCTACTTCCTTTGAATGGATTTGGCCACCGCAACGATGCTTCTCCAAATAGTGCGATGCACGACAAGAAAATGGGTTTCAAAAGAGGTCCTGCTTATGTTGGTACCGTCTCCAAGCAATTTTTATTAATCCGATAATGTCTATTTTTATGATATCTTTTCCAATCTCGTGATTCATTTGCATCTTGATATAATTAGCCTTATCAGACCGTTGTATTTGTCTAATTATTTTGAGCAATATTTAAGGAGACTTGAAGTGACAGTGTTTCGCTCAATGATCAGGGACCTTAGATACATATTTGGTTCCTTACACCTTCTCGTAATGTGTATCTCCTGAAATAAAGTCTCTGCGTGTCTGTCATCTAAAAATACCCATGTATTTGGCATATGCTTCGTTGACCTGAAGGCTAATTATTGGTTGCGTTGTTAATGCCAATGAGCTATTGCGGATTCATATGCTATCTCGAAGGCATTTTATTGACCAGATGAATATGGTGTTTTCTGTCAGTGATTAGATTCATATACCGATTATAAAGATATTTTAGATTCCTATCACGAACAAAATAAACAGATAAAGGAAAATAAAACTTTATGTACAGATTTAAAAGTTTAACATGCCCTACTTACATGTCTTTAAATTTAGCTTCTTAATTTCCGCGATTTTAACGCAAATTTTAATTTTTTTACATCACATCGATTTTTCTCCTTTGAGTATTTTCTTGTTAAAGCCAATAACATAAATATCACAGAGATTGCCCACAGGGAACTTACTAAAATGAGCAAAAGCCATACGAAGTAACAAAAAAAATTTAAATTTGGGATTCCTCTCCACAGTTAAGAAATATCTTATATACTATTTGATTCAAGACACTTAAGGATATTGTTCCCCACAACACCTAAGGCTATTATTCTCATTCCTAAAAAATAAACGAGACAGTGAGTTGTGTCTATCTGCTGCATATGGATCCTAAATTTCGACAATTTGGCGTTCAATTATTAAAAATTAACCTTGGTCTACGCAAAGCATTTATACACCCATTTATTATAGCGACAGTCGACCGTCCAATTATTGGAGCAGATTTTCTTGGTAAGTTTGGTATCTTATGGTCGAAGTAAAGCGGAAACAACTTATCGACCCAGCTACACTATTATCGGTAAATGGTATTACCAGATCTGTCGATACTTCAACTCCTAAAATATTCATAGTAGACAGCGTTTTTCAATTATAGTTTCTAAATACCCAGCATTAACATCTTCTTCCAATTATCATTTACCGGTAAGAGACAATATTGAGCACCACATAATAACCAAGGGGCAATTGCCTTTTTCCAAGCCCAAGCGATCGGATCCTCTAAAATTTAAAACAGCGAAAATCGAAGTCCATAGGAAATGATTGATATATGAATATGTCAACCTCCGTCATGTTCAGTTTCATCCCCATTGCACTTAGTAAAAAGGAGAGATAGTAGAGATTGGAAACCGTGTGGCGATTATAGAATATTAAACGATTGTATACAGTTTCTAATAGATATCAATACCACATATCCAAGATTTCGGAATGCAACTGCGAGGAAAAATTATTTTTGGACCTAGTTAGACCTAGTTAGGGCGTACCACCATATCCCAATAGCAGCAGACGATATTTACAAGACTGCTATAATTACACCATTTGGACTCTTTGAATTCAAGAGAATATTTTGGTTTGAGAAATGCTGTTCAAACCTTCCAGCGTTTCATGAACGAAGTCTTGCGAGGCTTACATTTTGCTTATGCTTATCTAGACAACATTCTTATCGCTAGAGAGTCAGAAGAGAAAAACTCATAACATTTGCATGCCCTTTTCAACGTCTATCGGAATATGACGTAAAAATTAAAATTTCTAAATGTTTATTTGGTGTAAATGCTTCATATTTCACCAGATGGTGTTGCATCGTCCAAAAATAGAGAACAAGCCATCATGTCTTTAAAAGCATCCACATCGATCAAGAAAATCAGCAGTTTGTTGGTATAGTAAATTATTACCACCGTATTACTCCTCGATTCGCAGGATTGCTAGCACCAATTCACGCTCATTTTTCCACGCTGCTGAAATTTAAAAAAATACCGGAACTAAGGATACTTCAAGTAGGGCGATTAGTGCAGTACTTCAGCAGTTCAACAATGTATGTTGACAAACACTTGAATTGTACTCACGAAAGCATCTACCTGCTACCAGCCTATCAAACATTTCCGAAATTTCATAGAATGTAGGGATTTTACAGTCTTTACGAACCACAAACCCTTAACGATAACTATTGCATCCAAGACTGATAGGAGTCCTAGACAACCCGGCATTAGGAGTTTATCTCATAATTTATGACAAATATCAAACATATCAGCATAAAATAATAATCGTTGACCATTTTACCCGCTGGCTAGAAGTTTATCCGACTAAAGATGTCTCAGCAACAACGGTCGCAAAAGTATTTGTTTAACAAATTTTGGATGAACAGCAAAAATCACCACCGACCAAATGTCACAGTTTCAGTCAAAATTAATTACAGCACTCACGCTTCTTCTCGAGATTCACAAAATTCGAACAACCACGTATCACCCATCGAGTAATGAATGGTAGAACGAGTACACCGTAAAATAAGTGTTGAATTACCAAGGGTTATCTTGGGAATGAGAACCTCTGTCAAGGAAGAATTAGATTGAAGTCCAGCGGAATTAGTTTACGGCCAAACTTTGAAGGCACCAGCTGAATTTGTAGTGAAAACAATTTCAGACAAAGTTCCTCCAAGAACTCCAACTGCGGTTAAATGGAATTTATTCCCAAAGATATATAGATGGGTTGGGCATGATATCTCCAAAAACAAAATTCCCAGACATATAATCTCCAAGTCATAAGCTCCAAAATAGAAATTTCCAAATTTAAAATCCCCAAACACGAAATCGCCCAGTTTTGGTAAATAACCCAAGTCTATTTATCAAAATTGGGCGGTTTCGTGTTTGGAGAATTAACAGTGGATTCCCGGAACAGCTATAGTATTTAGAACAGCTTTAGAAAAATTTATAGTTTCAAAACAAGGAATATTAAAGTTTTTAATTACATTTTTTAACATTTTATAAAGCATTACAAAAGTTTTACGAGGAGATATACTTTCGCCTGATTGAATTTATTTTAACTTTATTTTTGCCACAATCATTTCTTTTCCCAGCTCTTTGATAATTTCGTACACGCCACAATTTTTTTCCCCAACAACAACTTTAGTCCTTCGATACCAAGCTTCAATAGAATTTGATGTGCTTTTCGTGCTTTTCGACTGATTTGTCCCAGTTGTATAATTTTGTCTGAACCAGATACTAATTTTTCTAAAGACACTATCTTCGTAGTTAGCGTTAATTTCGTTGAAATAATTTAGGACATTTTCCGGAGAAACGAACGACAAGCTCTTAAGCATACGAACGTTTAAATTACATTTTTCGTCATTACCATATTTTTGGGCAAACTCTCCTTTTGCACACGCTTCCAAACTATCTGTCCAAATTTTTTTTTTTTTTTTTTTTTTTTTTTTTTTATTATTTATATTACGACTGAGTCTTACACCCATTTAGTAATTTACATTGCATTATAAAGTATTTGATTAGTCGGCACAATCACAAGATTATCCCCCATTTCGTGTAACTCATCCCCTGAATTTTCGCCACAGCAAGTCTACTGACCTCCTGGTCGCGATAAGTCCAATGGTTTTATTCTTTGCAGTCTTCTGGTTGGTGTGGTAGTCAGCATACAGCGTATGTCCAGATATCTGTCCAAAATGAACTAGGTATCACTGAGCATCTGGGAGAAATTCCTCTGCTGCATACGAAATAGTTTTATCAAAATCAGTAATAATTCTACTGGGACTGAGGTTAATTTTTCTTTCTATATAGCCAATTTAAACAATTCATAAAAAAATTCTTTGTACGCCCCTATAGATTTGCTTGTCATCAGGCAAAATATAAGGGGTACAAATTGTTCATCGATGTGACCTTGTATGGTAAAGAGCTGTCGAAAAATTGATGGAACGGCATAAAATGTTCCGTCCATTACCCAGCACTGTCGTCTCATGGCCTTAAAATGATTGTTTACTTTTGTCACAGATAGCACATTTACAACGCGGTCGCGATTATTTTTATAATCACAACACTTTTAAATAATAGCGGTTTTCTTTGTGCACACGCCCAGCGATACTCGTCTGTGATATTTTTCGAGTAGAAGTGATACCCATATCCATCCACGAATAACTTCTCGTTTCCTGACAAGTTTGTCTGTATTAAAATCAATAAGATTCTTCCGGCTTTTTATAGACAAAATATATTAACAATAATGGCATTCCCAACATTTTTCGACTTGTTAATCAGAAAAAATGAAGAGGCCAATCATTTATAATATGTATATTGTATATCTACCAAAAAAGTAGAAATATCAAAATCCCCCGTACTTTAACTGAAGAGATACAAAGTGTATCGACCCCAAAAAATGAAAACCTTCCCCAAAAAATGAAATTTATATATTAAGGGTACAGGTTGTGTTCGAATGTTATGCCGTCTTACTTTGGTAAAAGTTATTCCTATCCGGATAGGAATGAAATTTTGCCCAAAGTAAGAGCAATTCTTCTTCAGAATAATTTTTTTTTTTTACTTTCAACAGTTGGTACCAAGCTCTAAAATATATTTATTATTTAGAATTTTAACAAATATAAAATAATGATATCAAATTATTGAATAAGGTATAATTATCCCAAATGATAATTAATAAAATTTAATATTCTGATTTATCGAAAAATTGAAAATTATTATTTAATACCAACTCATAAAACTAAATATATGTAATAGTTTTACTCTAGTGGTAAACACTACAACTACGAGAAGAAGAGAATTTTGCTATTCCAACTTCTCAGCGGAATGAATCTCTTCATTCCGGAATGAAAATACACGGCATTGTTGTTGTAAAATTGCCAAAGTAAGACTACATTAGTCTAAAACAAAATAAAACTGCTTTCTATTTCTTACAATCAGTATTTTTATTGTAAATTTAATGAACTACATACTTGTACTTACAAAATCATTGATCTTGATATTATTTGGTTGTGATGAAAACGTTATATAATATTAAGATGAGTAACCAAATTAAATTGTTACCGCACGTTATCAGATGCAATATCTACAATCTCACAACATTCCAATTGGAAACGACATGAATATGGTTTCTAATTGGAAGTCTGTAGTGGGTAAGGAAGAAGAAATCAGTTTCCATTTTTTTTTTGCTGCAGTGATCGTTAAAGGATTTTATGTGTATATATATTATGTGTGTGTGTTATGTGTATGTATATAAGTATATATAAGAATTATCTACAGCAATAAATGGGTTGCCTACCCATAGTTAAATTTGAATAAAAAAAAACATAAAAAAAATAATTCTGATCAGGATTTTGATGCATGGAAATTTGTTATATCGGTTAAGCTACTATACAGACATAAACAATATCCAGGCCCACCAATTCCCAATCCTGATCAGACAGAACTTTTTTTATGTTTTTTCTTATTCATTTTGTAAATACAATGGGAAGGCAACACATTTATTGACGTAGCGAAAGTTCTATGACGTATTGATAATCCTGGTCAGAAAGTTTTTTCTTTGTATTTTTATTTTATTTATTTTTAAATTTTAAATATACAAAAAAAAATCTTATAATAAATAAAAATTCTGGGATAGATTTTTTCTATAGAGTAAAAAGTCTGGGATGGCTTTTAAAGTTCGTACACTTTAAGAGTTATCGCTTTTCATAACATGAACTCGTTGTAAGATGGCCATAATCGTCACAATATTCTGCAATATAGAATACATGCAGACATATTGCAGTTTCTTTTATGGAACAATTTCCACTCATTTTTTTTACCTTGGAAAGGTAAAACTGTCAGTGTTACATAGTCGTTCAATGACTAAACAAAACTAGTTCGCGTTCAACATGTAACATATACATAGAGCAAATATTTTCTGGTCAGCACAATGTCGCTACTATGTTTATGTACTCTGTGGTTTTAGTAAAAAAAATTTTAATTAAAACAAGACAAACATTTTCTAAGAATTTTGCTATTATTATAAACTGAAATAATCTAATTTTATAAAAACATTTAAAGTGTACACAAGGTTTGGTATTCAAGAACTAATCGAATACCACTCACCTTACATGCATTGTTCGTTAATTTAATGTTACTAGAGATCTCAAATTAAATTAAAGCTCTTAAGAGAATTACATACAAAATCTTGTGTTCTTGCAGCGTTGATTTTTTATTTTTTTTATTTATTCCAATTCCTTCAATTTACAGTGTCTTATCCAAAGTACTAACGTCTTATAATTTAACCTGCATTCGAAGCTTCCTATCTCAAGCGAAAAGTAACAATGAAATGAAAATTATTTGTATTGTCTTCTACAGTACAATGCCCCTACGGACCCCTCAAGTGGAAAGGGTTAATATTTTAACTTTTTAGTTTTGCAAAGCCAAACCACATTAAATAATATCAACGAAATAAAAGCAAAAATTTACTTTTATCGTTGATGTTATCTACTTTCAATATTTGTTTTATGTATAAACAATACACAAATGATAATTTAACAGCAAAGTGAAAACCATCAAAACTAATAAAAAAAAACTTTGGCAATTTTTCAATAAAAAAAGTTAAAGAAAATTGTTTAAGAATATTATTTCTGGTAAAGAGATGTGTATCCTCTATAACGTTTAAAGTTGAAAACGATAAATTAGTAACGAATATACAAACCTGCACAGGATGCTACAATATTAAACGGAACAATTTTCGCATTCGAAATTGTCAATCTATATTTAACACCCTAATTTAAATGATTTTTTGGCACATGTTTCGATCTATCGCAAACGTGTGAAAATATCAAAAATAATTTGTACCGATGAATCATTCAAATTATCACTCAATGATCAAACTTCGCATCGAATTTTTTTTTTGTTTTTTTTTTGTTTTTTTTTGTTTTTAGATTATCACATGAAATGGAGGAAACCGAACCAAATTCATAACGTCTAGACGGTGTTCTATGTTTAAGGCAACCACCAAAATTGTTCAGCCCAGTTAAGTAAGGTTGTGAAATGGCAACACCAATCAAAATAATAGAAAATATAAGCAAATGAGCTGCTGCAATGTTAGAACAAATTCCTCTCTTGGTCATGATTTGAGAAAATGGATCAGTTGCCAACTCACTGACCACCTCAAGATATCGCTTTAGGGCTAATATACAAATAAATTCACATATCTGTTTGTTTTGCGCACGTCTTTTAATGAAATGAGTCAGGATCCTGCACAATCTAATACAACCTTTAGAAATGCTTAAGCTTATGTATGTGCAGTACGCTTATTAAAATCCTTTGGTGACCCCGCTTCTTCAGAGATTGCCTTGATGAAATTGCTTGGTGACCCCATTTATTCAGTAAGATTATTCTGCATAGTTGACCTGCGATGAAAGCAGAATCAGTCCATAAAAGATCAACGAAGCTTGGTCTCGAATGGGAAAATTAAACTTATGTATGTGTAATACGCTTGTTAATCCCTTTGGTGACCCCACTTCTTCAGAGATTGCCTTGTTGAAATCCCTTGGTGACCCCACTTCTTCAGTGGTTGCCTTGTCGAAATTTAACGAAAGCAAACTCTTTCCAAGCTTAGTACTTAGAACTCACAGATTAGTTTGAAACCTTACTTTTTGTCGATATTCATCTTGAAATTGACAATTTACCGGCCATGAATTCTCAATGATCTTTTTACCGATACCTCATGTGCTCGAATTTTGCAAGTGAACACAAAACTCGGTAAATCGAATAGTAATTGGTTTTTAATGTGCTATATTTGTAATTATCCCTGCATAGTCATGACAACTTTGACATATTACTAAAACCTTTCTACTCATTTACTAAAGCTGGTGAAGGAACACTTTTTGTCAAAAATGGTACAGAAAATATGCAGTAGATAACGGTTTTTAGTTTGCATACTACCTCGGACTTTTGGAATCGAATTAGAATTTAATATAGACACGGTTGCATGGCAATTGCAGCTCGAAGATTATCATTTAGGAAAGTTACGCTCGTGATCTTGGTCGGAACTTTTAAATAACCCTCATAGTTACGTTGTGGTACTTGCTTTTGTATATTTCATAATGAGGAAAAAGAGAGAAATTTCTATCATATGACCGTCCACCCTCAAACATCGATGTACCCACAGGGCCAATTGTTGATGATGAAGATGGAAGTGACAGCCTTTTAAAACACGCTTCATTAAAAAGGCGATTCTGAACAACCATCAAAAACCAGACTCCCCGATGTTATTCGACATTTCTGACATTTTCCCAGTCGATGAAAATGTTTCTGATCTGAGCGTCAAGTGTTGATGTGTACAGCGTTTGACAATATTAATTCATTCTTAATGTCAATAACCCAAGGTCTGAAATTTTGCAAACCAACTAGAAATAGTGTAGCTTTGGCATTGATGAATTCTCCCATCAGGCCGATATGATTTTGTTGCGAAGTTTTTTTTTTTAGTAAAAATCAATTGAAATAATTTAAAAGTAAGCCTTTCGTAAGCGATTTCGAAAATCAAACATTTCTTACCATAATACAGTTCAAATCAACTTTGTTCGCAACAAATATATCCAATCAACCGATTCGCCCCCCTAACAAAAGAATAAATAAAATAAAGTTTTAAGTTTAAATAAAATAGAAATTGTAAAAGTTATTCGGTTCTTATGATTTCTATATATGCTTTCAGCTTTTTCATAAAAAAACTTTATGTATGTATGTATGGTATATAAAAATGTTAAAGCATCTGTTTCATATATGATAAAATTAGAAACATGATTCACTAGAAGAAACAGAACGAAAGGATTTATATCCATTTTTATGGGTTTTGAATTCCAATTTTTTTTTTCTTTTATGTTCATATTTGAGATTTGAGAGTTGATTTGTCGAAAATGGAAAAGAATTATTGCTGCGAGTAACAAAAAGGTTATTGTTAGACATGGACGAATATTAATCATGTTGCTCATGATATGTGTATATAATCTTTCAAAACCTGCGGAAAATCTGTATAATATGTTGAACCCATCGTACATAACGAAGACAACATTTTAAGATCCAACATTTTGTAATTCTGTAGGGGGGACCATTTTCATCTTTTACATACATATATACGAGTTTATGTGAGAACTGTGAAAATCAAATTATCTTTTATTTTCTTATCTCCACATTAGAATCATATAAGATTGTATATATCAGCGCGTATTCAAAAGCATGAAAAATTGATGATCAATTTTAATGTGTACATAAACCGACAAAAAAGAATCGCTTGTTATAAACACGTGCAATATACACCTTTTACCGTAAAAACACGATACAATTTCGGATCGATACATAGAATATATTTGGAATGGACTGTAAATTGTAACACCCTGCCATTATACGAAAGAGTTAATATCCATTATATTTTATATAAGAAGTAATATCGTTTCCGAAATGGAACACACACCCACAAGCACACACATTCACACTTATATCAAATAAAAAGAGGCGAGAACTGTATCTGAATATTTTCTTACGTTTTATAAGTGAAAAAAAAAATTATTCTTATTGTTATTATTATGATTATGGTTATCACCTTATCATCTAATAAAATTATGAATATATAACTTAACAATTTTTATTCAAATGTCATAAAAACGTACTATATACAGGTATCAGCAAAATTAAACGAATTTTGGAATTTTGCACCTTTTTCATCGAACTTTTACTTAGGTTTAATTTATTATTTGTAACACGTTTTCCGTGATGAACGGATCTTGAAATTAAATTAAACAGACGTGATTTATGAATTGTTTTTATGGCGTGTTTATGTTCCTATAATCTTTTAAAATTAGGTGGTACTTTCGGTTAGTACCGATTATAACGAACTGGTGGGCTCCTTGATGGAGCACAAAATATGCGGTGTTAAATCAATTTGCTTCCCGGTTTCAAGCGGCGAAGCCGTTGGTGATGGGCCCGAGCAGTCGTGAATTTAGAACAGTTTCAACTTGTTTGTCCAATGTCAGCAGCTGTTGGTATGTAAACTTGAATTTGGCAAGTTTCCCAAAATTGGGGGGGTGACAAGCGGCGTTTATTTATTCGTTCATTCAATATGGTCCTTTTCGCATATTGATTGCAACTCATCCTTCAATTGGTTAGACGACAGCAGTGCATAAAGCTCACATGTCTGGGTCCTTTTATGTATGTAGGTTCAAATCAAATTTGATTAAAATTAAAAATTTCTCAATCTGGCCCAAACATCTTACCCATGTGGCCACATAATTTCATGGCTATCCGGGGATCCGCTATAACCTATATTTGTTGGCTATTAATTTGCCAAACTTTTCAAGATAATTCACTTAGCACGTAAGTTCATAAGAAATTTGATTTTAAATATTTTCTCAATCTGGCCCAAAATACGTAGCAAAGTGGGCACAAATTTTTGTTCGGGGACCCTATCTAACCCAAAAGTATAACAACTTTCTAATATCTAAAAGATAAGCCACTTAGGACTGCTGTGTTTTGTCACTTTTAAGTTCAAGCGAAATTTGACTTTAAGAAATTTCTCAATATGGCCCAAAAATCGACCCAAGTAGACACATATTTTTTGATCACTATTTTTTTGAGTAGTCGGGGGTGTCTCTAACCAAAAAATATAATTTCCCGAAATCTAGAAAATTAGTGACATAGTGCAAGTCATAAAAAAACTAGCTCCAAATACATGTAACATTTTTTTCAGTCCGGCTAAGTTTTTAAGACAAAAAGTAAAAAACAGCGAAAACCCCCGGCTAACCGGCAATATATACGGAAGAATATAACAAAATTGAACAGTTGCGTTAAAAATTTCAAACGCAACCAAAAACCTCTTATTAATTCTTTGCCGTTTCCTTTCAATTTTCGAATAAACAGCGAAAAACTGAGAACATACTTCTATGTTTTAATATTCACTATGTTTTAATTACGCTTTAGACCTTTGTCCTTACTTGTCAAAAAAATTGAGGTTATGATAACAATTCCAAGAACTAGAAACGGACGTCCCTGCGAATGATTCACCAAACAATGCCAAAGGGGCAAAAATAATTAAACATCCTCCGATTATTTTGAAAGGTTTTGAGCCCGAAGCATTTGGTGAGGTGCGAACAACAGTAAAAGCACATACTGGGTCTATCAACACTTGTCAATCGTGGATGAACTAAAATAGGGAGTACAGCACTTTTTTACGTACTCGCCTAAAAACCTAAAACTCAAGGTGATGATCGTAAAATGAATGCACGAGGACAAATCAATCGACGAAATTAAAAAAGACCTTACTGCAATGGGAGTGAGAGTAAAAAATGTAAATACCACAAATAAAATTGTTAAAGACATCAGCGAAACCGAGAAAAACATCTGGATCTCTATCTTCACGATCACATTTGAAGCTGCAACAAAAAATTTGGAGATTCTTTCTATCATCGGATGCTGCGGATACAGGATTAGCTGGGAAGCAAAAAGAAAACCATCGGTATCACAGTTCCGCAACTGTCAAGCATTCGGCTATGTCGCATCTGGATACCATATGCAATTCCAGTGTGTGAAGTGTTCAAACTCAAGCACACCAGAGGAATGTCCAAGAAACAAGGACCAAAACATCCTTATCAAATGCTACAACTGCAAAGGAGCACATGTATCCAGTTCTGAGTAACTAAGTTAAACAAACCAGTAATTATTAATAACCGTCGGAATACTCCAAATAAATTTAACTTTGAGTACGTAAATAAGGTAACGGCGTGCCCGAGGCTGAAGAGTCTATTTCTGGTAGCAACGTGATGGTAGAATTTTTCTCCAAATCACAAGAACTATTCGGCATGAGCTTCAATGCCCTAACCAATAATGTAGCTAGCTATATTATAAATTATTATCATAAATTTTGTTTGTCAGTACTTTAAATTAAAGTAACCAGTCGAAATTGCAACAGCTTAATTAATCTTCAAAGACGTCATGAATTGTCCCTTCTAATACAGAATCACCTACCTGATATTGTCTGCATCAATGAGACTCGCCTTTCAAACTTTCTTAGTCTAAATGTCAAAGGTTACTTTATATACAGAACAGACTCAAAATTCAAGAAATCGGGAGATACGGCTATCCTGGTCCATCATAAGGTCAAACACCAAAGACACAAAGCGCTCACCCGAGAACACTTCACAGCCACTTCCGTTAGCATAGACGAGGGGATTAAGTCTTTCACTGAGATTTCTATATATTTCTGGAAGGTGGAGAAAAGCGACCTGAACTTATAGTCATGGGCACTCAAGATAGAATAATAGTCTGTGGGGATTTTAATTCCAAACAACCAATGTGGGGCTGCGCAAACAGTTCAGAAACAGACGGTGCTTAGCTCCATTTATCTATAACTCTACTCTGATAAATCGAACTACAAAGACCATTCATGAAAAAATCCACTAACATTTCCAAGAACAATTCAGGCAAATCCATCTTGCACAAATGCATCAAACTAGTTAAACTATATAAGAAAGGTAACCTGATCATTGAGGGACAGGATGTGCCAATGACTGACCCTTCGAAAATCGTAGAACTAGTAGCAGACTATTATGAGTCGGTTTCTCGAACAGACACTGGTCCCAAAGTATATTATGCTGCAGAAGAGGATGTCCTTAACTCAGTCAATGGTTATTTTAGGGCCCATATGTCCCCTTTTAAAATTGAAAAGGGCATGAACACTGACGCCCTTGATATTAGAAGCATTGTAGGTAGGCTTACAAATAGGAAATCCCCTGAGGTTGATGGAGTGGTTAATAGGGCCATTAAAAACCTACCGACATCTGGCTTTGTGTAATAGCCATACCTAAAAAAAGTAAACCGTGCTCTCCCGAAAACACAAAACCTATTATTCTTCTCAGTAGATTGAGCAAGATAGCGGAAAGAGTTATATATCGCAGACTCTGGGACGCAATACAACAACATATCTCTGTGGAACAATTTAGCTTTGTCTATAAATTATCCACAACGGAGGAGGCACTGATGAGAGTGTTGAATAACCTAAAACTAGCTAAATAGAGACGCAAGTTTCTGCTGCAACTTTGTTGGACATATGCAAAGCTTTCGACACAGTATGGCATGTTAGCTTACTACACAAACTCATTGGGGCTCTGCCACTGCTGGTAACTCTCAAATCGTAAATTTTTCGTATGTACACAAAATAAATTTCAACCTTCGGTTAGAATTATCGTATCTGGGAATTCCTCAGTGCTCAGTTTTGGGACCTTTACTGTATATTTTATTCATCGTCCAGTTATAGTGAGTATCATTGCTCGCAGAGACTTCAGACATACTATTGTGCACATTTTTCAAGAAATGGAGAGTCAACCTAAATACATCGAAAACCAAACTAATATACCTTTACTCCCATGTGAACTTTAGCAACAAACTAAATAAGGCAGGTTGACTCGGCTCAATACTTGGGACTCGGCTCAATACTTGGGCATCACTCTCTCAAAATATCTAAACTTCAATATCCACATGAAAAATCTACGAAGGAAAGTTAACTCTGCTTTTAACATACTATATCCGATCATTAACTACAATAGAGGATTAGATTACAAAAACAAACTTTTGGTATACAAACTGTATATCAGACCTATCTTCACGTATGCCGCTCCTGCCAGGTATACGAACTGACCACCAAAGGTCAAAAGATTCCTTTGTAGAGGATGCAGAACAAGGCCCTAAGATTCGTATTCAACACGCTCCCAAGGCCCCTCTGAATTTAAAAACTGTAATGTAAAGTATCTGCACAGGCTGGCAGAATTAAATAGTGTAGGTGAATTTGCGTCAGGACTCCTATCAATCTGCTTGAATAAGCTATTTTCTCAATCGAATGAATTTTAAATGTCATTGCACACGGTTACTAGCAAATTAATGGTTAGTTTAACGCTAAGCAGGTTCTGATTCACATAATTTAATTAGTTTTAAGATTTAGTTTAAGTTAGTATTAAGTGTTAGTTGTAAGATGACGTTAAAAATAAAAAAATATTCAGAGATAAAAAAAATCTATGTATTGTCCTAATAACTAACAAAAATCAATAATTTCTAGAAATCTCAAAATTTAATAATAAAAAAAAATGTTTAATTAGGCACCACATTTTTAATTAGTACCTAGAATATTAATTTACAACGGAATCGGAAATTGATTTATTTAAATTATTGAACACTGAAGATGTCTTGAATGATTTGATGGTAGTGTCATTTAGGGGTATTGTTGGATTTTAATTTTTCATCGTTTTATGAATGAAAATGTTCGAAATTTATATTTTTGTGTAAAGCATAATTGTTTCAGTTTGTCTACTAATGGAAAATATTAAGCTTATTAGTTAATCTTTTCCGGTTTTCGCTGACAAAGGATGATAGCATTTATTTTATTTTTTATCATCTTTCAGGCGTAATTTAAAAATTATTTTTCGATTTTCTCGGGGCCTGGGCTAGTACTAATTTTTTCAATAAGCAGTAATTAGCACAAATTTGATTCTAACTATATGAAAAGTTTTATTCTTAAATTTGGAAATTTCTCTGCTGCATTTACCCATAAGTAATATATCCAGCTTATATTAAAATTAATAGTAAGAACTTCTAGATGAACGGTAATCGGTTCGGTTAGTTAAATCAAAAAAGTCTTCTATAGCGAAATAAAATCTGGGCGAAAAACGGTTTACAGATAAAAAATTACAGTCATTTGTGACAAAGTTGTTATAAAAAAGTTTTCAATGCTACATCATAAATCGTTTGTGGCCTTCTCTTCTATACCAACGAAAAAAAAAAAAAAATCTTAAGGAAACAATTTGCCTAGTGTGTCTAATTAATAATCCGAAATACACAAACATTAAGTTAATTACAATCATTTATATTATTTTACTTGAAACGAAAACAAAATTTTTTTTGTTCAAATAATTAAATTATAATAGGCACGACCGTCTTCAAGGTCAAGTTTATTCATTTAATTAAATTGTGCATAAAAATTAAAATAAATAAATATTACAAGCACCTATATATATACAGATACAAGCATATAAATTATTTATTTTAGAAAAAAAATAACAAAAATTCAAGAATTGTAATTATTAAAATTAAAAAAAAAAATTAAAAATTGTATTACAAAGAAAATAAACTTTTTTGTATATAACGATGAAAAATTACGAGACTCTTAAATATTCTGAACCTACGTACAAACATATACACATTAAGAGAGTTGCAAAAGAAAACAAATGTTTCTTTACATTTAATTATTTTTGGCAAAAAACAGAGATTTTGTTTTTTTTTGCTCTGTGGATGCTGTGCAGATCTGTTTGACGAAAATTAAAAATAACAATAATAATATTGTAAAGAATACTATACGAGCAAAAAAGATAACAGTAATAATAATAATAATAATGTTGCTAACAAGATGATCTGCTTTGTTTTGTGTTTTAAGAGCCAACAAACACCAAAAATAAAACAAACTAAAAGCAAAACTACACGAAGAAAACTGTAAAAATACTTGAAATGAAAATATGTAATACAAAACACAAGTGAAAAACAGTTTTCAACCCTTTATTTGGTTGTGTTATACTAACAGTGTTGGATGATTCTTACGGCGCCGGGATTGGGTTAACGCAAACAATTTTCTTTATGATGCAATGTTTTTGGCTTAAAGTAATTTAATTTTTTTGTGGTTTAATTCATAAAAGCAAAAATTAATTTTAGCTTTGAAAGTGAAAGCATTTCGAAATTTTATAAAATTAGAATTTATATTTATGTAGGTACTAGGTACATACATTGTTTGTGGGTTGAATTTTTGGTCGTATAATTACAATGAAATAAAAGTACAATGTATAAACTTATATGCAATTAATTTGAGTAGTATTATTAGTCAGAATTAATTTCATCAGTATTTATATTAATGAATGAATTTAAAAAAAAAAATTGTAATGAGAATTTATTAAATTATTGTTGCACATCATTATCCTTGAAGACTGCTTAATTTGGACGTTATATTTCACCCAAAATTACGTAATCTCTGTATCCAGAATGAAATTGTTTCAAAAATGTTAAATGTTTTAGCATTTTTACTAATGTGGCTTAGAGTTTCTGGATGATAATTAATTTATTTAAAATTAAAAAAAATTTAAAATCAAATTTAGTACAAACCAATACAATATGTAATTTACACAGTTTTTTACACATGAAAAACGTGTAATTTACGTAAGACCATTTTAATGTGCCCGGGCACATCTTCATTTTCTTTCGTAATGAAAAATATTGGCTGATGAAAAAATAAAAAATAAATATATTTAAGGAAGGAGGTACATAGTACAAACATTCATTCATATATACGTTTGGAAAGAATAGACGAGGAGGAGAATTGTATCGATCAGCCTACGGAAGAGAAACTTTTTGATATATCAAATATGCCAATTGATTTTGTTGATACCATCCAAATCGAAGCAATTGATCAAACAAAACCGGTATCTGCTTCTACCGATAAAATATTATGTCGATGCCGAGATTTTATTAAAGATCCAGAAGAGATAATTTTTCGAGGTGACGAATGCCTGATTATTTCCCTGACCTATGTACACTGTATTCCTGCTTCAAATTTTTTTTGACGAGGATTTATTAAATTTAATATGTAGCTAGTCTAATTCGTATATTTGCCAGAAGAATATAAATAACACGAAATGCATAACTGAGCTGGAACTAAGAACATTTTTAGGAATTTCGAAAGGATAAAGTAATTATTGCCTTTCAATGACAATGAAAAAATGCTTGCATCGAATAATCCGGATTTTGACGACTTTATAAAATTCGGCCCGTAATCGAAACGCTCCAGAAAAATTTTAGAAAAGTGCGTTTGGAATCATCTCTATCTGTTGATGAAGCTATGCTCGACTAATCGCAAGAGCTTAATAAAGCAATATTTGCCGAATAAGCCCCATAAATGGGGATTTAAACTTTTTGTGCTCTCAGAAATCTCCTGTTTTTCATATAATTTTGAAATATATACAGAACAAAAAAATGATCCCCGTAAACGATTGCTTTCTAAAAAGATAACTGACATTATGTATGGTTTTGTATTGTTTGTATTTGTTTGTTTGTATTTTTCGAATGGTTAACATGGCGATGTGCTCTGAACGGAGTAATTTAAACTTTTAAAGATTCTCAACAGTATACCAGGAATATAGTATGAATATAGCTCTAGTAATATTTCTAAAAGGTCGAAGCTGCCCCTGATCAATATAAGAAAAATTGTTATAAAATATAAATGGTCGATTAGGTAGGAATAAATAAATATATTTTTATTAGATGACGCTTTGTGTGAAAAGTATCGTCTAAATACAAATATTTAAAGAATTTTATTGCTATAAGATGTGTGAACAAATTTTGTTTAGTTAAATAAGTTGTTATCTCTTCTCTTACATTGAAAATAGTAGACCTTCAGTCTCAATAAGTTTCTTTTAAAAGCTGATTAAGACTTCGCTTATTTAAATTTTTGCACTTGCATAATACGGGCGGTATTATTTGCTTATGTATTCTTGAAATTATACTTAAGTTAATTGCTGTAAAGACTTTGCCAAACAATATGGTATTCTCGATGCAAAACTCAATTTCGGATAAAATTTTCAAAACTACGAGTATTAGTTGGCAAATCATATACACAGAATTTATTCGAATATTAAGCTTTCTCAACAATCTTGATATGATTTATATCCATACATTTAATATTATTCATCATCTTTCAATACTTCTTATTTTTTCAATCTCTCAACTAAGTAAATCTATTCTAAAAACACACATAAAGAACGGGAACTTTAAATTGACGGCTAGTTTGAAGTGCGGACATTGTACAATTTTTTGCCATCGATTAGCAAATAGCGTAACGAAAAAGGTTTTGAAGGACAACTTCTAAATAAGAATGTTGATTTACCTGACCGATCTTATCATCGTTAGGTACAAAGAGGGAGAGAGATTGATACTTTTAGTGAGAGAAATATAATTCCTGTTTTTAGGGTAGTTAAACACGACTTTAATCAATACCAATAGCTCTAAGTTATTGATAAAGCTGCCATTAAGTCTAACATTGCGTTAATGTAAATTTATTCCATAATATTGCAAATACTATGACATACTTTTTAGTACAATTAAATTTGATCACAAGCTAGATGATTACCGCATTTCTCACGTATTTACATAAAGTATAATTGCTTAAAGAAAATTGTGGTCTATAAAAGCAAAGCAATAAAAATTTATTACAATTTGCTTACATTTAATTTTATATTTTTTAACTTTAACTTTAACCTTTCAAATGCCGACGATAAAAATTTATTTTTTGTTCTTTATATGCAATGCTTTTCGTAGTGCACTTTAATCTCCAACTTTAAACTACTTTTATATAAAACAAGCAAAAAAAAAAAAAGCTCTTAACCTCATCTTATTAATTGACACTTAACTTATAATAATATTTTTTTGTTGTCGCTTTTGTTGGTACAGTTTTCAACTATTCTGCCTTTTAACATTCTTAAAATGTGTGTGTTTGTTTGTAGTGTGTGTGGTGTGTGTATGTAGTATATAAGAATTTGAGACTAAAAAACGTGAAAAAATGTGATAAAAGCTTTTTATTTATTTATACGTCGATATGTCGATAGTATAGTTAGGATACTGTACTAGCTTCTAGCTATATCAATATATTACACGAGAGTGAGAATCTAATATTAGAAATCCAAACATTTTTTTTTACAAATAAAACTAAATCGTTTCACTTGTTTGTTTTAGGTATATACAGCTAAGCTCTGCAGAACATAAAAGACCATCAACACACATGGCCAAACATTAAAAACGTATATAGATTTTAGTGCATCATTTTTTATGTTGTACATCAGCAAACTGCATCCATATGTAGATTAGTAGATTGTACATGTACTTTACTGTAAAAAATAGCTTAAAATTGTTTGTTTATACTAGTGTACAGTAGTTATAAGTAGTGTGAAAGAAGGCACCAGAACAACAGCAACAATAAAATTACAAAAATGAAAAAAGCTGTTTCCTATTTTACAACACAAGCTACATACACATACATACATATAAATATTTTCATCAAAGCTCGGTTTTAATATTATCGTGTTTTGTATGCTGTATGCAAAAACAAATAAAAAAAAAATGATTTGTGTGCTAAAATTACATGCGGACGAGACACAAAAATTCAACAGATTGCTGGTTGAAACATCCATAACACGTTCATTTGTAACATCAACATAATAATTATTATTGTATGTACATATATACATTGGCCTAGATTTCGGTTTGGTGTTGTCCTGCTTGTTAATAAACTTATTTACTTATTTATAGCGTACACTAACGATGTAAAGCCTTTTTGTTATACACGCAATATACAATTTTATTGATTTGAGATGGATTTATGTGAATGGAACCTATGCTACATATACATATTGTGGTGAAAGCATTTATTATATCGATAAAACTTCAATACGTGTGTTTATATTGTAACTTTTGGTACTTTGTATTTACCAATTGGATTATTTATTCATGATATAGATGTAACATATTGTTTTAATATGTGAAATATTCAATGCTGGTCAATATGCTATAATCTCACACCACTCGAAAATACTCCAAATATGCGTTCAAATACAAGAAAAAATATTTCACATCAACCTGCATGGGCCGGAATTTCTTAGGGAAATATTAAGAATAAATAGTAAATCCAGAATTAATATTATTTGTGCGAATCTTGTTTGGGAGCTTTCAGTTCGAGAAGTAGGAGCAGAAAATAAGGTTTTACTTTAGAATAATATTCTGCAACAATCAAAAGATCACAATGATCTCGAGTTCACGATTTCGAAACTGTTTCGTCTCAGAAAGGCAAAGCTTAATGAATGCGAGGTCACACCGTCATTAATTTTAACATATTTCCTTACTTCTTCAATTTTCAAAAATTTACAAAGAAAACCCAGAGGTAATCATAAATCAGAATAATTTTAAGAATTTTATCAATTCTAAGAAATTTAATATTAAAGAATTTAAATTTCAAAATCATCACGAAATTTGTATATGAAGAATTTTAACAAATTCAAAAAATTTAATGAAACAATTTTTTAAACAGTTTAGTTTAAAACAAAATTAAGACTTAAACAGTTTTAAGAATTTAAATGATTCTAAGATTCCAAGAATATTAATGATTTTTGAATCTTAATTGATTTTACAAAAATATCAAATTTTCAAAATTTTCACAACTTAAAGAATTTGAATTAAGTTCCTGAATTCTTAGACATAGGCAATAATTTTGAATTGATTATAAGAATTTCAGCAAATTCACAAAATTAAAGAAATTCAGGCATTTAATTTTTTGTAAAAAATCAAGAATATTAAAAATATCATGATTTTTGAGAAATTCAGGCCTTTAGATAATTTTAAGAGTAAAACAATTTCAAACATTTTAGAGCTTCAAATTTGTTAAGTAACTAACAAATTTAAAGAATTTCGTTACATTTTATGTACTGCAAGAAATTTCGTAAAATTGAAAAAAATTGAAACTACCACATTGTATGTATAATATCAAAGCAACCTTGATTATACAAGCCATAATCTAAAAAACGAAGCTTTTTTAAGGGAATTAGAAACGACGAAAAAATCAAAATTTCCATAGTAAAACACATAAAACATATGGGAAATCACTTTTTTTCTTAAGACAAATTTGTCAATGAAAACGTTACAAATTATTAATTATGATTTCTGAAATATTTTCATAAATGTTTGAATTTCAACATATATAAATGTCGTTTAAGTAAATCGTTTTAACTTTCTTGTAATAATTGATTTATTTAAACCAAAATATAAAAAAAAGTTCATAACAACAGCATTCTGGTCAAATAAAAAAGAAAAGCTTACTACAAATTGTGTGCATTAAGTCAATATACATTACATAGATGGCAGTGATGGCAGTACACATTTTTTAAAAATCGTACCAAAAATTGCCACTTGGGGAAATTTTAAGTCAAAAATTGTAGGAAAAGCAAAACAAATTCACAAAATATTAAGAACGTGTGATAATTTTGTGATTAAACAATTTTTTTTCGTATTTTTCTGTATAAATCTGAAACATCTAACGTACACTAGTAAAACTAAAGATAAATGTAGCAAGTATTATTTTAATTCGTCAGAGCCAACTTTGATGTATTTTTCAAAATGAAAGTTCGAAAAATATATTTTAGAAATAATTTAATTTTAATATTTCTGCAATTAATATTTACTTAATACCAATAAACCCTGCATGTATATTGCTGCTAAAGTTATGTAGAACACTTTTGTATAAAAATTTTGTAACATTTTTGCTTTTTTCAATGAAAAACTTGAAGCTAAAAAACACCATTTTTACTATGGATTCCTATGGAAATTAGTGAAAAGTTATACCACTAAAAAAGCTTCTAAAAAATACGTCATAATGATTATGGCTCTATACTCTAGAAGGCTCTGATATTATAAACTCGGTTCTGAAGTTGGTTGCATTAAAAACACACTTGAACGTATCCAAATCGCCATTTTGGATATATGTACCTTATAGTAATTGCTTTTTTTATGACATAAGTTTCAGTCATTTTCAGCGACATTTACGCCATTGCCTATTTTTTGTTTTCAAATGAAAATCAATGCTGCTCAAGCTACGAAATTGATTAATATGACTTTGGATGAAAATTCTGTGAGTCATTTAGCAGTAAAAAAGTGGTTTGTAAGATTTCGTGATGACGATTTTAGTCTTGAGGACGATCCACGTCCAGGTGCAGCAAAAAAAATTTAAAGACGAAGAACCTAAAGTTTTACTGGATGTAAATTCGTGTCAAACTCAGAAAGAGCTTGCAAATCAGTTAGGAGTTACTCACCAAGCAATATTAGTTCGATTTCTTGCAATGGGAAAGATACAGAAGGAAGGAAAATGCATAAATTTGCTTTCTCAAAGCATGGGTTGAACCAGACAAGCCATCAACATCAGTTGCACAAATGAATATTCAAGGAGTCATTTGCTAGGAGCTTCTGGAACCTGATGAAACTGTTACAGCTGAACGTTAATCAAATTAAGTGTTGCTCTGGAAGAAAAACGACCATCTACCGGCCAAGGAAGGCGGAAGGTGATATTGAGAAATCTAAGGAGATATTTCGTCAAATTTCAACTGCAAGAAATTTCGATGAGCTTAAAAAATTTAAAGATACCCAGATTAGAATTTTAATAATTTTTTAAATAAACATTTCAAAAAATTTAAATGTTTACTTAATTTTAAAATTTTTAAGAAATCCACAAATATTGAATTAGTTGTAAGATTTCAAGAAATTCACGAGCGATAAATAATTATTTAAAAATTTATTCAAATTCTGCAATTTGATGTAACGGAATTCAGAGTATGGTCGATCATGTCAAACAACAGAATGTGGCGGACAACATAGCAAATCTTTATCAGCAGGTAGCTAAAACCTGTATAAAACAAAGTTTCTTTATAAGCAGAGGAAAGTTCTTTAAGCAGACAAGAATTTCGGCAAATAATAATTCATTTTGTCTTAATAATTTTAAGATTTCAAATATTTTTGAGAAACTATGAACTTTAGTCATAAAGTTAAAAAAAATTTGAAGAATACTTAAATCTGAATTTCAATAATTTTAAAGAAAGCAAAGGGTTTAATTAATTTTAAGATTAAAAAAAATTTTAAGAATTTAAGATTTTTGAAACTATTTAAGTATGAATTTCAGGAGCATTACGAGTTTTAATATTTAAAAAATTTGATTAAATTCAAGTATTTGAAAAGTTATAGTTTTTTACGCAGTTTAAGTTAGAAGGTTAAAAAATTACGAATTTTTAATGTTTCATTCCAAAAATTGTAATAATTTTAGAATTTTCACGATAAAATTTCAATAATTTCAAGAAATTTGGAAGATTCGCGATGTTTAATATTTTAAATATTTGATCAAATTCAAACATTTTACGGCATTCAGCTTATTTGAAATGTCTAATAACCTGAATTTTCAGATTGTAAGAAATTTCAAAATTTCAAAAATGTCAAGATATTTTCAAGAAACTACATAACAAATTTAAAAAAATTCAAATATTTTTTTATCGAGCTTCAAGAAATTTCCTGAATTTTTAAATTTTATTGATGAATAATTTCGACAATTGATTTAATTTGATTTAAATCACTTTAATTAAATCGAGCGGTTAACTCTTTCGAACGCCATTTAAAATTAACTTACTTAAAAAATAAAATACGTAGCAAAACTATGCACTGCTATGATATGGAATTGCTCATCTAACTGTAATATGAACATAAATACCTATAGCCTTTTATCATGATTATTAATTTGCTTGGATAGAACCAAAAATCAATGTTTTTCTGTGACAAAATAGGTTTAGACAAATTAATTTGTGTGTATTCATCTTCCTGCAAGAAAAATGGTGTCAAACTGATCCAAGAGATATCGACAATAATGAACAACGGGTCTGATAGATCAATTTGGGCTATTAATTTTAATATTTCTCATCCTGCATGTAAAACTTTTACTTAGATTACCTGTTAATTTTTTTAGATTACATTAAACGCTTCAATAGCGATTCCCTATTTGCTTAGATAATTTGTAAAGGAGGGTTTTATGGTATATTCAAAACGTGTGTGTAAAAGATGGAATTCACCTTCAATTTAAAGCATTTTAAGCTTTAGTTGATTTTTTTAAGGATCATATTAAACTAAAATAAGGGTCAATGCCAAAATATAATTTACCACAAATCAGCCACACTTGTCATAATGGCAAACCAAGAATAAGCAACTTAATTGAAAGGCTTTTTACAATCCCAATTGGCCGTATATCAGACCTGCATCTAAAAATCATTTTGGGATCAGATTGTCAACGTACCTGTCGAATTTCAACATAAGCGGTTGTGAAATATCCAATGACCTTTTACCTTCTTTTCACAAAACATGACCATTTTATCTTTTGCCATTGTACAGCCATGTATTGACTTGGATGATACTCTCCGTCATTTGTGATACGCATTGATATGTTTTGTAATAAACATGTTGAAATCTGAGGCGATCTCCCGTTAGTTTCATCCCAAATAAAACAAAGTCCTTCAATGTTGCTAATATCAAAAATCGCTAAATTGTAAGCTGGAAACATCGGAAAGCACAAATATGCGCAACATTTCTTGTATGTCATAAATACTTTGGTTTCATTTAAATTAGTTGTCTACAGTATTCAAAGTCTCTTAGGGTACAATATATATTTAGCGTGATCGCTGTATGACCACAAAAATCATACTGAAATTTGATTATTCTGAAACGATATCAAAGCTATCAATTAGAGGATCAATCGTTTCACTGGTGAGTACACCCTAATTATTTAGATAAAACATTGGAAAATGAAACCGATGGTTTATAAAAGTTGCTCAACGGCTTATATACAAAGTTGAAAAGAATTTTGAAATTCTCAAACGGCAACAAATCAACAACGTAATGAAAATTGTTAAATCATTAGGTTTGGTTATATTGTTAGATGTTCTGCTACAAACTTATCGTCTTACAAGAAGAAAAGGGAAAATTGACCATGATGATTTCCCAAAAAAAAAAAAAAATGTCAAAATATTTTCATTTGGGTTGAAATCAATTTTTATTGCTTCATACCTTTATGCTCTTATATGTATGTATTTTAGTAGATTGTTATTCTTAATAAGAAGAAAATACTCTTAAATATGAAATGCTAATATCAATAAAGAATTTATTTACCTGTCCTGTAATTTATTGTTATCCTGAATGATTTTCATAAACATAAAAGTTATTTTATGCTTTTTACGGTATCACAATTACAATCTATACAAAATATATACGTACGATTTTATGAACCATATGCATGCATACCAGATAAATTGCGAGTATATCCTAGATTTGGTCCAGCGGAAAAAATGCGACAAAAATAAAAAATGAAAATCGTGTCTTATCTATATTTGAAAAAGAAAAAACGGATTCCAGTCTCATTAAATTTTAAATGACCTAGAAAATTTTATACACATACATAAATACGAAAACGGTCATTTCACTTTGATAATTAATGTCAAGTGACTACACACCAATTGTTTTATAATTACATATTATTACGAATAATCATAATGTATGTACTCGTGTATCTAGCTAGCTATAGGGTAACGGCAAGGTATATATTTTCAAGTATTATATTTACATACATTGGTCACGCAATTATATTTATTTTCATTTTAATTGAATCTATAACAACAACAGTAACTATTATGTACCTACATATAGTACATAAATGGCCGACTGGAATTTTTCGGTTGCGGGAATTTTTTTTTTTTTTTTGTTTTGCTTAACAATCTTTTAAAGTGTTTACCATTTTAATTGGATTTTTATGGTGTTTAGCCTTTTCATGTTTTGTTTTTTTTTGGAGGGGGTCTGTGGGGGTTATACATAATTACATTCACATATTGTAGTAATATGTATAGCTAGTATTATTTACATAATACATTTAACGATAATGTAAATAAGTAGGTCGTAAACGAATACAATGAAACCATGAAAATGGTAATCAGGCCTAGACCTGAAAATATACATAAATGTTTTTGTTGGTACCTACATATATTCAACAAGTTGGTTTTGTTTTACTGGTTTTCGTATTTTGATTAACCAAATTTATATTAATTAATTTGCCGACAAGTGGGAAGGTACACACAAATGAATGGTAAATTGAATACCGATATTTACAATATTATAGGTAACATGGTCGATTATAATTTATGTTATTTCTGTAAGCAGACTTTATCAACTTGTATGTCTAACATTTTGTGAAAAATTGTTTAAATTTTAATGAATTATATACAATGGGTGCGGAAAGATTTTGCTCAAACGATTTATCAATTTTTTTTTGCTAAACTGCTTTCGCAGTACCACTGGAAGTGTGAAGTCTAAGCAACGAATAGGGCTGCCTAGATCCACAACAAAACGGGATGATAGTTATATTCAAACACTAAGCACACGAAATAGACGTCTTACAGCCATTGAAATACTTGCTAGTGTAAACAAAACTCTTCTGAGCTGAGAAAACCATTGCTTAGAAAAGTGAATAAGAAAAAACGTCTACAACGGGCCAGGACCATATGAGCCGTTTATTTTGAAAGTGGCCCAAGTCCATTTTTCAAAAAAATCAAGTTAATGATAGCAATAGATAAATAACAGTATAATCTTTCTAACGGTAAGTAATTTATTGTCAAAACAAAAAAAAATTAATCTCTAACACCTGTGCAAAAAATAAGAAAATTCAAAATCCCATATTTTTTTCCATTTATTGTTTTTATATTCTTTCATTATCTCGTTTCAACAAAATATGGACTTAAGCCACTTTCAAAATAAACGGCTCATATATAAAATGGTCAATTCGGGACTGGAAAAAGACACTTTGGTCTGATGAATCAAAATTTGTTGTGTTTGGGTCCAACCGTAAACCACACGTACGAAGACAGCCCGGAGAAAAGTTAATGGATGATTGTTTGACAGCATCGGTGAAACCTGGGGGAGGTTCGGTAATGGTGTGGGGGTGTTTTGGTGGCGATATTGTAGGCGATTTGATTCAAATTATTGGAAAAATGGACAAATTTTAATATAAAGAAATTCTGCAAAATCATACAATTCCATCAGGCATACGACTCATCGGGCGTGGGTTCATTTTCCAACATGATCATGATTTCAAACACACTTCCAAACTATGTACGAGCTATTTAGATGAACAGCTCAGGCGAAGAAAACTTGACTTAATGAAATGGCCACCACCCGATCGAGTTGTTGTGGGTTCACCTTGACCGTGAAGTGAGAAAAACTTGTCCCACTTCGTCCAAAAACTTGTTTGAGAAGCTTTAACATATCTGGAAAAATATTGGAACCGAAACATTAGATAAACTAATAAATCGAATGCCAAAACTCTGTTCAACAATAATTAAAAGGGATTGCGGTCATATTGATGAATCTGTAATTTAATGAATTTTTGATTTTATAATTTTTTTTTGTAGTTGTTATTAAATTGTTAATGGGACTGCAATAAATATTAAACAGAATTGAATTATTTTGTAAATGTGGTTTATTTTAGCTATTTTGACAAAAACGGTTTGAGCAAATAGTTTCCGCATCCAGTGTACATCTATATTATATTATACAAGATGATGAACGAATTTCCCGTTATATTAACAAAGTAGACATAGAAAACAAAACCTGCTAAAATTCTCTCTGTAGAAAGCCCAATCATTTGTATACTATTGCCATAGGTATTCATACTAGATTTCTCATTTCATTATAAGTAAATGAAAAAAACAAAACTTCTGATAATTCCAATGTTATCGTTGTGTAGTGTATTTTATAAGGCAATGATTTTAGAATGCGTTGCAAATATAATACGTATATGCAATACATCGATAATATTTGAATGGAAAATTTTTATTTTTTTTTGTGTTTTTAGTCAAATGAGAAATCTATTATGATTATCTATGCTATTGCTGAAAAAATACATATCAACTGCTGATTGTATTAGTGAAAATACATACGGTTGTGAAATCAGTGTATTAAGTAGTGTGTGATATCAACTTTAAGTGGTGTTGGTGAAAACGGAAAAATTACATTTTTTCTATATGTTTTTTAGTAATAACTAGGGCTGTGATTTTTAGATAAAAACCTTTTCGTGCTGCAGCCAGGTTTACGTCTTTTGGTTACATAGAAACTTGATTCATAAAATTTCCTTTCATATGGCATCGGTTTGTTAGCACCTTTTCTCACCTTTTCCGTGGTTTGGAACCTTTTTGATCTAAATAAGCATTTTTGAACCTTTTTGTCGCCTAAATTGTATAGTACTCAAAATCATTTCCAAAATAATCATGAAATGTCCGGATTTTACATCAAATTGGTATCGTATATTTTTGGTCTACCGAAATAAATTTTAAGACAAGGGACAAATGTGAACGGAACATAAAAAATTTTCTCAGTTAAAAAATTTGAATACAAAAACACATTTGTTCAGTATGTATTTTTATTTATCAAAACTACTTTAAATGTATTTGTTTTTTCTTTTGTTGGCATCCACGAGGAAAAATTTGGCATAAGTAGGTTTTTTTCAGTCGGTTTCGTCGATGGACAAGTGTTATTTTGTCAAATTTGTAATGTGACAATCGTTGCAGTCAAAAAAATCACAAAAAGATCAACATATAAGATCCCAAAAACACAAAAAAGTGCCACAAAAAACCACAGAACTACAAATCAGACGTTTAGCCTATAAACGATGAAACTATTTTACAAGTAAAAAATGCGATTATATACGAATATATACGGGTGACTATAGACGAAACAACCGACACAACCGGAAGATATGTGGCTAATGTTGTGGAAGGTGTTTTAAATAGGGATGAAGGTGAAAGCCGGAAAAAGATTTTATTGAATTCTGCTATATTAGACAAAGCCAATAGTTTCATAGTAGCTAGACTTTTCGACGATTCCGTTAACATTTTGGGCGAAGATTTTAACCTAGACAAAATTTTAATGTTTTTATCAGATGCTGAGCCTTTATGGTGAAGACGGCTGCTGCAATTAAAATTGTTTACCAGAAAATTTTACGCGTTACTTGTTTGGCACACGGGATTACATCGAGTGACCGAAACTATAAGATCAATACATCCCGATGTAGAGAGATGATTGCTTCCGTCAAAAATAATTTTTAAAAGCGCTTCGAGAGTCCAAATTTTTAGAGAGTTTGAACCGGGTTTGGAGCTTCCATCAAAGCAAATAGTCAATACTTTTTATTGATGAATTTTACTGTGATGAAATAAGCAACAAATTTAAGTTAATAAATTAATTAAAAGTAGCTTTATTACTCAAATAATTTTAATTTTTGGAACCTTTTTACCACCTTTTTTTAATTTTATAGAGCATATTTTAGGTACTTAAAATGCATTTTTTAGCACCTAAAATTCACAGCCCTAGTAATAACCAACAGTTGATATTTTTGAATGTGTATCTGCATGCTAACAAAACAAGTAGGCTTCTAAAGCCTGAATTCCATAGTGAATAATTGACTGATGGCCGGTCTCCACTTGTGTATTTTTCTCTTGATAAAAAAAAAATCTAGTCCATTATTTTTCTCGTGACAATTTTTAGTACATTTTGCAAAATACATACACAAAAATGATTTTGAGCATGCGCATTGAAATTTTGTCAAGAGAGGAAAAGATTAGAATATTCAATATTTTTGTCATGAGTTCATGACGTTGTGCCAATTGAGCATATTTTGTATTTTATGCTCAATTTCTTGTCATTTTATGTTGAAAATTTTGACAACCAAAACGAAATTTTCATGTTTTTTTGGGAAAATTTTAGCATTTTAATAAATCTTAGGTGAAAATAAAATATAATAAAATAGAAATTGTCTTATTAATTTATAACATACATAAATAATAAATTGTGGAATATAAAATAATATGCCAAAAATTATATTAATCGAAAAAGAAACCAAATTCAAATTTTTTTCTTATTCTCAAAGAGAATTTTGTTATATTCTTTATGTTAGTATTTGTACAAAAAATGTCATGAGCCGAATGTCATTTATCTTTTGTCAAGAGAAAAATACACAAGTGGAGACCGGCCATCAGCTGACATGAAATTGGAAAAAGACAAAAAAAATAATCCATCAGAGTGACAAAGACAAAGTGTTTTGTTATTGTTTTTTTATAGCAAAATTTGATGGACACATTTTGACAGCAAACAAAAACATAACCAAAAAATATTAAACAAAATTAGGTATTAATGTTAATTCAATTAATTTTACGTTTCAAAATAATCTAAAAAATTAATTATTATTAAGCATCAAATGTTTTTTTTTAAATAATTTTTTCCTATTCAGTTGAAATAAAATTTTATGTACGCAAACATAAGAATGTATACAGTATACTACATGTCTACAACTACATACAAAATTCATACAAATAAAACGTATGCATATGCATACTCGTAAAATTATTTTGGAATCAGTGTTTAAATTCAAATTTCGTTCCTTTATTTATTCTCTTTTAGCGAAAGAAGAGAAAAAATATTTTGTTTTGTTTCTTTCCTCCGGAACGAAATCCAACAAAATAAAATATCTCTCCTCTCTTATCTTTTGTGTTTTATATGAGGAGAGATATTTTACTTTTGTCGATTTTGTTCCTGGGGAAAGAAACAAACAAAAATATTTATGGTTTTCTTTCACAAAGAGAGAAAAAAAAGATAAAAGAAGGGAACGAAAAAATGAATTTAAACACTGATTTAATTTGTATTTTGTTATTTTTTGTTTTTCACCTGCTAAATTTCTCTCTTTAAGCCTGAATTCCATTGCGAGTAAAAGTTTGTCAGTCAAAATAAAGTGAGATAAAAATATATAATCGGTAGTTGTGTGAATGAAACATAAAATGAAGTCAGTCAAAATTTTTCCTACAAAAAATGTGTGTCTGAATTAGTGGATCGCCATAATTATAGTCAAAAAGTATCAAATCGAGATCATTTCAACTAACACATCCGCATAAATATTGTGTACGATGAAAAATATTTCTCGCACACACTAATAATTTTAATAGCACGGCGATTTTATGGTAGATTTTTTTAATTTTTTGATTTATGACGGAAAATATCCGAAAATAAAACTATTCTAATATGAGTATTAATAATAATTAATTTTTTAGATAATTTAGAGACGTGAAATAATTGAATTAACACATACAACTTAATTTGTTAATTAATTGTTTGGTTATGTTTTTGTTTGCTGTCAAAACACTAATAAATTGATAATTTTAATAGTGTGACATTTTATGGGAAAGATTTTTTTAATTTTGTATTTTATGACGGATAATCTTCGAAAAAAATAATTCTGATATGAGTATTAACATTTGAAGTAAAGATTGATCGCTTTCTGTAAATTTTATTTTACAATTTAATTTATGTCTTAATTAACTAAAGACTTTGTATATACATAATTTGGCTTGATTTGAATTTCTTGGAGTTTTATTGATTTTGGTTTTAGTTTTTATTTATATAATAAGCATTTTAAATTATAATTTTTATTACTCTAATGGAAAGATGCGAAACAGACCGTCGTCGGATCCCAATATATGTGAACTAAATAGGCAACAAAAACGAGCGCATCTATCAAAAAATTCATTACTTAAAGCAGCTGTTCAGGGTAATTCAAATTTTGTTTACCCTAATTGCTTTAATCTATAGGCAATTTAAATGTCAAATATTCTTATTGTGATACAGTTTTTTATTTAAATGAAAATAAAAGCAATTGTTGCCATAACGGATAAATCTAGTTTACATAAACCAACGGAAAATTTTCCATTAGGTATTAAACGACTCGTTGTTGACACTGATGATAAAAGTAAGAACTTCAGGGAATTTATTAGACAATATAATAATGCGAATGCCTTCTGTTCGATGGGAGCTAACATTCAGCATATGTTGATCTTCTGTTAATATTTCCATTGATTTTTCCTTGAACTCTAATAATTATCAAGAGTGTGGTGAAGATGTAAGTTATGCTGAATTATTTCTCTACGATACTGATACAGCTGTAAATATTCGAATGAACAAACCCGCTAATTCCAAGTGCAAACGTGAAATAATGTTTCCCCATATGCTAGCAGTTATAAAAAACTTCGAGAGATCCACGAAAACGAGATAGCCGATGCTAATCGAAACTGTCATCCTGTTATGTAATAGTGTCTCACTAATGTTTACTCGGACCCTTCATGACGATCAAAGGTTATATAACGCACTAATAAATTCTGAAGATGTTGCATTAGTTTTCGTGTCTGATCGTGAAGGAAATATCCCAGCTGATATAAATTTCGCTGTTTACGTAATATTAAAAGACTAAAACGCATAAACTACCTCTCAAAACATTTGGATCCTATAGTGTTTCCTCTTTTCTTTCCCAAGGGTGTATTCGGATGGACCACCGATTTGCATCACAACAGCGATCGAAATAAAATTACGACCCTCCAATTTTATTCATATAAAATTGCAGTACGTCGAACTGTCTTTAATCCGCTTCATTATGGTGGCAAACTATTTCAACAATATTTGATATTTGCCTACGCTCGAGTTGAAGGTAACCGGTTAAATTTAATATGACATAATCAAAAATCTCTTTGTGTTGAATCTTACAGAGGACTTTTGAATTACGTAAATAGCGATGGTCTTGAAAATAATACCAGAGTTGGTAATATTTATATTCTACCATCATCGTTTATCGGTGGTCCAAGGTTCATGTCGAAATTGTACCAGGACAGTATGGCTATTGTTAGGAAGTTTACTCGTCCAGACTTATTTATCACTTTTACGTGTAATCCGGCATGGTTAAAACTCGAGTTTTTAATTTAAAATTACAGGAGTTCCTTAGTGATATCGTAAAACAGCAAATTTTTGGAAATGTCGTGTCGTAAATTTATGTTATAGAGCATCAGAAACGTGGGTTACCTCATGCACACTGTTTATTTACACTCGCTAAGGAAGATAAATTCAAAATTGGGGACGATATTGATAAAATCATTTCAGCAGAGATTCCTAATTTAAATGATAACAGACAACTTCACGAGGTGGTTCTTAAACACAATGTGCATGGTCCATGTGGAGAATTTAATCGTAATTCTGTTTGTATGGTGGACGAAAATGTACTCGTACACAGAAATTTCCTAAAGAATTTTGTTTTGAGACAGATATATCTATGGAACGCTATCCCAAATATAGAATGCGTCCTCCTTCTAATTCGCCAGAACATTTGCCCCGAACGCGATCAAATATTCCTGTTGACAACCGTTTTATAGTTCCATATACAATGAATATTTAAGCTTGTAATATATTGCGCACATTTAAATGTCGAACTATGCTCTACTATCAAAGCAATTAAATATATCCATAAATATATAACAAAAGGACATGATTGCGCAAGAATTGGAATTCAAATTAACTCCTTAAATAAGAACTCAAATGAGGTTCAATATGCTGAAATATCGCAATATCTAAACTGCCGCTATATAAGCTCACACAAGAAGCAGCTTGGAATCTACAAAGATTGCCCATTTATTGTCAATCTCACAATATTGTAATGTTATCTGTTTACCTAAACGATGGACAGTCATTACAAGAAACACAATTCTTACATGAAGAAAATTAGCTTTTAAATCAAGAAAAAGTACATTTTCTTGAATTAAAAGTCCGTTTTCTTAGCTGAGGACCAGTTTATTTTTTTCCGTGTACCTAAATCTTTGAGATCGTTATTTGTGACTATCCTGACCCATTGCAATCCTGCTGAACCGTTAAACTTTTTAATGAATTCAAATGTAGTATGATGGAAGATTTTACTCATCAAGGCATGAACTATAGTACAGCTTTTTGTAGTTGTATACGAGACTTAAAAATTCAATGTAAAAAAATAGGTTTTGATTTTCTTTCAGTAGTGGCAATACCAAACGTCTCTGAAATTTTGAATAGTGCTATTATTTTGCCACCTAACAATATTGCTAAAAATAAATTTTGGGAAGCTCTAAATACTGATCAACTTTCGGCAGAATCAGCAGTTTTTTCATCAGTATTACAATTTAATCCACAAAAATATTTTTACCTCAATGGTCCCGGCGGTAGTGGAAAAACATTTTTGTATCTGGCGTTGAAGCAAAATAATAGTAATAGTAATAAAAAAGTAATGTGTGTAGCCTGGACTGGGATTGCTGCGAATCTGCTTCCTGATGGAATGACGTGTCGTTCAGCATTCTCGCTTCCGCTTAACATGGATGTCGTTAAATATCCTCAACTATCCTTAAAAAAAGACAATTCTTATCATCAATTGACTGGCTTATATGGCATCAGAAATCGCATTTGAAATTGTAGATTTAGTTTTTAGAGATTTAATGAACAGCGATTTGCCGTTTGGTGGAAAGGTAGTTGTATTAGGAGGTGATTTTCGAAATCGAAGTTCAATAGTGAACGCTACAATTTAAAAATCACGGTTATGGTGGCATTTCCTTCCATTATAGTTAAAAACAGATTTGAGAGCTTTTATTGATCCTGAATTTAGTGAATGGTTACTAAATATCGGTAATGGTAACCAAGTATCTTCCGAATTAAATAAAAAAACACAATATTCGTGTGAAGTGCTAAATAAATACGTCTCACAGGATTTAATTGCTGATGTTTTAGGGGAACCGTTGACAACCAATAATATTTCTTCAATATCGCAATACGCTATATTGTGTCCAAAAAATGACCAAGTCCGAGACCTCAACGAGGAGGTTCTTGAAAAATTGATTTCCAAAAAAGCCATTGGACAGTAAAAATGATGACGGAACATGTGACTCTGGCTTGCAAGTAAATTGCTTCTGGTTTGCCTCCCCCCCCTCCTCGAATTTGCAAAACTCGAAAGTATCGAATAATCTCCAAACCAAGTAGCCCAATGCCGTTCAAATTTGTAATATCCGAAAAATAATAATTAAATTAATAATTAAAGCTGATCATTAGTTAAAGCATCTCCCTTCTTGCAAATTTCGAAATATCGTCGAAAAATTCAAATGTCACAAATCTAGAAAAATATGGAATTATTAATTACAAAAAATTTCAAATCCGAAAAAATCTCAGGATCATGAAACAATCTTAAAAATTAAGAAATCACTAAGAATCTCGAAGAATCTCAAAAGTATTGAATAATGATGATATTTTCGAATAACACTCAGTGCCAAACAAATCTCAATTAGTTCAAAAACCTCCAATAGACTAGAATAATCTCGAAGAGCTCGATAATATTAACATTCTCGAGAAATTTCGAATGTTTACGAAGATCTTGTAATTCAATAAATCACTAACATTCCGTAATAAATACAGACATCTCTAAAATACTGAATAACTTCGATGCCAAAGAACTTAACGCTAAACACCTCAAAATCTTGAATTTCAAGAGTCTTGCCTTCCTTTATAAAATTTAGAAAACTAGGAATTATTTCAAATTTTATCGTGTGAAATTAATTTATAAATTTTGGAATTTCAAAATTATGACGTATTATTTAGGGATATGGAATTTTAAGAAATTTAAAATTTTTACTTAGAGAAAAAATCTAGAACAAGTTCTAGAAATTTTAAGAAATTTAAAATTTTGACAAGTGCATACTCACAACCTTTCAACTTACTTACTTGATATACTTGGTATGCGTCATCACTCGATTTTTTTTTTATTCCCTAAATATTGAGATTGTGAATTGATATCACGTGAATGTTTAGGGACGCTGCGATAGAGTTACCTTTAACGACACATATTGTTGTTATTTGATAAAAAATTATTAGGTATTATCCAGTTTCGATAATGATGTAATGCTAGTCGCGTGATAATGAAATTGCGTTGAAATGTAAAAGAGTTGACATATAAATTATAATTAAATGCCAGCAAATATAAATTTTTTGAAATATGTAAATGAGATTCACAGACAACATTTTGAATGGGTAACACCACGTTTCATTCAAACAAATTTAATTAAATAAGTTTGAACAATCCCATTTTTACCTTCGCTCAGCAGAACAAAGAAAAATCCAGATATTTTCATATCAATCCACATTGTTTTTCTGTCGAAGTTAATCGGGACGCAGTTCAATAAAATACATTTCTTTGTATACATAATACAGCATCAGACATGAAGTACGACTACAATGGGAACATGAACAATAATTTTCTTTTTGCTGTCGTTTTCCATTTTTTTTGATTTGTGTTCTCAGAAATTTTATTGTTAAATTATTGTTAGAAGGTCAAGAATGTGCTCAACTGATACTAAAATATAAGAAGATGTAAAAATTAAATATTGATGACTTTTGTATTTTTCTTACGTTCTATAATGCCAAAGCAATTTTATTTTACTAGCGATACTTTTTTTTTATTGACATTGAAATCGAAAAAATTATGTTTGTCTTATTGGATTTTTTTTAGAAGGGTTTAGTGCTTTAAGGATTTGTTTGAACATTTTTGGTTACATATTTAATTTCTTTAATGTTTCCAAATTAATTTTGTAATTTGGATTTGAACCATAATCCAACAAAATACGACATTTGATTAGTGGACATTATTAGCCAATTTAAGATAGTTTATGTTAACTAATAACGTTTACAATGCACAAAAATAGTCTTGCAAGAAATTCAAAATATTCAAGCGGCGGAGTCTTACGCAAAGCAAAGTCTAAAAGATATAATAATACGGTGGAACTTCTCCGTCTAATTCAACGAGGCAAGAAAGGCATGATTTCTACTATTCATCGACCATCAGTCAGCGACCAATGTTGAACATACTTAGTCAGAAAATCACATTTTTGAAAATTCAAGACATTTTGAAAATAGGAAAGTTGTCAAATTGCTTATCTGGCGCAAATCTAATATGCGTTAAGAAATTGTATTATTTCTTCATATCTTAGATTGCGTTCAACTGAGAAACAACGGTATAAATTTTATATGTACAGTGGTACCCCGGTATACGACTTTAATTCGTTCCTGGTCGTATACCGAAGCAACTTTCCTATAAGAAGCCATAATTAATCCGTTTCAGGTCGTAAACCGAGTACGTCATGTCGTATATGGTCGTATACTGTATTTGATATATTTTCAATGACTGACATAATTCCACTTTAACGTGACTGTTGTATATTTACGTGTGACAAATTTGTTGTATGGAACAATAAAGCGATTATCAGTAATGACCTCTGATGTTAAATTTGAACTCTTTGCCCTCTTCGTTATATTGGATAACCATTATGTCTTCCATGATAGTTTGATGTGTGAATGACTTTAGAAACTTCTTTGCACATTCATTATTTTCAATGCAAGGAGCAGTATTATTTTGGCGATCTACTATTTCATACAGCTCTCGGTCGTATCGATACTCTGGAATTTCCGCACACACAAATCGACCAATCTTTGGAGAAGTATCAATTTTATGTTCATTTGTGAGCATAAACAGCATATCGTCGCTTGTATCATGATATTTTTCTCTCATATTTCTTTAAATGAGAATCATGAAAGGATAATGACAGAATTACGGAGCGATCAACATTCGTTCATTGTCTACTGGTAACATATCTTTCAAATAATCCCCGATATTATTCTACAAGCAACCGTCCCTGTTGATTTTGTAGAAATTAAGATTATTTACCTCCACTAGCAGATGGAAATTTTCCTCCATTCAAAATTAGATTAAATCGGCCGGTTTGTACCGCGACTTGTGCAACTTCCCAATGGTATATGCTGGATTGTCACATTTATTGTTAAGATAAAAAAAAATTGTTATTGGCACTTTTCTTCTTCACTGCAACTCCTCCTCCGATTGGAACCAAAAATTAACACAAACTGCTGCACAAATTTTGGTCAAAAGTGTCACCTATATTTGTGAGAATGGGAAGAAAATCAAAAATGTATGCCTTTAAGGATGAAAAGACGGAAGAACGGACACGATATTTTTTAAATCAATATTTCCAGTCACTATAATTCGTATTTTTTGTTTTTTCAAGATTTTTCATTATTCTAGAATTCTAATTTTAATCGATATTTTCGAAATTTCTTGAGAATACGAGATTATTCAAGCTTTTCGGTATTACTCGAGTTTGTTCGAGTTATGTCGAGATTTTTTATATTTTGAGTGTAATTATATTTAAGATTTTAAAGATTTTTCGTTTATTCGAGTTGAGCGTAGAGTTGAGAGAGAGATTTTAGATTATTCGACGTTTTGCTGCTTGATATTTTTCAGATTAATCAAGATTCTTAGTGGGTTCTCGATTTTTCAAGATTAATATAGGATAATAAATTTATACGAGTTTCTGGGAATATTCGAAATTTTTTGTGATTAAGGAGAGTATTCTAGAATTTTTAGATTATTCCACCATATCGAAATTATTCGAGTTTCTCGATATTCCTCAAAATGTACAACGGTTTTAACTGCGTCCAAAATAAGTGATTAATCGCGGCTTTGTAGATAAGTTGGGAGGATGTTGAGATGATAATAGATGACATTTATTACTATCGTGATTATTGTTGAAAATTATTTCAGATTTGTGAGATTTTGAGTTTAGATATTCGGTCAATTTTCGAGGTTATTGCAAATTTTCCAAATTATTAAAGATTTTTTGTGATTACTAAAAATTGTTAAGTTCCCAAAACAAAATAATTCAGAAAAGCAAAGTTGTTTTTAGAACAAAATTTTTTTGAACCCTTGCAGATTGCAGTCATCTTAACCAATAGACAGAAAAGCTTGCACTTATAGTATATGAGCCCTAAATATTGCTACTACAAGATTTTGTTAGAAGAGACCCAACCAACATCCTGTATTTAAAAAGCTACTACAAGTCTAAAAATTGGTAGTTATATTATAATGTAGAAAGTAAACAAGGGAATAGAACTTTGCCCCAATATTAAGTCTTACCCTGTTACTATTTTTATCAAAATAGATTTTTGACAAATTAATTATCTAAGAAAGGTTTGAAATGAAATTTGCAATTTTTAGTTTAGTTTATAAGCTTTTGCCTGCAAACGAGATATGTTATATTCTACTCAAAGAGTTCGCATTAAGTTTGAGATTTCCTAAGTTTCGATCTTCCTTATATGTACATTATAACATTATATCAAAGCCTTATTCATCCAACTTAATTCTCCAGCGAATTAAACATGAGGATAAATTGTTGCCCTTATTTAACCAGAAAGTAATGACGAAAACGTTTTACAGTTTCATTTTACTTTGTGTGGTGCCCGGCTTGAAAAGCAATAGCATGTGATGTAACGTAAAATCGCTTGTCGAGGTTTGATTAATTTATCTTTCAATTGTTGAAAACTATCGAAACAGAAATCGGATGTCGTTTTTACGTAATGCTTGTGCTACTTCTGTAAATGTGTCTTGAAATCTTCGATAGTATTCTGTGAAACCTAGAAATGATTTAATTTCTTTTTCATTGGCAAATTTTGGATTGTATCGATTTTTGATGGATCTGGTTTGATCTCATGATTTGTGATGTGACACAGATAGGAAATTTATTTTCTAACGAAATAACACATTTTAGATACAATTTCAACTTGAATATTTGTAACAATTGGCAAACTTGAGTTAGTTTGATCATTAAGGTCGTTCAATCCGAGTAATACCTTGTTCATTATTCGTTCAAATATTGCTGGTGCTCCGTTTAAGCCTAAAGGTATTCTGTTGAAGCTCTCTAATAACCCATCTAAGTGCTAAAGGCTAAACCTGTATTTATCTATTGTACGTTGCTCAGTGGGCTTCGGTGATACCAGTTTCCTAAGTGTTGCTTCTCCTAATTGCTTTCTATTACTTCGTCTAAATACCAAAGTATGAAATCCTGTCAAAAATGACGAACAATTTGGTTGGTCCAAAACCATTTTTCTCGACGTTTTGGAAGTCCCTGAGTCTGAAAAAGCAAAAAAAAATGTCCGTCCATCTGTCTGGACGTTGGGATGTCTGGACCCATGGTATCTCTAGAACGGCTTGTCCGATTTGGATTTTTTTTTCGCCAATGTGTTTCTATGGTCAAGGCGGATATTTGAAAAGCTTTTGAAGACGTCAAGAGGGTGGGATACCTGCTATACGAATTGACCCAAAATACTTGCTGGTTTCATTATTGAATTGGGGATTGATTTAGGTTAGAGGTCAATTTGCGGGTGGAATTGAAGTTGAATTGGAGTTGAGTTGAGGTTGGATTAGGATGTATGTAGTGGGTAGATAACAAGTTGTTTATATGATGAAACTTGCCTATTTTTCAACCGATCAAGATGAAATTCGACATGTGCGTTGGAAATGGAATTCTTAAATGAGTTTTCGATGAAATTCTGGAATATGGCGAAGTAGGATGAAACTTGATTATTCCTTACTCGATTACTATGAAATTTGACATTTGCGTTGTAAATGGGATTCTAAAATGATTTTTGCTAAAGTTCTGGAATATGGTCAGTTACACGGTTAGAAATATCACTATAATTTTGTATACTACTTTCGGTATAAAATTTTAGAATACCATTTTCCGTGTGATATTGGAATTGGATGCCTCTACCCCTATAGAAATCAGTACTGTCAAAACTGTCATACCAACTTTATGACACAGGTGACAGGTGAATGCTATCCCCATTGAAAACACTAAAGCCCGAAGTTCTGATCACCTCGTGAGATTTCAGCCCTTTATATTTTTGTTTCTGGCAATGGGACATGTCATTAACAGGCGAATCATTTAAACATCAAAAATTCGATTCGTCACTTGAATTTTTCGAAGAAAATCTTTCCTAGGAATACCCGCACAATTTAAAGGAAAGTCGGATGATACATTGTGCATCGATCAATTCAATCTATATTCCCCTGAAATCCCTTTAAAGTTGATTTTAATATAGGGTAACATAAAGTATCGGGTTTAATTAATTACCTACGCCTTTTAATGACCCTGTATCAACTAGAAAAATTGAGATCCATTTATAATATCTAATTCAAGATTTATAAACTTCAGACAAATCAACGTTATGTGGCAGGGCCATCCCGATAGGTACGTACGGGCTGAACATTTTTAATAGCCTACATTTTGAACACATATCTGTTTACGCTCCCAATTTTTCTAGTGATCGTACATTTTTATTTCAAAAACATAGACGATAGATGAAACATATCAAAAGAAACAGGAGCAATTCCCAAGCAATTCACATTATCGGCTGCTTATATCTCTATACACCGAACAGCAGAACAGTTTTGACGTTTATTAAAATGTTTTTTTTGTACCACACGAGACTTTATAGACCGAGAGATATTATTAGTTTTTTTGGTGCGCTTGTCTGAAAATCACATACTTTTTGTAAATATCATTGCCCCATGCAAAGAGTTAATCAAAATATGTTTCCGGGGCCCAAGCACTTGTAATCTGTTTGCAGAGGGCAATGATTTCTACAAAAATCAGTTATTTCTCAGGCAAGCACCAAAAAAAATTGAGAGCTGTTAATAATAGTGTGTGAAGTGCGTTTATAATTTGCAAAAAAAGTGCAAAATAACCTATTTACATATTTATGGAAACGTGTCCTATCCTCGCACTCGTCCAAGCTCATCGAATTCTTAATCTACATGTCGATTAAAAAACAGGTCTTATAAACCTATAATTTATTTCATAATTCCAAATCAATGCAGCATTGTAACTGAAAAATTCAATATTTAAGCCAACTGAAATAGCCTGGTGAAAACCTTTTTGAAATATGGCATATCGAACGAATCTCAAATTTGTCTATAAGTATTTATATAATTACTAGCTGACCCGAAATACTTTTGTCCTTCACGAAAATTGATTTTGATGATAGAAAAAATCAAACAACTCAACTCTATTCTCAATAGATGATTGAGTTGAGTGGACATTCCATTCCATTAACATCGAATTCAACACTAATGTATTGAAAAGTGAATGAAATGTCGATTCAAACTCAGGCGTCTTTCGAAAATTGAGTTGTGTTTTGGATTTTTCTCTCATTGTGGAAATGAATTGGAGTCAGTTGGAATTCAAAAGAATTAATTCAATGTATTTTATTCGAGTGGAATTAAATCGAATACAGACGCAAATCAATACAATGCATTGTGGTAAACAATATTTCTAGTTCTGTTCTCCGGCGCATAAATGAACAACGATGATAATTGCCAACTCTCGAACACGCGACGTACAACTGACCATGAGAAAAACACGGAAATTCTAGATTTATTCCGCACACTTCCAACGATTGACCTTGCGATTTGTTAATCGTCATAGCAAACGCCAAACGAACGGGGAACTGAATGCGCTTGAAGTCGAATGGTGTGTCAGTTGAAATCATAGGAATTCTCGGAATTAGAACATCTTCTCCTTTGAATTTTCCCTTGATGATCGTCGCTTGAATCACGTTGTTCATCAGTTTCTTCACACTCAATCGCATTCCGTTACACAATTTCGGATGGTTCAGATTGCGCAGCATGATTATTACAGATCCAACCTTGAGCATCAAGTTATGCGGTGAGCCGACTTTTCCGTAAGAACCATCTCCTGGCAATTTCAAACACAAAAGATTGAGAGATTGAGCCTAATCCGTCATCAAAACATACAAAAAATTCAAAAATCCATTGAAAAAACATTCAATTTTCTTCGGGTTTTTCCGGAAGTTTCCGAGTTTTCCACTTCGTTTTCCCAATTTTTCTCTTCTAAAAGACAATCTGGTTTGGTTGCGCGCCAAATCTCGTACAAAAACATAATTTTTTGATTTGCCAAATTTTCCGACTTTTCCAAAGGATTTTCCAATAATTTTCTTTTGTAAGAACCATCTCCTGGCAATTTCAAATACAATTAAAAAAGATTAAGCCTAATCGGTCATCAAAACATACAAAATATTCAAAATTTCATTGAAAAAAAAATTCAATTTTCTTCGGGTTTTTCCGGAAGTTTCCGTGTTTTCCACTCAGATTTACCAATTTTTCTCTTCTAAAAGACCATCTGGTTTGGATACGCGCCCAATCCCGTACAAAAACATAATTTTTCGTTTTTCCGAATTTTCCGACTTTTCCGAAGGATTTTCCCAAAATTTTCTTTCGTAAGAACCATCTCCTGGCAATTTCAAACACAATAGAAAAAGATTGAGCCTAATTGAGCCTAATCCGTCATCAAAACATACAAAAAGTTCAAAATTTCATTGAAAAAAAAAATTCAATTTTCTTCGGGATTTTCCGGAAGTTTCCGAGTTTTCCACTCAGATTTTCCAATTTCTCTCTTCTACAAAACATCTGGTTTTTACCATCTGGTTGGCTACGCGCCAAATCCTATACAAAAACATAATTTTTCGATTTTCCGAATTTTCCGAAGGATTTTCCCAAAATTTTCTTTCGTAAGAACCATCCCCTGGCAATTTCAAACATAATAGAAAAATATTGAGCCAAATTGGTTCAGCCGTTCTCAACTGATGTGCGCACATACATTTTTTACACCATTTTTATATACATATATGTATAGATAAATCTAAGTCTTACTGGGGTTTCACTATCCATTCGCAAAATTGTGCATCACTGCATAAAATGATTCAAATTTGAACTTTAATGCTGGAAACACATGAGCAGAATTCTGTAAGCAGCAAAATTAGAATACACAAGTTTAAATGAATTGAAATATGTACATGTATTCTGCTTGCCATGTAGAATTCTGCTTCATGTCTCTATTTCTAATTTTGCTGCGAATCAGTAGGCTATATTACGTAAAAGATAACAAATCTAGTACAATTTGTATATTTTTTATTTTTTTAAATTATTTTTTTAATTTGTTGACAGAAAATAAGTTTTGTGTGGCAAGTGCCAAATTGGAGGATAAAAGTTAAATAATTTGTGACAAAATAATGCATCATTCATTTAAAAAAATTGTACATTAAAATTAAATATGTATCAGATAAACGCCACAAAAAAAAAATTCTGCTTATCAAAAACGACGCTCATGTAGTTCACCCGAATTTCTGCCGGCAGCGATGCTAGCAGAAATTCTGCTCATGTGTTTCCAGCATGAGTAATTTACCTTGTGCAAAAGCAAAGCAACCTTGATTATACAAGCCATAATTAATCTAAAAAACGAAGCTTTTATAAGGGAATTAGAAACGAAGAAAAAACCAAAATTTCCATAGTAAAACACATAAAACATATGGGAAATAACTTTTTTTCCTAAGACAAATTTGTAAATGAAAACGTTGCAAATTCTTAATTATGATTTCTGGAATATTTTCATAAAAAAGTTCATAACAACAGCTTTCTGGTCAAATTAACAAGAAAAGCTTACTACAAATCGTGTGCATTAAGTCAATATACATTGATGGCAGTGGGTAGTAAATATTTTGAAAAATCGTACCAAAAATTGCGACATGGGGAAATTTGAGTTCAAAAATTGTAGGAAAAGCAAGACAAATTCACAAAATATTAAGAACGTGTCATAATTATGTGATTAAATAATTTTTCTTCGTATTTCTCTGCCAACAATTATAGACATCTAACGTACACTAGTAAAACTAAAGATAAATTTAGCAAGTAGTATTTTAATTTGTCAGGGCCAACTTTGATGTATTTTGCAAAATGAAAGTTCGAAAAATTATTTTAGAAATAATTTAATTTTAAAATTTCTGCAATTAATATTTACTTAATATCAACATACCCTTCTTGTATATTGCTGCTAAAGATATGTAGAACAATTTTGTATAATCATTTTGTAACATTTTTGCTGTTTTCATTGAAAAACTTGCAGCTAAAAAACACCGTTTTTACTATGGATTCCTATGGAAATCAGTGAAAAGTTATACCACTAAAAAAAGCTTCCAAAAATACGTCATAATGATTATAGCTCTATACTCTAGAAGGCTCTGGCAAAAGTCGTCCAATGTCGGTATATATAGTATTGTAAACTATAATGGAATGACCGGTAACATTCTTTTAAACCCAAAAAATGAATTAAATTGAATTTATTGTATTTTGAAAGCCGAGCATTAAACTAGCATCATAGAAACGACATCTGCAGGTGAGTTTTCATCAAAAATGAAGTTACCTTAATTAAAATGTGACGAATAATTAACTTTTTATAATACTCCATCATACATTCCCCAGGGACATAAAGGACATAATTATTTACTGTCCAATCGGTATAAGAACTAATATACTTACGAACTAATAAGCCAAATAAACGATTAATCACTTGGATTTCAACCACAAAACAGTACTGATTTTATATCATTTACTAAACCAACAAAATCGTTTATGTAATCGAAAAACCATAGACTGTACCTGATTACGATTAATCATTGTATATGTACAATGGGTTTTCACCATTCTTTTTATTTCAATTTGCACTATACGTTTCTAAAGTGAAAATTTTATAATTAATTAATTCATTTTATAAATTAAATACACGTTAGGCTCACCCGGGACGAGCAGAAACAGACAAAAACCACATTTATTTTAAAGGCTTAGCAGGTAACTTTATGTACACGAAGCGTATCACATCATTGTTAAATTAGTTAATTGTTTATTCACATTATATCGTGCAATAAACATTATGTTATATTCCCCCACAGATGATGATGCTATGTATGTCCATATGTATGTAGTGCAGAATCTTCTGATTAGATTAAATAGTGGGTTTTACAGCAAATAAGTATACAATTAGCTGTATACCATGTTTGGTTTGTCTCGAAAAGTACCAGTTTAGCTATTTTTGCCTGGCCCAAACAATTAATTTTGATGCTAGGCATACGTACATTTATATATATATATATATATATATATATATATATATATATATATATATATATATATATCTACATATGTATGTAATTGACGTTTTTCTATTAAATAATCAATTAAAAGGTCCTCTTGCGAATCACCAAATTTTTTGCCACATCTAGTTTACCTCGTTTTAGTAGCACACCTTCATTTTATTGCCATTATTTATATTTTTTTCCAAAAGTAATTTAACACCCTCAAACCTAGTACATACTACCAGTCGGGTGTGTTAATTTATGTACAATAAATAGCAACAGCAATATTACAAGGTAAAAACTATAGCGACAGGCGTTTTATCCAATTTTCTTGTATGTAGGTATAGTGAACCTTCGATTAAAAAGAGAAATGTGCGGTGGATAAGAAATTAGAATTGTTCCGTTACAAAAAAAAAAATGTCTTAATTTTGTTTTATTATAAAAATCGATTTTATTTTTTAATTTAACTTTATAATTTTATTTAATAACAACAACAACAAAAATTAAATTAAAATATTTAAGACAATTTTTATAGAGATACGAATTTTAACCAAATTGTTAATTTTCTTTTTTTCTGTGGTTTACTTTCAGATGAAAATAATTCATTATCACAAACCATCCCCGATAAACCAATAGAATTGAGACATTTTGTAAAATTATGCGAGCAAAGAAGAAAATTTGCAGTTTTGTATAAATTAGAATTTCAGGTAAGAATTTTAAAAGGATGAATATGGATTTTGTGTTTTTTTTTTTTTTTGGCATGAACAACGAGCGGGCTGTATAAAATGTAAATAAATTATTGTGGAACGGAAGAGAATAAAATGCGGTTTTCATATATGTATGTATGTACATAATTTTATTTTTTCGGTAAATGTACCATGGCGATATATAAATTTGGATGTTTATAAACGAGAAACACGGGAAACAAGATAAATATTTTGAGGTCCAGTGGTTTGTGTAGCGGCCCTGTTCATCCAAATATTTTTACTTAATATAATAGCTCGATACCATAAATTTTGTGAAGATGTAATTGTGAGATTGCACGATGATTTCAGCCAATCCAAACGTTGATTTGATTGATATCATCGTACAATCCACAATCCTTCCAATAAAAACCTACCCAAACACAAACAAAATCATTGGAAATTCAGGGTAATAAAATTCCTTTAAAAAAAAAAAATTATTAAATTGTATCAAGATTATAAGAATTACCCAAAATAAGTTAGTTACTGCAGCCAGTACAAAGAACAATATAAAAATTTGTAAAATCAAGTAACCCTTCAAGCGAGGGTCAATAGTTTGGTTTACGGATGGATATAAAATGGAAAATTTGGCGGGGGTAGGAATACACTGGAGTGGGACATCCCTTTCAAAATCCTTGGGTCCCAATGCTGCTGTTTTTCAAGCAGAAGTGCATGCTATAGAACTTTGCGCCAGGATAGGCATAGCGAAAGGCCCAAACGATGCAAAGGTTTATATTGTATCAGACAGCCAAGAGCCAATCGGCCTTAAAGGCTCTTACGCCTTGTACCGTTGAGTCAAGGCTAGTACGGGATTGTCTGAAGGTTATCAAACATCTGGTAAGCTCAAATAAGGTAACAATTATGTGGGCGCCAGATCATACTGGAATCAAAGGAAATGAGGCAGTTGATGGCCTCGCCATCGCGAGGTTCTGCTTCTCCATTTACTGGACCAGAGCCCTTCTGCGGAGTCACTAACGGACACCTTACGGCAGCGATAAAACGCTGGGAGGATTCTCAAAAGTTCTCCTACTGGCGCAGAATTACAGGTTTGCGACAGGCGAAGAAACGTATATCACCTTCGTCGGACTAAGGAGTGCCTGAATTTAAGAAACCTAAGTAGAAGCTGCTTACTGGCTTCCTCACAGATCACGTCCCCTTAAGGTATAACCTTAAGAAGATGGGCCTAAGTAAGACAGACGGATGCCGCTTCTGAGATCTGGAAGATTTATTACAAATACTTTGTTAGGTTTACATTTGATCAGAATGTACTGTGCAGGTTGTATTAGCGAATTATACTAATACAACCAAACTCTCTTACAATTTTCGGATATTAACTTTAAATAAATTAAAATACCTGTTTTTTAAGATGGAGCTTCAGTTTCAGTTAAATAAAATAACCTCAGATTCTGTAAAATTTCTGATGGTGGCTACATCTCTACCTATTGATATAATTTAATCTGTAGCGGATCTTATTCAGCCACCGCCAGACAACAATAAATATAACACACTGAAAAAGACGTTGATTGACAGGTATTCGCTACCACAGGAAAACGCCTAGAGGAACTCGTCAGTAAGCAAGATATCGGCGACTAAAAACCATCAAAGGTTTACAGGGCCATGAAATGTTTAGCGGGTGACCACATCAGCTAAAATATCGTAAGAAAACTCTGAATGAGGAGAATGCCTAAAATCATCCAAGTTGCACAGCGGATCTTATTTGCGAAGCGGACCGCATGTTTGACGCGGCAGAATTACCCACCATTTCACCGATGGATTCCGCCCAATCATCTTCGAGCAAATCAACAACAGCGAATAAATCAGAGATTTCAGAATAACTGGAGCAAATATCCAAGCTCCAAAAGGCCGTTGCAGCCCTGACTACAGGTAATCCTAGTCGCTCCAGAGGTCCACAGCCTTCATGCCAGCCACATGTCAGAGCGAGGAGCCGCAGCAGATCTCAAAATAAGTACAGATATTGTTGGTATCATTTTAAGTTCGGCGCTACAGCACAAAAATGCATTAAGCCGTGCGAATTCACAGCCAAAAACTCTAATCCGTTAAAGGGCTAGATTCGATTATCAATGCGGCCGGTAATCGAAATTATATAAACCGCTGCCTTTTTATTACATATCACAAGAACAATCTCCTTTTCCTTATGGATACTGGGGCTGATCTTTCTGTGATTCCAGTCACATATTTCCGCGGAAACCGATCTCTCGATTCAGTGTTGTGTCTTTTGGCAGCGAATTGCACTACCATCAATACTTATGGGGCGCAATTACTTTTGGTCGTAATTGGGTTACGGCACACCTTTACCAACCCATTCGTGCTCACATCAATTAATCGACCAATAATCGGTGCTGAGTTTCTTACGAAATTCGGTATACTTGTCGACCTGAGAGGAAGACGAATCATCGAACCGGCCGCGAATTTAACTGTCAACGCAATGACCGTTGCCGTCAACACTCCCACACCAAAACACTTGGTGGCTGAGAATGGCTTCGGAAAAATACTAGAGGAATTTCCGTCCCTTACCGAATCACCTAATTACAATGTCCCAGTCAAGCATAACGTGGTTCATCACATTATTACGAACGGTCAGCTCCCGTATGCGAGACCACGTCGGCTGGATCCTACTAAATATAAGGCAGCATACAACGAATTTTAACATATGGTCGAATTAGGCATATGTAAACCGTCGTCTTCTCCAGCTTCTTCTCCAATCCACATGGTTCCAAAGAGAGACAACACAGATTGGCATCCTTGTGGAGGTTACCGTCGACTAAATGCAATCACGGTACCGGATCGATATCCTATAGCGCATATTCATAAGTTATCAATGCATCTGAAAGGGTGCACAATTTTCACCAAATTGACTTAATTAGGGCATATCACACAATGCCTGTATCCCAGCCGAAGACGTGCCTAAAACAGCAATAATAACCCCATTTGGCCTTTTCGAATCTAATCGAATGCAATAAGTGTTTTCGGCGTTCCACATTTAGAATTTCTCAGCAACCACATACTTAAAGATGGCATAAAACCTTCGCCAGAGCGCGTAATAGCCATAACTCAGTTTCCTCAACCTACCTCAATAAAATCTATTCATAAATTCCTCGGAATGATGAATTATTATCATCGCTTCATTCTACGTTTAGCCGAATTTCAACAACCAATTCACGCGCACTTGGTAACCTTGTCGAAAAAAACCAAAAACAGCCAAAAATTACTTCTGGCCAGATCATTGTAAAGAAGCATTTCATCACAATAAAAATCGCGTGCTTGCCGATGCAACATTATTGGTAAATCCCATTGAAAAGTCAATTTTCAACATAACATGTGACGCATCAAACATTGCCGCAGCAGCAGTGTTACAACAATTCAATAAAGGTAGTTGGGAACACCATTAAATGAAAGCGTTCTTTTCAAAGAAACTTACAACAACTGCAATCAAGCATTCCGCCTTCGACAGAGAACTACTGCTGGCTATATCCCAAATCACGACTGATATCCCACACATTTCAGATAAACAAAATGTGGTCGCAGACACTTTGTCACGTTCATGTGACCCACAAGCTGCCTCTATAAGCAAAATCCCGGATTTACAACCCATATCAGAGTTACAACGTCCGGACGACGAACTTAAATCTCTGATCAATAAATCTCGTCTCATAAATATGTACAAACTTGAACTTGTAAATTTTACTGGTCACGAATTATACTGCGAAATCTCCTCTAGTAATCATCGGGTATACATTCCTCAAAAACTACGTTGTGTACTTTTTGATTCACTGCACGGCATTTCACATCCAGCAATCCGCGCATCACTAAAATTTCTTTGTACGCGTTATTTTTGGCCCAATTTGAACCTGGACGTCTACAGGTTTATCCGTTGGCCGGAGGCACACCCTATTCCAGATATGACCGCTGCAACCATTGCTAAGACATTCATTGAGCAGTATGTATCAAGGTTTAGTATTCCCCTTTGAAGTAACGGCGGACCAAGGCAGCCAATTTAAGTCTAAACTCTTCATGGAACTAACAAAAATTCTCGGTTCACACAGGATTCGGACTACAGCCTACCAGTTAAAATTTGTGAATAGCAATAGTAGCGGAGAAGTATTCACAATTAATTGTTGACAAATACAGTGCAACAAATAAGTTCCGAGGCTGGCCATGGGAAAAATCATTGAAACAAAAAATGTGAATATTTTTCAATTTTTTTATTCAAAATATTCTCCTTCAGTTTCAAATTTCAATACACTTGTTACAGCGATCCAACAGTGATTCAAATGCGTGTCCCAGCTCATTTTGTGGAATTGCCTCTAGTGCTTGTGTTGTAGCTAGTTTGATGATCGAACTGCCAAAACAAAAAAACATCCTATCAACTTCAAATTCATTTTTGGGAATAGAGAAAAATTGCACTGGGCCAAATCAGGTGAATACGGCGGATGATTAAACACATAGACTTGGTGTGACTCGGGACATCATAGTGCAACAGACACCAGGTTTCTGGATCACGATAATCGGGTCGAATACGACGAATTTTGACCATCAGAGGCTTCAATACTTTGAGATAATATGCGCCATTAATTCTCTGTCCAGTTGGAATAAATTCCCTGTCGACAATTCCTTAGCTATCGAAGAATGTAAATAAGCATTGTTTTCATTTTTGATACAACTTTCCGTATGTTTTTGGCTTGTGGTGAAAATTTTGGCTTCCATTCCGCACTTTGACGCTTGGTTTCTGGGTGTACTGAAGGAACCATGTTTGTTCACCCGTAACAATTGATTTCAGGAAGTTTGGTTTATTTCTGGTTTGGAGCGTCTGGAAAATGTGGTTCATTACAACTTAAGAGCAGCTACTGGAGATGCAACAGCAGTGAAAGTAGGGTGTTCATTCACCGTCGTAGCCTATAGATTTTATCATTAACTCATTATAGGATCATTTCGCACAAGCAGAGACGGAAGCGGCAATAAAAGTGCTGAAAGGATTGGCCGATGTCTTCGCCATGAACGATGATGATATGGGAAAAACTAATATAACGCATCGTCGGATCAACACCGAAAATGCAACTCCAATGGTGGGTATTGGCAGGTAACAATAAATAAGCTCGACCGAGAGAAAACAGCATTTACTGCTGGCAATAGCCTGTACCAATTTTCTATAATGCCATATGGCCTATGCAACACACCTGCCACGTTTGAGAGATTTTTGAAACACGCTGTAGAGGGTCTTAATTGGAGAACATGTTTGGTGTATCTGGGGCATCCAAAAATATTCAACAAGTCTTACAAACCATCACAGCTTCTGGATTGTAATTGAACGCTTCAACCAGTATTCTGTTCACGAATGAAGTCAACTACCTGGGCCATATCGTATCGAGTCAAGGGGTGTGAACTGATCAAAAGAAACTAGCAGCCAACATGTTGCACTGCAAGGAACATACATAAGGTGAGGAGAGATCTAGGACTATGTTCTTACTATCGAAAATTTGTGCCGAACCTCGCTGATGTCGCCCGAAGCCTGCATCGTCTTACTGAGAAAATTCAACCATTCAACTGGACAGAGGAGCTTCAAGACGAATTCGTATAGCTAAAAAAGAAACTTTGCAGTTATCCGATTTTGGCGTATCCACGGGCAGAAGATCCATCTTGTATACTGAAACCAGTAATACGGGAATAGGAGCAGTGCTATCATAAAACCGGGGAGGTACTGTAACTATAGTCGTGCACTATCCAAACTAGAAAAACTATTGCGTTACCCGAAGAGAATTGTTGGCGGTGGTGCACAGCATCAAACATTTCCATAAGTACCTGCTTGGTTAAGAATTTCTTATACGAACGGACCATGTAGCCCTGAAATGGCTAGACGAGGATTCTTATATAACAATACAGATGGAATGCCCAGGAATACTTGCATCCTTGTATCAATGTAAGCACTGTTCCGGACCAACGATACGATGATTCCATCGTTCTAATGATCAAATAAAAAGAGAAAAAGGACGCTGCAATAAGGGACAACATAATGTAGGCCAGCGATCGAATGAAGCGATATGACCTGCGGTCAAACAGCACAGGGTTTATGGAAAGAGATTTGGTTTGAATTTACAATCCCAAACGAATAAAGGGGAAATTTCCGAAGCTACAACAAAGTTAGGAAGAACCATACAAATTCATCAAACAGATCAACGATGTTGTATACCGGATTATACAAAAACCAGGATAAAAATGAAGATGGTTCACATCGACAGGTTGATAAGTTAGAACGTATAGTACAAACGAATATGTTCGGGACGAACAGAATTAAGGAGAGTTAATGTGACTATTATGCCTAACGAGTTTATTGAACTGTGGAATATGAACGCAACTCAAGTTTAAATTCAAGCAGTGATCAAGTGGTAAATCAAGTGAAATAGTAAAGTGCTTTAAAATTAAACGAGTGAAACTGTAAAGATCTAAAAGTGCTGGAAACTTAGTGTTATAATTTATTGCCGAATAAATCCAATACGAATTCCTGAAAGAGCCCGACTAATATTGTGTTAAATGCTGCATCTCGGTTCATGTGGTTCGCCCCTTATATGGTCGAAGTGGTTTTGAATGCGTAATTAGATTGGAACAACCACCACACTGATGCAAAGGATCGAAAATCTCTGAGATTTTCTCAGTTTCAGAAAATTCTTTGGGTGATAGTAAAAACGTTCTATTTTAAAATATTCAAATTTGGTTCGTACGGGTCGAAATAGTTTTAAATACTGATTTCTAATTTTCTGAAGTTGTAGAAATCTCGTAGATTTCCGATCGTGTTCATGAGATGGGTTACTTTTCTAAACTGAATACGTATACACCATGCGACCGATACGCTACTCAGAGAATTTTCCGAAGTTGTGAAAATCTGAAGAAAAATTAATCGTGTGCATGAGGAAGGTGGTCTTACTAATCTAAAGGCATATTCAAATATACTTCGAAATTGTCTGTTCAAAATTGTAATTGTTTAGCCTACGAGCACATAAAACCGTCTGTATTACTATTACCATAGACATTCATACTAGATTTCTCATTTCATTATAACTAAAGGAAAAAAACAAAACTTCTGATAATTCCAATGTTATCGTTGTGTTGTGTATTTTATAAGGCAATGATTTTAGAATGCGTTGCAAATATAATACGTATATGCAATACACCGATAACATTTGAATGGAAATTTTTCTTTTTTATTTCGTGTTTTTAGTCAAATGAGAAATCTATTATGATTGTCTATGCTATTACTCATTCAATCATTTCCTAGGAAGGGGAAAATCACTCGCAGCGGAGTCCTGTAGTGGCTCACTCATATATCTCTGCAAATATTCAAATACAGTCATCAAATACACACATTTGCTTATCGCCACAGAAGCATATAATCAGCACCCGAACGCTCCCCCAACACATAGTTTTGATTATCTGTTGTATATCGCACTGTGAGATATTTTCCCATTCCTCTAAAAGCGCGCTTCGAAGTTATTCCATCGTTTTCGGAGCTGGAATAGGAGACCGAATTCTCCTACCAAAAATGTTCCAAACATGTTCTATAGGGTTCAAATAGGGACTCCTTGCCTACCATGTCATCGTCGAAATATTGACATCTGCATCAAGTATTCATTCACGAATCAGGCGACATGAGGTCTTGCATTATCGTTCATTATCACCTCGAGCCCTATCGCTAGAAGTCAGAAGACAGACCACATACAAAATCCTGATTCATCGGTGAGTAAGACTTGGCTCCAATCAGGTTCAGTCCAATTTTTATGTTCCCTGGTAAATTGTAGCCGAGCAAACCTGTGTTGTGGCAGAAGTTCTGGACCCGTGGCTACGGCCTTCGTAAATGAAAATCTGCTTCTCCCAGTAGTTTACGTGTAACAATTCATTGCAGGTCTCAACAGCCGGTCTCGATAAATCGCGACGAAACACGTTGTACGGTACTACTGGAAATCCGGAACTTATTAGCGATATAGCGTTGGCTTCTCCCATCTTCCAACAATGCCACGATTGCCGTTAATGAGATTTTAAAATATAATTTCGTGATAGAGTTCTAATGCTTACTGGAAATAATAACAACACGAGAGTAATAAATTCAATCATGAGTTTTGTTTTGTTTCCTCCACGAGCAAAAGCATACTTACAAGAAAATCGATATCATCAAGTGTTGTAAACTATACATGACCCTGACCTTGTGGTATATTAATTGGTATTTCCTCTTGCCATAACATTTAAATTTTACATTTTTTTATTACTAAACTATAATTTCAGTTTTAATTGGATTACAAACAAAACGCCGATTAAAAGGGGAAAGTCTTTATTGTTTTATAATTCCTCTTACTCCCATATTCGAATTTTGATAATTATTTCGTGGGAAAATTGTTGTTTAATTCGTTGGAAAAACGCGACTTATCCTTCCCAACCGAACCACAACACAAATAATTTCTATATACATATACCTATACACGCCAATGCATGTCAATAATAAATAATAATTTTGATACTACAACAGAATTATTTAATTAATTAAGTGTTAAATTAAAATTAATTTTAATGTTTATTCATATTTCATTTCGTTTTTTTTTTTTTTTATTTACAGACTGCAATTAAAGTTGAAACAAATACGTGTCGACATGCGACCCGTAAAAATAATGCAGAAAAAAATCAAAATCAAAAATGCATTCCATACGATTACAATCGTGTTGTGCTGGAAAAAATTGATGGTGTACCAGATTCAGATTATGTAAATGCATCGTATGTTGATGTAAGTGAATTTGCATAAAAATGTTTTTTTGTCGACTCATTTTTCAACATTTACATTTTGTAGAGTTTACTGAAACCAAACGCGTATATTGTAACACAAGGACCAACAGAAGAGACAGTTTTAAATTTTTGGCGTATGATATGGCAAGAAAATGTCAGCTGTATTGTGATGTTAACAAAAACGTTTGATTTTACAAAAGTTATGTGTGTACAATATTGGCCACCGTCAAAAGATAAAGACGAAAGTTATGGTGACGTATTTTTAGGTATTGCAAAAGAGGAACAATTAGCTAATTTTCATATAAGAACATTTCATGTATATAAAAAAAATGGTGATGTATGTATTTTGTTTAATCTATATGTTTATGATGGGTGCGTGGAGACTATTTTAATATTTGTTTTCGTTTTTTTTTTTCTTAGAAAATTATTGAAGAACGTGAATTATTGCAATTTCATTATACTGAGTGGCATTCGCATACATGCCCATTTTCAAATGCAATATTAGAATTTCGGCGCCGTGTTCGATCGGTCGTCGGGAATATAATTAAGGCAAATAGTCGTGTTGGACCAATGCTGGTGCATTGCAAGTAAGTTATTACTATTTATTTCTATAAAGTACTCGTATGTTTACTAAGCGTCAATACTTTTGAAAAACAACGGGCGAGTTCACGCTCAACTCGCAAAGAATTATGTGAAAACCTTTAACTATCGAATCATTTTGAGTCTCTTCGATGGGCCTGAGAAAGCAATGCAGATAGACGGCTGCTGTCGCCCAGTATTTAAATTACGGTACAAATTTCGTTTAAAAAGTCAATAAGTTATTCTATTTTGGATTTGGAGGACAAACCTTACCGACATTGTTTAATTGAAAATTGAAATTTATAACCGACTATATTTCAGTATAGTCATGTCTTGGTGAGCTTGAGCAAAGTACAGTTCTGTTAAGTTAATCATCTAAACCTGTCCTGAACGCTTTAAAATTCTCCATTACTCATACACGGCAAACCAGGTGAACAAAGCAAAGTGGCATCGCCGATTTGATTGATTTGAACTAAATGAAATTGGGCGGTTCTATTAGACAAAGGCGCTATTTTTACGCGTCAGTAAGAACCGCGCAAATAGTGGGATCAGTGAGTTACAAAAAAAATCATCTAACACAACGAAAAACAATCTCGTATTTTTAACCGGTTTTTAGAATTTCTAGATTTCAATATTTTCAAGAGGTTTTTTAATATTTTAGATTTTGAAGTTTTTCAGAATTTTAAAACACATTTTAAAATCTTTAAGAATTTAATTAAATTTAAGATTCTAAAATACATTAAAAAAGTTCACTAAATTTCAGATGCGACGTTAAAAAACAAATTAAGCTTTACTAACAGTTTTCAAGAGGTTTAAGAATTACATCAATTTAAGTCATTTTTAAATACCATATATTTTAAGAATTTTAGAGTTTCAGATTTTCAAAATTTTCAAAATTACAATTTTAAAGAATTTCGTCAAATCTTAAGAATTTTAAAAAAATTCAAACAAAGCCGAGCATCAGAACTAAATAAATAAATGAATATAAAATTTAAGAATTTAAAATAATTTAAAGACACCAAAAATTTTAGAGTTTCAAAATTTTCAAAATAAAATAAAAAATTTTAAAATTGTCAAAATTCATCATCATTCATACAAAGAAAATAATTAAATTTCCTGAATTTTTAAAATTACTTAAGAAAACCCGCAGTCAGAATCTTAATAAAATTAAGGAAATAAATTTTAAAAATTTGAAGATTCTAAAATAAATTACAAAATGAGCTAAATATCAGATTACTTCAAAAATTTCAACAAATTAAGATTTTTTAGCAGGTTTTAAGAAACTCTAAATTTTAAAATTTTGAGAAGCTTTTCGCATATTTTAAAGTTTCAGATTTTTCAAAAAATATGTTTATAATTTTAAAGAATTTCGCCAAATTTTAAGAAATTCAAGAAATTTTAAGAATTTCATTAAAATTTAAGCAGATTAGATTTTCAATAATTAAATGTATGTAAAGTTTAAGAATTTAATGAATTTAAAATAATTTTAAGATAGCAAACATTTTACTTGACAAATTTACTAAATTTATTGAATTTAAAAAAGTGACTTTAAGAAAATCCAGGCAATCAAAATCTCAATAATTTTGAGAAAATAAATTTTAAAAAATTTAAGATTCTAAAAAAATTACAAAAGTGAACTAAATTTTAAAAGCACTTACTTCAAAAATTTGAACAAATTGAGATTTTTTGAACCAGTTCTAAGAAATTTTAGATTTCAATGGTTTCAAGAGATTTACGAAAGTTTTAAATTTAGGTCATTTTAAGATATCAATTATTTTATAGATTTCAGATTTTTCCGAAAATTAACAATTTTAAAGAATTTCGTTAAATTTAAGATGTTCAAGAATTTTCAGAATTTTAAAAAATTCAATGAATAACACCAGATCAGAACTTCCATAATTAAATGAATAAAAAGTTTTAACATTTTCGAAAAACTTTATAAATTTAAAATTTCGGCAAATTTAAAAACATTTTAAATTTTAAAAGGTTAACTTAAAAAAACATAGACAATCAGAATCTCAATATTTTAAGCAATTACATTTAAAAAAATTAAAGAATTTAATTAAATTTAAGATTCTGAAATAAATTTCAAAAGTGAGCTAAATTGCAGAAGCGAGATTATTTTAACAAATTAAAAAAATTAAACAAATTAAGTTTTACTTAAATTTAGATGATTTTAAAATCGCATATTTGAAGTATGTTAGAGTTTCAGATTATTTTTTTAGATTTACAATTTCGCAATTCAAGAAATTTTCAGAATTGCACCAGAATCTACCAAAATTTAAAAAGCAAGCATTTCAAAATTTCAGAAGCAACATTATTTAAAAAATTATGATTTTTAATAGGTTCCAAGAAATTCTCAAAATTTTCAAGATATGGAGTTAAAGTTTAGGATTTAGCAAATTTAAGATTCTAAAAAAATTTTAAAAGTGAGCTATATAAATTTCAACAGCTTGATTATTTTAAAAATTTTACCAAATTAAAAAAAACTAAAGAAATCTAGATTTTTAACAGGTCCTAAAAAATTCTCGGTTCTAAAATTTTGAAGAGATGTAAATTTTTAAACAAAAATGTTTCCCCGAAAATAAAGAAATTCCCGTTTTAATCCTTTTAAACCACGCCTTGAAGAATCATGATTCCTAATTGGTAAAATATTATATTATGATCAATTCATTTTATTCTCAATACTATTCAAAATTTACACTAACATACCAGGGGTGCATTCTGATTTTCCTTAGGAATTTGGAATTTTTTTCCTATATAGGAATTATTTTTGATAGCAATTTTTCCTATGCTATTTTTCCTATGGTTTATTCTGGCGTAGGAAAGGAAAAATGAATAGCAATTTTTTTTGTTAGTTTTAATTACCTACGCTAAGGCTCTGCGATTAGTTAAAAGTAATCAAACGTCAAATATTTTGTTGTTAAAATACAATTTTCTATTAATATAAATAAATAAAAACAATTTGTTTTACATTGTTATACATTATAAAGATATAATTAAACGGATTTGTTTTATTACGCTGAAATTTATTGGTTATATACATACATGATACCCATTTTTATTATTTTTTACCTGACGTCTCGGCGAACGGCTCCACGAATTAAAAAAGGCTGAATTAAAAAAGTGTTCAGTGAAATGAAAAAAGCGAATATTGTATAAAAAAGAATACATTTTTTACTTCAGAAAATTTGTGAAAAAAATGAATTAAAAAAAGTAACAGGTGTTCGCACAAAAATCACCATTTTTAATTCACTTTTTTTAATTCAGCATTTTTTAATTCGTGGAGTGTCGGCGAACATATACAAATAACAAAATGCTGACTTAATGTTAAAGTAAAAAGTTCAATAGGAATTAATTTACCGAATCAAAAAAGGCAAGGAAATAGTATTTAGGCCCGATTGTATGAACGAGGATAAATGATTAATCCTCTGATTTAGCGTAGTTTGCATTGTATGAACGATGCTAAATCAGAAAATTAATCGATGATTTTTTTTTTACCATTCGTTTTATCCTCTCTTTTTGGTGACTGAATCAGAGACTAAAAAAATTTGTTTTTATTTTTTCGACATTTCAAATGTGGTGTATCATACAAACGAGACATTTTTATAAAAGAATAATTATTAAAAATGAACTCAACAAGGAAGAAAATATCAAATTCGCAAATTGAAATTTTATTTTCCTCTAAATAAACAAAAAAAAAATTTTAATAAACATCAACAAAGTAAACGTCATAGAAATAGTATTGCCAGTCATACAAAAAACTGGTATAAAACTGTACTAAAAGAGAGGATAGATTTTTATTTAGGAACGTTCATACAATCGACGAAAAGTAAAATCCTTGAGTAGTGATTAATCATTACTCTCGGATTTTTTTTCATTTAGCGGTGTTCATACAATCGGCCCTTAATAGTATATTGTATAACAAGTGAAAAAAACGAGTCATTGCAATACGAAAGTGAAATTTGCAGCCTGAGCGATAGCGAGGGCTGCAATCACTTGAGTATTGCAATGACTCATTTTCACACGAGTTACACACGCTATTTTTTCTACGATAGAAAAAAAAATTATTTGCAACAAAAAATGAAATTGAAACGTTTGGATTTTTACAAATCGTGTGGCAATACATATTAAGAAATCGTTGTGTAATGAATATTTCCACACGATTTTAGTAGACGACGCAAAGGCTCCTTTTCTTATATAATTTAAATTCAAAAATCATCATCGAAAGCATAGGTTAATGCACTATCGTAGAAAAATAAAATTCCTATTAAGGCTTTCCAGAATGAGCATTTAGGGGGAAAAAAATAAAACTGCTATGAAAATGTCAATTTTATTTCCTTTTCCTATTCCTATAACTGTACGTTTCCACCAAAATCTTCATTGTAATTTTCACAATGAAACTCACATGGATAGTATACATTCCCAAAAAAATTGTGTCTCGACACACAATTTGTAACTCACACATCTAAAAAAAATTTTGGAAATTACAACCGATTTTTGGAAAAAACAACCGATTTGTACTAATGGCTACAACTTTTTACATTGTATTTTTTACATTGGTACTAAAATAGAAGGGAAATTATTTGGACACCCCATTAAACGTCATAATATGTATTTGTTTTGTTAAATAAAGGTTTTGTTAAAAATATTAAAATATATTATGTGTTTAATTTATGGTATGTGCCACAATACGAATATTTATTTATTAAATATTTAAAAACACAAAAATTTTTAAAGATAAAGCAAATAGCAAATATATTTCATAAAACGTCAAAATGATACTACATGTTATATCGATTCACTAACATAATCATAGAACAAAAATTTCCCTTTTGTAAAATTTCCAACGAAATTTGCGGTGGAAACTAGGACTAACAAAAACCAGAATACACACGCAGGGTTGCAATATTACTTATGGAAAAATGTATATGGCTTTATACGTCTTGAGTATTAAATTCGTGTATGGCAATGCTAAACATAGCATACCGATTAAACAATTTCAAAATTTTAATATGTATCAACCGTATATGCAAGTGCCATTAACAATTTTATTATGTATGAGGGACTTTCCCAAAATCGATTTTAGTTCATTTGTCCCCACGCTTGGGCAGCGCTGATTACATTTTTTTTTTACATGCAAAAATAAGTAAAATCATGTTTACAAATACAAGTTTATTGTCTAAATTAGTGGATGTCCCCGTACTTTTTTTTTATGATTATTAAAGATGAGTATGTTGCGATTAATAATAAATATCAAATTTTAAAATTAATTTAGTTGAAATTAATAATTTAATGAAAAATTCAAACACATGTTTGACCATATAAAACTCCATACGAAATATTTTAGCTGCCAGTCAGCAAGCGTTTGAATTCTATTTGGGAAATACCGTACCATTTTCACAACTCGCTAATAGCATTGACATACTGCGATTTAATAAAACGGATTCGGTGAATTTTTCGAGTTTAGCCGTAGTGTGTCAACCCTAATTTTTGCTAATCGCTTTTTATTTCATAGAGTACCTGAAGAACCAGTTTAGGCAACGCTAAAAGATGTGTAATATCAAAACCAACACTAATGTACTACAAGCCTGATTCCGTAATGAGGTACACAGATATCTTCTTACATTAAATCGCTTATATGTACTTGGAAGTATTGGTGGGAAACTTCGTATGTTTTGTTTTGTCTACAATTTATATAGTGTATCCGATCACCAATACTTTCATGTATAAGCGAAAAATCAGTTATGATAGTCAGGCTTGTAATACATTAATGTTGGTTTTGGTAATATTTTAAAATTATATAATTTTGGTAAAATTTAAAGTATGGGTGCATTTGTCTTTGTTTAACCTACTTCCATTTCAGTTTTTTGAATCACTTACATACATGACACACATACATAATTGTTCTGCCTTTTCATTTTAATCTGACGGAAATCGTAATTCGGATTAGTATACAGACAGTATGCAAGTTAGGTGCATTTTGCGTTCGTTTTTCTCGTATATAATTTGCAATTTTGGTCGTACCGGATTTCCCGTTCCTTTTTTTATATGAAATTTTTGACTTCCCCCGCTAAAGATGTTTTCACATCAAAAAGTAGCATATTTAAAAATTGTATAAAATTTTTAAAGCTTAACATTTGAAATCAAATTGCAGACAATTTCTACATCAAGTGCGTACTATACTATGGAAATTTGAAAAAAACCATTTGATCTTGGGATTTTTGGTGGTTCCTTTACGATACCGCTAACTTCGTGGTTCTAAACTGATATTTCGGAAACCAATAGCACCGCGACCATCAGTTTTATCTTACTTAATGGCACTAATGATGATTTTTTTTTTGTTTCTTTTTAATTCATTCTTCATTGCTTGTTATCATTTATTGCGTATATAGCAGTTCTATACCTTTTTGGAGCATTTAGAATCAGTTTAAGGAATTTGTTTTGAGTGATTTGTAATTTATTTTTATGTGTATTTGCTGCATTCCACAATAAACCGGATCCATACAAGATTAAACTCAAAATTACAGATTTATATACTAAAAGTTTGTTTTCCAAAGAAAACCTACTTTTTTTGTTTAAAATTGGATATACATAGTACATAAAATAATTTGGTAACTTTATCTAATACAAAGTATATATGATTTTGAAATGTCACTTTTCGATCCAGGAGGATACTAACATATTTGATCTGTTTTTCCAGTAATATGAAAGGTTTTCTACATCTTGAAAAATAAAGAGCCTATTATGTTCTGGGAGAATACGTCGGATGTATAGATAGAAGTATCGTCAGTAAAAAGTGCAATGTTGCAATCATCCATTTGTGGTATATCGTTTAGGAAAATACAAAACAATATAGGACTAATTACAGACCCCTGTGGAAGACCTGGCAAAATGTCCCTTGATATGGATTTAGTGTTCAGAATCTGAACCTAAAATTTACAGTATTCAACATACGATTGGAGTAATTTTATGATGAACATGGGATCTAAGAAGACTGAAAGGTCGGTAGGTAATTGGGTCACAGGGACCTTTACTTGGTTCAGCTATCGGTATAACCTTGGAAGTTTTCCATTTTGTAGGAAAGTAACCGAGCCTGAAACAATGGCCTTATAATTTAGCGAGAAAGCAGAACCCAGACTCAGGTAGATGTTTTAAAGAAACATTTGAAATAGTATCTGGACCTGGGGCTTTGAACGGGCGACCGGTATAAATACAATAATACTTTTCAGCTCGTCAACTGATACATCAAATTTTGAATGGTCTTGCTCCGTGTAAGTAGACTATGTTTTATGTTATCTGATTCCGCCACATTGGATGAAATTTCATATGTTTGGAACGTATTAGCTAAAATATCACATTTTTCTGAGGCAGTGGATTATTCAAGGGTGGTATGTTAGAATATTTTTAATGTATCTTATAGTTCGCCAGTAAGGTTTGGATTCTTTAGCAAGATGAATAAGATTGTTTTGAAATTTAATATTAACAATATCTTATAGTTTCAGTTGGATCACCTTATTTAAAACTAACTATATTTTTTACGTACGGTTCGCGTTTCCGTAGCCAACAAGACTTCATCAGATAATATTAGTTTATATTTGGATGATGAATTTACTGTCGGAACTGCTAAATCAGTGGCATGATTAATGAAAGTTTTAACGTTATCAATAGCAAGATCAATATCATTAATATTTGGAATTAGGGGAAAATTAAGAGCTTTAAGTTTATCATCGATAGTAGTTCGGTATATATCTCAGTCAGCATTACTAAAACCATAAGATTTAATTAATGGATTGATATGCGAGGTACACATGTTAACTGAGCACAATACAGGATTGGATGGGACTTTCCTTCAGGGTACAGCGGCACTGGCTAAATAAAAATTTAGTGTGCTGTGTGTTCTGTTATTTTGATGATAGGTGGATAAAACTGGAAAATGCAGAACACAATCCGATCTACTATTCAGGAAGTTATTTAGAATACGTCCTCCTTTATTGACTCTACTGCAGTTCGTAAACGAATGTCGGCAAATAAAGTCTCCACTAATAGTGTAGTTAGGACGAATAACTGTTGGGCAGTCGATTAAGATCTTGTCTAAAATTACCGTGATTGGAATTAGGGATGTAACATTAAGTGACCTTTCGAGACCCGTGGGGCAGGACTACGTATATTGATATACTTTCGATGCTTTGCATTACGACGCATATGGAAGCAGAGTGTGGCTAATTGAATTTTTAATGGCAACACCTCCGCAAGCTTGGTCAATTCAAACATTCCTATAAATGTTATAGTGAGGGATGTGAAAACTCATACCAGGTTTAATATGGGTTTCAGTGATGAGCATTATGTCAACACTGAATTGGTAAAAGAATTGCTTTTAAGAATGCTAGAAAATGGTAGTCTAGCAGTTGGAGTTCCCCTCAACGTAGGCTGATGCTTATATGCTCCGGGTTCAACAGATTTGGAAAATTATTTGCCGAAAAGTTAAAAGTTGGTGATGGTTTGCTAGTATTCTTAAGAATTATTTGTTCCCTTACACGAAAAAATTTCATTTGCTTTGGACAAATTACTGAATTCGCTGCGTGATTGCAATTAGCGCATTTGAACTTTGTCCTTGATCGTACAATCCTGACCATCAATATGATTGAGACTGTATAGTATAAAAAAGTATAAAACAATTGAAACATTGTGTGAGGCGTTCAGGCTTTTTATGAGGGAGGCCCCAAGTACTTGACAAGTACTTGAGATATTACCAATGTATACAAACGTAACAATATTTGGGAAAGACACAAAATACAATGCGCTATCATTCGATCTTGTGCTCCTTGGCAAAACTGTCGCTATGTTAGATGGTGAGAGTCCAGTATCATTAATATAAATCTCGACCTCTTCTATGTATACGCAGGAATGGTAATCCGAAGTAAACAATACATTATCTTGATGTTTTGGTTTCTTCAAGTGCGTAGGTGAAAAATTCGGCGACGTCATTTTTCAATTCATCAGAGAATAGTTTATAATGAGAAGGGGGGGGGGGGGCAATTGAGGTAAGCTCATTTCATATTTAACAATTTTTTTAATTTTGTGATAAACGGTGGTAATATCGGCAGTTTATTTATATTTTTTTTTATTTGTGATACCGGTTTCAAAACAATTCAAATGTATTACCTGTTGGTATTGGTTATGATAGCGGATATCGATTACTGTTACTTTTTGATTTGTTTTTGGCCATCGCGATTCTATATTTGTTGACTTGTTGGAAGTTTGCAAGGTCACTGGATAAAATATCACTACATGATAACCTTTTACTCATAAGTTAGACAAATCTAACTTAATATTAGGATTCACAACTGTTTAATAGTTATTTGGTCTAATAATTATTACACACTGACACAATCACAATAATAATTTATATGTTATTGAACACAGCAGAAAAGTGTATTGAACTTGCACAAGATAATTTCAGTAATAATAGACACATGTCTATATCGATTGAATACCAATTGTGGACTGAGAGTGCCAATTATAATACCATCGTATACTATGTATGTGGGAACCCCAATATTTTGATTTTATTTTAAATCCAAATAGTAATCCAGGTACACTATATGAAACGGTATACCATGGTATACTATTTGGTTTAGAATTTGAAATGCTTAAAAAACAAAATTACGCAAGGTTTGTAAGGTGGTATAGCTTTCATTCTGATCGCAAAGCGGTTTTGAATGGATAATTGATTGAAATATCTAACGGTTGAAGAAATAATGTGGCTTTTTTGATGGAACTACCATCGGTTGTGAATTGTATAATTTTTTTAAATTTTTAGTATGCTCAGCTTCTAGATGGCATCCATAACAGTTTATAATGAGCAGAGCACTTCCTCGCCTAAAACTGTCGCATCGTGCCTTATAAGATTTCTGTATCCATTTCGGGCATTAGATCGGTTGTCATATTTCACAACTAGATGAATGGAATTTTTAAATAATTTGGTTCAGTCCTTTTAAAATAATTTGAGTCATCGTGCCAGCTGCGGAAATACACAATACCATAAGGTAAAACGACTTTTAGAATGGCCGGTATCTAATCCGTCTACGATTTTTTCTCCTTCAAAATGAAGCCCGCGACCGTAAGTCTTGTTTTAATTTATTAAGTTTATCAATTTACAAAAACAATATTACAAAAATTAAGCCATTATTTTACCTTAGAGGCCTCTAAAAAGGACCTATGAAAGGAATCATCTACAGATACGTATTATCCTAACGATAAGGATTAAACACTACAAAAAATACTAAAACTAAAAATTGATAAAGTTTTAACAATATTATATAAAAAGCAATTTGCTGAACATAAAAAATATAAGATTGGGAGAGATATAAGAAACTTGATAGTACATGTCATAAGTATAATACTGAAACCCAATTTTCAACACCTTCTTTGATTCTTTCATCTGCTTATCCACGACTTTTTATTGCACACCACGAAATGATCTAGTCAGTGCATCAATGATCACATATGATACATTTACAAATAAATAAATAAAGATCAAGAGAGGACGAGGTTAAATAGATGAATTCGTAAGTAACTTTTATAACTAGAAATTCGCTCAGTGATTTTAATATTGTCCGGCAAGCTATTACACAAATTGAGACCTCTACTAAAAATGCTATTTTGGGTGGTTTATAGCTGATTTACATTCGACGTCCGCAAAAAAGTTGAAACATAACATATTAAAAACAGCAAAGATAAAAAGAGAAAAAATAATCATCTGCTTAAAAAAGTCAATTGAAACCCAAGAAACAAACCCAAAAGTCGTCATCTGCTTTTTTTTGCAGATGTCGAGTTTCATCTTTTTTCTTTAAAATCGTCGATGCATGAATAAATAACTATAATAAGGCTACATAAACAAGAAAACCAATCATTTGTATTGGTTTATGACATTTTTTGTTTAAATTTATTTTTTAATTTGTAAAGAAAACGAATTTTTGATTTGACATCTGCATCTGCGAAAATCTTTGAATGTAAATCAGTCTTAAGTCTGGCAAAAACTGTCCTATATAACAGCTTCGTTCGGGTATTATGCTCATAATACAAATAGTTACTCGCAAAACGAAATTTGTTTCAGTCATTTTGCATGCAATTTTATGTATGCAGACCATCAATTCAAAATTGACTACATAGCTCAGTGATCGGCAGAAAGTTATCCTTGTATAAATCAACAGTATCCGTTCGGAAGGGTTAATTAAACATATTCCTAATCGCTCTATTTTGCACAACTTGAATTTCTTGCAATTTATACTTAGGTGCAAAGTGCCATATAGGACTAAGATACGAGAAAATAGAGCGAAAATAAGCAAAATATACTGATTTTAGAACCTTTTCTGGATGAGCAAAAGATATTTTTTTAAGTACTCCAGCAAGACCAGAAAGCCTCTTAATCATAAATTCAATGTGGTGGGGGGGGGGGGCCAACTTGATTTAATTTTATTTCTACAGCAAATTTCCCTGATCCATTTATTGCTGCACGAGGAATTATTTGTTGCAAAGGGAGTTCCAATATTATTGCAAATTTGTTTGCTTCCCACCTAAACATGTCGTAGCCGTAGGATTACCAATTTCTTTTCCCTTCATTTGAAATCCAAATAGTATTCCATGGCATGCTATTTGGAACTTTCTAACTAATAGTATACCAGTGGTATACTATTTGGGGAGGTATTATAATTCGGCACTCTATGGTATACAATTAAAGAGAAATACTGAACAAGCAATATTCATTTATTTCCGTCAATCTATCCGTGTAGCAAGCGACATCGCACACTGAAACGCATTAAGTATTATGTCCATAATAATTTCTCATTCGTATTTTTTATTGTTGTCAAAGATTTAAATTTATATATTTGTTTACGATCGATTACGCCACTCCATCATAGGGTGCAAATGGGTATGGATAACAGCCTTATATTGGACTATTTTCTTTAGTCGGTCGATTACGATTGATACACATTTTTACCTTTGTAATCTGTAACTACGAAATATTTCCGGCATCTTCTCTAAACTATAAATGGTCCTTCATGTAGTGGTATTAATCCTGTTTCGATTGCAGTCCGTTAAATCCTTTGAGATTAATATTTTGTTCAGAGGGCTGTTCCGCTTATCTTTGGAAACAACGTTACGCATCGACTCAGGTAATTGTTCAACCAGTGAAGTTGGATCTGTCTGTAGCGCAGGATGCATTACGAGTTTTCCTGGAGATCCAAGATATCCGAGAATAAAATGGGAGTTCTTCAATCCAATTAGGGCAAATTAAATGGCGATGTAGTCGTTCTACCATACCATTTTCCTGTGGGTGATATGTCATTATGTCTTAATTCGTATTCTGAAAGAACCCAATCTACATTGTTTTTAAACAAAGGTCATCGGCGATAGTAAATTTTGCTGTATTATCGTAGAAAAACACTAATTTTGTCACAATTCAAACTAAATTAGCGCTTGAAAATTAAGCGGAAAATTCGGGAAGCAACCGTGATTTATTAGACAAAACCAAAAAAAAATAATTTTTTTACTCTGCTTCCAACTGATGACAGTTTATAACGAAATGATACTCGAATGTTTGTTAATTAACTTTCTCGTACGATAAAATGGTACTTTGTGCTCTTCGTATTTGATTACGTACGATTTCCTTTGCGTTTAACTTCATTGATTTGATTACTGACAGTTGAATGCTACATTATTAATTATTTATTTATTTTTTATTCTAACATTATAGTGATGGTGGTGGGCGATCTGGTGTATATTTAGCAATTGATGCAAATATGGAATTAGCCGAGGAAGAAGATTGTTTTCATGTATACGGATATTTAAAAAGATTGCGACAATCACGAAAAGGCCTTATAGAAAATGTGGTAAGTATAACATATAAATCAAATAAATTTCAATAGCACAAATTAGTCATCAAAAGCAGTGACTGATGACGAGACTTATAAAAATTGATTTTCAATTTTCCCACACACATTTATACAAACAAACTAACTATGTTCGTTTATATTACAAAACTTTGCATTTTGGTTTCTTCCTAATTTGAATAATTTTTTTAGAATATAAGTAAAAAACTATGTTCATCTCAAAATAGTTTTATTTCGGTGGTTATGGCTTTTCAACCCTGAATAAATTATATATGCAAGCAGAACAGAATGAATGTTGTACAGTTATTATGTTCTTTCGTCTCCCGGCATAATATTTCCCAGAAGTACCTACATAGTTTAAATTGAACATGAAAAACAGAAAATTGTTCTTGATTTTATGTTTTAAAAGAAGTGAATTTATGATAAAAAAAAAAATGTTGCAATATTTAGCAACTGTATAACTGGAAGAGAAACAAACAAAAGTTTTGTCTTGTGTATAGTATACTTATGGTACAAAGTTGCTAATGGTATTTAAGATCAATAAGCATTAAGTAATTATGTAAACAGAATAGAACATGTACTTTGTTGCTTAATGTTTCTATAAAAGTTATGTATATTAAATATTAAAGTACAGACTTACAGATACAAAACTGTGTATGTTCCTGTCAAATGCTTCTTAATTCAACTAGAAATTGTTCCTTTTTTCCAATTTTTAATAATTAATGTGTAATGGAAAATTTGTTGAAAAATATCTAATATCCTGAGGCAGAACATGCAACTAGCTCGATAGAATAATATACACAGGATGGGCCAATAAAAATTGGTGTTACATTTTTCAACACCATAGTATAGCTATTAATGTTCATATTTATTCAAGTCTAAAGGATTTATAGTTTTTGAGAAAACGACTTTTAAAAACTAAGTGCAGTTTTTATTGGTACACCCTGTGTATTTTAGTAGTCATGTATAAATGATTATTGTTATTATTATTGGATAAAAATGTTCGTTCTCATGAAACGAAATGAAATCTACTGAATAAAAAATTAAATTGAGAATCAACAAATATAAATGGATGTTATATTTGCTACATTGTAGTAGAATAGCATTTGTCTGTGAGCCCTTAAACAAAGTTTACAGTGGATGATAAAATTATTAGTGGCACATTAAATCCCATCGGGCATGTTAAATCGTGGCGATAAGTATTTAAACACACCATTGTAAAACATACCCATACAATAAAATACTATGTTCAAGAAATATAAGAGTCCGAAACCTGTGATAAATATTTTTTAGTACACATTTATGGCATTTATTTGAAAAATATTCGATATTCCATCCGATTAGTGTAATAAAGTTTTGGCACATTTCCCCGTCTCATATATTTGTTATTTCACTAACTCACTTTAAAAATTCCATAATTTCCGCGAAATGGTGAAATTTTTGAATAGAAAACACTGCTAGAGGCGGTAGTGCTGTTACAATTAGAAATAATATTCATCACTATGAAGAGTTAAAATATCAAACAGAAGAAATACAAGCAACTGATGTTACTGTAAAAACCAAAAATAGTTCTATTTGTATTGCTGGTGTTTACTGCTCACCGAGGCACTCATTGAAAGAAACAGATTATTTCGAGTTCCTTAGTAAACTAGGGAAACAGTTTGAACTTGGAGGAGACTTTAATTCAAGAAATGTCCACTGTAAAGTACTCCTTAAAGCTATTAGCAAATGCAGTTGTGAAGCTCTCTCAACTGGAAAACCAACCTACTGGCCAACTGATCCAAGCAAAATACCAGATCTGATTGATTTCTTCATAATAAAGAACATATCTATAAATTATGCACAAGTAGTTGAAAGCCAGAACGTAAACTCTGTTCATTCACTGATACTTCTAATGTTAAGTGAAAAAAATCATTCAGAAAGAAAGAAACCCATTTCTAGTAAATAACCACACTAATTGGAAATGCTTTAGAGTACCGCTAGAAGAAAAAATTAACTTAATGGTTTCATTAAAGACCGAGGAGCAATTGGACAAAGAAGTTCACAAATTTGTAAACGATATACAGCAATCAGCTTGGGAAAATACCCCTGAAATTAAAAATTAGATCAGGGGAGACAACTACCCTATGGAAATTAGGGAACTCCTAGCAAAAAAAAAGAAGATCGAGAAGAGTATGGCAACAAACAAGGGCACTTAAAGATAAAACTAATTTGAACAATCTTCTTCAACAATTAAGAAGAGAGATCAAAGAATTGAAAGATGAATCAATCAGCAACTATTTAAGAAAATTAACTAATGATAGCAGTACTGATTATTCTCTTTGGGAAAATGGGCTAGGAATAATGAAGACAAAGCTCGAGAATTTGCTAAACACCTCGAAAAAATATTCCAGGAACATGGAGACCAAACGTTGGAAGCCGAGATAATAGCTGAACAAGCTGTGCAAGAAAGTAAAGAAATCCTACCGACAACGCCAAAAGAAGACCCTGTTAAAGTTAGCCGAAAGTAAAAAGGTCGATAATGCAGATTACGTTATTAACATAACAGCCGAAAATAAAAAAATTTGTGGCTATCAGCCGAAAGTAAATAGGATACATGGATTGTAATAAAAAAATTTGTAAATAGTCTTACGTGGAAAACTTTATTTAACCTAATCGCGGAAAATATCGGGAAATCAGAAGAATTCACAAAATTGGAATAAAATCAACTTCTAGAGTGTATATCTGAAGTTGAATCGTTTTTATTGGATTGGTCAATAGCTATCGCAGGAAAAAAATTCAGTTCAAATTCCTCGTGGGAAATCTCGGAAAATTCGATTTTCCAAAAATCATTAGAAAATTTGTATAAAATCAGCCTCTAGAGTGTTATGTCTTGGAAAATCGAATTTCGCAAGATTTGCACGGGAAACTTGAATTGAATTTTTTCCCTGCGATAGCTATTGACAAGTCACATCAATGTAATCCATCTCCAGATGTATCAGTCTAGAGATTGATTTTAGTCCAATTAAAATATTTTTTGGGGTTTCGCGAGTTTCCCACAATTTTCCACGAGAAACTGGAGCCAGGATTTGCCATATAAGAATATTAACAAAGGGCTTCATTTTAGGATACACACTACCGATTGATATCGACTTCATTTTTTTATTTTCGACTGAGATAGCAGAACCTGCATTATCGATTTTTTTATTTGCGGCTAGAGTAATACAACCTGTATTATCGACTTCTCACTTTTGACTGGCAACTTTCGCCTAACTTTAACAGTATAAAAGAAGTCATGCGTGAGATAAAAGAAATATGAATTCGAAAAAGAATCCTGGTTACGATTTGATTACTGAAGAAGTCTTAAAAGAACTGCCAAGGAAAGCTCTGGTGAAGCTCACCAATCCTATAAATGCAGCATTTAGGATCAAATATGTACCAAGCTTGTGGAAAATTGCAGAAGTAATTATGATCCCAAAACCTGAGAAACCACCATACATAAACTCATCTTATAGGCCAATTTTGCTATAGCCAGTCATGTTCAAACTCTGCGAGAAGCTACTGGTAAAATAATTAAATCCCATAATCGAGAGTAAAAACTTGAAACCAACACTCAACAATTGATCAAGTTCACAGAATAACCAGTATAGTTTAGAAAGCACTAGAGGAAAAAGTCTGTTCAACGATATCTCTAGACGTTGCACAAGCGTTTGATAGAGTATGGCATGATGGACTTAACCACAAATTAAGAAATCTATCAATGCAATTTTGCTAAAATACTGGAATCTTACTTGAAAGATAAATGATTCTTCAGGATTAAGTTAGATGAAACCTTCTCGGAATTGAAAGAAATCAATACAGCAGTTCCACAGGGTATTTGGGCCGGTTTTATACCTACTGTATACTTATGATCTTCCTGCATTAGAAATCAACAAAGTGGCAACTTTTGCAGATGACACGGCGATCTTCGCCAAATATTTACCCTATTTTTAAATCGTAAAGACAAATTTTTCAAGGCCTGCCTAAATTAATTACTTTAAAATTGGCTAATAGTAATTAGTTTGGTTTACAAGCTTTATACAAGCGTCCTGTACGACATCTAAAAGTTGTATTTCAACTTTAATAAAGCAAAAATCTTTTCTCGCTATGAATATAATAGCTATTCATGGGATTCATGTGTCAAAATGGATTAAATTTCCAAAATCAATTTTATCAAAAAAAAAACCAAACGTTCTATTTAATCGTAGTATGTTTAAGTAGTTAATTCACTTTACATAACTTAAAGTCTCATGAGAGCATTGATAGCAGTTAAAATCGCAAACATTTTTACCTTCTTTAAACATAAATACGAGTACCTGAAAGATTATGTCATATTTTGTCGCCTTCACATATCCGTTGAGGCTTCTGAATTTTATAAATTTTAAATTTTTGTTTTTTTTGCTTTTTGTTTCCAGGACCAATATAAATTTGTATACGATACCCTAGAAGAATATATTGTTTGTGGTAATTCATGGTTTGCCGTTACACAACTGTCCGAGCGCTTAAAACAAAAAAGCCTAAAAGATGCGATGACCAAGATGAATGAATATCAACGGGAATATGCACAAATTTGTAAACAAACGCCACGATTTTCGATAGGTGATTGTGCGGGGGGACATCGAGCAGATAATCGTGAAAAAAATCGTGATGTATTGTGTGTACCACGTAAGTTATATGGAGGACGTTGTAAATTTTTTTATTTATAAATGATTATTAAATTTCGTTTTTATTTTTGCATACTTTCAGCTGATAATTTTCGCCCATATTTGACCTCATTTCAGGGGAACGCCTTTACGGATTATATAAACTCGGTGTTTGTTGATGTAAGTACATAGATGCATTTATCGGAAAATATTTTTAAAATGTTAAATTTTTGAAGTAGGTATTGGGCCTCTGTACTTTTCTTTGATCGTGCTGCCTCTTTCGGAAAACATGATCTATTAAGAAAATAATAACAAAATACCGTAACTAAAAATGATTAAAATTGAATACAATTCTGTGGTTTTTTTGAGAAACTATCATAGTTAACTGCATTTTTGTCGATTTTGAGTTATGAATGAAAATAACTGGACAATTGTTTAAAGTTTCAAAAACAAATTTCATTTTTCCACTATTTTCGTTAAATTTTCCGGAAAATCTGTAATATTTTTCCGGAAAAATGAGTAATTACTACTAAAATCTACTGCGACTTTTTATTTTAAATGTGTTTTTTGAAAAATTTACTTTTTGCAGTTAACTAGTTGCTCAAAAAAACACTGAGTTGTTTAAGGGTAAGTTTAATACATTATCATGTGAAATATCTTAGTAACTGTTAAAGGTGCAAACTACAAAACTTAATCTTACTACTTTCCTAATTAAATAACACAAAAATATCCTATATACTTTCTCAAAAAGTAGACGTCAATTTAACTCGATCAATAAATCAGATACAAGCAGTTGCAGGCCCGTGCCTAAGTACACGGCCTCTTGTGTGCAAAAATTTTATCAGCCGCTACGTTTAAAGCGAGTACGTTTAAAATTTTCAGGAGAGTATTTCTAGTCAGAAGGTAGAACATACGAAATACAATAGTTAGACACAAAATTGTTTTTAGTGAATTTATTGCTTTAGAGCTCTTTAACTATTTTACTATTAAAGCCTTAAGCTCAATAAGCTACTCGAGCTAATAACGCAACCACAACTCTTCACGAAATCACAAATATTTTTAGACTTTTTATGTTTTTCTCGTATAGAGAAGAGTACCGATTAGCGAAACCGTAAGTATTAAATGGAAAACTTATTTTAAAGCAACTTTAGCTTCGAACCCTTTTCAATTTCAAAAGCGTAATTTTGGTATACTATGTGTTTCAATTTAGAGATGTCAAATATGCGATCATATTCACGAAGCTATTTTTTGAGAATTGGAAAATATTTTGGTACAATTTAAAGAAATGTTATTGCCAGACGATACCACAGTAGGTACCTAGGGTGACCAGGTCAAAAATAACTAATCCTGGACGAAGTCTGAAGAAATTTGCCTTAAAAAAAACGGACGGTTATTAAGTCTCAAAATATGTTATGTATTCGATTTAAAAAAATATGCTATATAAAATAGGTTTGGTGGCGACGTGAAATCTCTTCTACAAAAATTTTAAACCCTATAACTTGATTCATAATTTACACTAATTCATTGATTATCAAATATATTGGTTAAGTCAGATAATACATTTCAATGGAATTTGTACATAATCAGAGCAGTTTCATTTGGGGCAGAGATGGAGTTTCATAAATAAACATGACCGGAATTCAACAGATATAGCAAGACACTATAATAACACTTTGGTTATTAGAAAACAAATTTGTGGAAATTAGATTTGTAAAGAAAAATTAGTTTTTTACTTTCAAAACCACTCCAGGCCTTAGTGCATTTCCAGGTTCCAGCACCAAATGAAGCACGTTTGTCAATGGATTTTAGTGAAATTTTATATTTCAGTTATTAATCCGTTTCGATCAGTAGTTCCTAATACAAAACCGCATTCACACTCTTGTGTCACCTCATTTGGCGTCGGATTTGTTAATTAAAATAAGAGCCAAATTCAAGAAATATTGCGAAGCCCACTATAACGATATTTTGATTGATGCCATTTATAAGAAACATTGTTTCACCAATTTAGGACAATGTAAGATATTTTTCTGGATGCCCACAAAAGTTTGAAAATCCAGAACACGTCCAGAAACAAGGACATATGAGCATCCTATTCCTACCTAGATCCTATGTAGGCGAGAAAGAGAATGTCAAAATAAAACTGAAAGCCAATTTCGGCTGTCAGCATTTAACCTTGCCAGACAAGTAAGATGTAAGGGAGTCTGGATTTTATTCAAATATGAACAAAGGTTTTGAGTTTCCCACCTCACACTGCATGAAGTCCTAGTCTAAGCTTAAAGAAGGATTTGAGAGTATTGTACATCCAGACGTCCATAAATCGTTTTTGTGTGGTACAGGTAAATGACCGCATAATTTGTCTTGCAGCTAATTTTTGTATTCAGGAGATCCCAATCTAAATATTTAGCTAAAGCAGATAAAAGTTCTTTATCTGGGGCCCCTCTGGTATTCCTTTATGTTTTTATAAGTTGTAAAAAACTCGAAATTATCTTTTTATAAGTTTTACTAATAAATCTTCAGATTCTGAAGAAAAAAAAGCTTTGTGAAGTTTGCAAATTTGACATGTTTGAATTGATAATGGGGTAGATACACTTTCATATGAAATAAATAAAATATTTGCGAACAAATTTCTATCGATAGTATTCATTGTCTTGGTTGCCCATTTTATTTTACGCACTTCAAGTATTGTTAGCAACTAAATCGTTCTTTTTTTGTAAAAGCAAACAACAGTTAGAAAAAAAAAATTGGAATTAAGATTTGTTAATTTATCGAGTATTTACCCCATTTTCCGCTAAAATGGGTGACATAATAGTAATACTGCAAGAAAACCGTTTAATGGATTTTTGTCGGAGAAACCATTATATATTAGCTTTGCAAAAATGCTTCTGAAAAAATCTGGCTATCTCCCAGAATATTATAATTAGTGCATGCAAAAGACGATAAATTAAAATATTGTGTTACAGTATTAGTACAGCAGTTATTAGAACAGGTGAGTACAATTCTGTGGCAATATGGCATAACTCGAGTTATACCCTTTTACGTATTATTTCAAATTCCAAATCTTCATACTCGAATTCATACCGTATCAATTTTTTGTAATAATCCAACAACTACAAACAACCGTAATAATCATTTAAAAAAGCAAGAATTCCAAAAACTTCTACGATTTTGAACGACTCTTAATTTTAAAAACGTTTTCCTGAAAAAAATTAATTTTAGAGTTATTCCCTTATGTCATATTGCCACAGAATTAGACTTGCGGCCTGTCCAGTTTTTGACGGGAGACACAAATTTATAATTGAATATTCCTTGTTCGGTGTTAGTTTGAGCGGAACGCGGTTTATACTGTTTTAGCATCGTCTGCAATAGGTACGTTTTCTGTTTTTTTTTTCGAAATTTCCGGAAAAATTTAGAAACAAAATGTGTGATGTCCCGTTGTCCCTATTTCCTAAGATGGCAAGGCTAAGTACAATATGAAATAGCGGAGTACAGGAGTAAGGACTAGGCGAAAGTAGTACAAATACTCCAATCGTACTCACTTCGACTGCACTGGATAATCGGGTAAATACACGATAATTTAGCAAATCGCAATTCGCAAGTCGAAAAATATGACAACTAGACTAGTTTTACCAACCAGATTTTAATTTCAAATTTTATTCTATTTCTAACCGTTGTATGTTTTTGCAAAAAACACAATATAATTACTAACAATTTTTATTTCATATACCGAAAACCAATGTTTACTTTACGTGATTGATTTCAGTCCGGAAAACGACGCATTACGGTACAGAAAAAAGTGCCCGGAAAACGAGCTATTACAGTCGGAAAAACATAAAACCAAACAAAAAAATAACTAGGGTAACTTGATCATTTGAAAATCATTTGGATTGATTTTCTGTAAATTTCAAACTCATGTTTTTTTACTTTAAAATTTAATTTTAAATAAAAAAAATTGAATTAATGTCTCATGTAGTATGAAATAAAACGTTGTACGTTACACGTACGTTAAATGATCGTCACAGTACTCGTTCAAAATTCTACAATTATACTATAAACGTAAATCGTACTGTAACAACTCATTTACCGCCCTTGTGACATAATAGTTATTTGCGTCACAAGTGCGGTAAATGAGTTGTTACAGTATGAGCTCCACGTTTATTAGAATTTTGAACGAGTACTGTAACGATCATTTAACGTACGTGTGACGTACAACGTTTTATTTCATACTAGATGGGACATTAATTCGATTTTTTCATTTAAAATTAAATTTTAAAGTAAAAACATGAGTTTGAAATTTAAAGAAAATCAATCCAATCAAATTATCAAGTTACCCTAGTTATTTTTATTTTTTTGTTTGGTTTTATGTTTTTCTGTACTGTAATAGCTCGTTTTCCGGACACTTTTTTCTGTACCGTAATGAGTCGTTTTCCGGACTGAAATCAATCACGTAAACATTGATTTTCGGTATAGTATGAAATAAATAACTATTTAAGGCTGTTTTCCAAACGCCGACTTATTTCAGACTTATTGACTTACTTGACGCGATCTTGAATAAGTCAATGAAGTCATTCCAATTGATTTTATCGACTTATTTTGAAAATTTTTGACAATACACAATAATTAGACAGATTGTTTCCATGACACCAAAAATAAATAAGTTTTCTATAGGAAAAATTACTAAAGAATAAGTCAACTTTTCATCAGACTTATTTGAAGTCCGCAAATAAAATGAGCAACCAAGACAATCGATTGAAATTATTCGCAAATATTTTGTTTATTTCATATGAAAATTGCTTGCTCGCTGAATAATCGTGTATTTAGCCCAATATGTGTTTGTTATGTATCAATATACTACGTAAACAACAATACATTTTTATATTTTTCTTTGGACACTAATCCAAATGCAGTACTAAGTAGTACTACAATACTTGTTAAAGCGTTAAAGGGTTACTTTCATACAATTAGAATTGTAAAAATTTCGTTAGATTTTAGAAAAATTAAAAAAATCTTTGTTTATTTTCAATTTTCAACCAATGCTCTTTTTCAGTTAATAATTTAAAATAATATATAAGAAAGAATTAGTTTTTGGCCGCCTTTTGGGAACGGCCGCCTGTGTACGGTGCACACACGCTCTGATTTGTTGCTCAGAAATCGATTAGACCAGAATTATAGAAGTGTCGATATAAATTGCTTGCAACATTATAAATAAGTGGGAGACATAAACTCATTACCGTTTATGTTAGTTAGGAAACAACCACCAATGTCAGAATATATTTAAAGAAATAAATGTTAGATGAACCATACCATTACAAATGTTAAATAATTGAATAGTTGGTACACAGAAAAAAACTTCACTAAAACTTATTCTATGTAATTAATTATTATAAATAATTAATATTAAATCCCAAATGAAGACCGCACAACACATAAAAATACCATTTTAAAAATGCATATTGAATTAAAATAAATGTTTCCATCGATTTATTTATAATGAAAAATGCTTCAGAATTTAATTAATTAATTAATAAATTATTAATTATGTTATTATATTATTTTTTGAGGTGCGCATTACAATACGAAGAAATTATTATGTAATGCAAAATATTGTTTTTTTAATTCAAGTACATGCTCCATATTTTTTATGGTTTTTTTTCAGATACCACCCCCTCCGAAACCAATAACCATATTCAACAAAAAATATTAAAAATTTTACATATTAAATGATGCATAAATACTTTAAATTTATTATGGGTTTTCCAGTAAAACATCAATCACGTCTATCGGTGCTTGTACACGTCTATGTAATTTGTATAGTTTACATTATCGTATCGGGTATATGCATATCGCATATAAATTAAAAAAACAAAAACATAAATATTATGGTCATATTTTATACTCTATGATATAACAATATTGTTTATTTATTTAAATTTTGTAATAATAATATTTGTTGGAGTAATATTTTATGGTCAAACCATCGACCATAATCCCTCTATGCATAAGTACATAGCCGCGCACATCCAATATTCATTCATATAAAGTCGTAAAATTTTACATAAAATGAAATAAATTGAAAATTAATGTTGTTATAAAATAAGTAGCTATGTACATTCAAAATTATAATAAATCATAATAATAAACCATTAACAATAATATTACAAAAAAAAAAAATTGTTATTAAATTAAGAATTTAGAGATTGTTGTTATGCTTTAAATTTATTGTTATGCTTTAAATGCATTTTCCTAACGACTAGATCTTAATATTTCTTCTAGTCTTCGGGTTTAGCAGCCAATGAAACTATTTCTTAATATTTAAGACGACGTTTCGATAAATTTATTATCTTCTTCAGGTCTATACATGGTTAACAATACATAAACAATTTATTTAAAATATGTAGGAATTACCATGCCATACACTAACTTACCGTTAAATATATCTATAAATTTGAAGGGGATTTCCTTTCATGTCCCGAACTTGTAAACACAAAATAAAATTTTTCATAAATGACAAATCGATTCAAATTGGACGACTACAATCAAAATATTTTTACTAAACAGTCTTTTTGAATTTAGAATTTCAAGTATTCACAAACGAATTATATTTTGGGAATTTAGATATAAAATCAATGATGCCAGAATAAATTTGGTTAAGATCGTCCGTATCACTCTTTTTATTGACAAGAATTTCATGATTACCAATAATGTGAGCCATTTCCAAATATAAACGATTTTTATAATTTTGTTCACTGTCCAAAATGTTTACCTGATCAAATTTAAATGTGTGCCCAGTATCAGATGAATAGCTAGTAGAAGGTAGCTTGAGAATTTCTGATAGGTGGTTTAACGTCCGATTTATGTTGTGAAATTCTATTTTTGAATAGTTGTTTCGTGGTACCGATGTATTTCAAATGGCAAAGGTTACATGGAATTAAATATGTATACAAGATTCGAACGATTTAGGGAAGTTCGATCAAAGCTGTCGATGCGGTTAAAAGTCAAATTTTTTCGTGCATCGCTTTAAATTTAAAAAAAAATAAAAATTGTGTAAAAACCTTTAAACAATTTAAATAATATAGCATTATTGATTTAAAGCAAAAATAATTTAAACTATTTATAATTCTGCAGTGAAAAAACAAATAAATATATGTATATACATATAGAAACATTTACATAAAACACAGTGTAGTTAGGGGGGAAGGGGCACTCCTATGAGCCCCCTAAGATCAAAGAACATAGTGATACACAGACTTTATAAATTTAGTCGATATATTATAATAAACAAGTGTTTTTAATTTACGAACGACCCGTACTAAAAAAAAAAGCGACGAGCTTGTATCCGAGACACGACCTATTAACGTAGGACTACGTAAAATTGAGAAAACTTTATTTGTACAGTTTAAATGAAACCAAAATTTAGAAATTATAAATTAAAAATAAAAGAGTTAATTATCAATTACCGTCAATTATTTATTAATTCAGCCATCTTTATGCATTAGGCTGTATTAGCCTAAAAGTACCCATTGTACATATTTTTTCTTAATTTTTATTTTTATTGTTTATACACTACTAAATTTTATATTTCTCAATTCGTTATATCACAATGAAATTCCGTTCTAAAACAAAAATAAAAAATTAGGGTCTGTCCGGCTCCTCGTACAACACTTTTCCTACAAAGCGTCCTTTAAAGATCACCAAACTAACCATTTATATTTTACAACCATTTTCTGTTAGTTTTGCACAGGCATTTTCTTAAATATGGAGACCTCTTCCCCAATATATCAATTGATCACGACAATACAAATTTTCTACTCTCATGCCGCCAAATCACAGCTTTTGAGTTGCCAAATTCAAAAAATTATAAAAACTATTCTAAGCTATAGTATTCTGTGAGACCTTAACAAATGGGACAATTTGCTATTAAGGTTTACATTCGACCTTATACTACTACAAGAATTTATTACTCAGAAATAATACCTTTAAACCCGATTTTAATAAAGCAATTCACAAATAATGTATCGATCAATATATCGTTGAAATTTCAATGATTAAAATGTCACAAAATATCAATAAAACATCACAGAAATGTCAATGACACAGAAATGTCAATGACACATCTTGCTATTAACAAAAGCATACTAGATATAATTTATTTTTAAATATTGACGATTCAAATGACGTATTAATCTAATTAGTTTCCGGTCACTTGGAAACTTTGAAGTCCTATAACTCAAACACCTAAACATTTTTCGGCCTGATCCTGGCGACTATACATTTTTCTAGGATTGCATAGGCTATACAACATATAAATTCAAAAAATTAACGCAATATTTAACATAATGAAAATAAAAAAATTTTGAACTTTTTATTTTTATTTTATAGCTTTAAATCAATATGGCGTGCAGCATGATGGATCAAGTTCATCACTATTTAATTAAAATTGAAATTAAAATACATATTAATAATTTGTTTTTTTTAATTTTTTTCAATCGAAAAATTTTTATTTAACTTGGTTTGATTTTTACAGTTTTTTAAACATTACATTTATATTTATCCAGAGACATTGCTTTAGTCAAATAAATTTCCTAAATACGTCAATTCCGTGACGCGCGTCATCACATTAAAATTTTGGTTTATCCCCCCCCCCCCTCCCCCCTCATATATAATGAAAACAAAGACGTAGTCCTACGTCAATACAAAGACGATGGACGAAAACAAATTTTTAAGGCTGGAGAAAGAAATTTGTACACTTAGCAAACAAATAAGTTTACTAAAAAAAAAAATTCAGTTATTTGTAAAAGAAATCTGGAAATTCGGAATTTCGATTAGCTGAACCGAATTCAAGCAATTCAGTGATATATCCTGAAATAGAAATCAGGAACCAATTTAATGGAATTGAAGAAATTTCCATTGAAAACATTCAAATCAATGAACAAGACACCATTGAAAGTAAAGATAGCAGTGACCACCTATTAACCATCAAAACGAGAATGACAAAACGCAACAGGGAAAAAAATTTAGAGGAAATAAATATAAAAAAAGTAAAAATCAGTTCTACAAATACAATTTCGGCGAGTAATAATACAGAGACTGAAACACAATCAAACGTCCAATTTAATAATAATAATACTAAAAATAATATTAATAATAATATAAATAATAATATAAATCACAACACAAATACTAAGAATAATAACATTAATAATTTATTAAAAACAAAACAGGTGAAACCATCGCCAATTAATATATGTATTTACCCAAAAAGTAACTGGAATGAATATGCAATTTCGAAAAGGGCACATCTCGAAAATTTTGACAAAACCGTTTTTTCACGTTAATGTGTCCCGCACCTATTTGGTTTGAAATAGGCGCATTTCTTGTGTTAATACGGCCACCAGTGTCGGTTTGTTTAACGATAATTTCGAAAAGGTCACAACTCTTGGAGATGTGCCCTTTTCGAATTTAATGCATTTTATTAATCGGCGACGGCGATATATCTCTATCTGTCGCTGAAGTGATTTTGATACTTATGGTAACAGTTTCATAAAGTTTATACGTTGTGTTTTTAATTAGATTTACTTTATATTCTATGAATTTCGAAAAGGGCACATCTCGTATGCATATAATACAGTGGTAGACATTCGTATAAACGCACTATGTTTTTGGAATTAAAATAAAGATTAACATTAAATATTTATATAATTTTCAATTAGTTTTTGACCCTACATGTAACCTTAAAATAAATTGTATAAATTTATATACTACTTTAGAAAATAGTTAGTTTTCTTTAATTCCTGAAAAATGTATTTTTTCAGACATGTGCCCTTTTCGAAATTGCATATTCAATTGAGCTATTATCAGCAGCAAGTTATAAATAATAAAAAACATACGATTAAATCTGACAATACAGATGTTTATAATCAAATTAAAAAGTTAATGAAGCAAGTGGAGATACCGTTTTATACTTATACGCTAAAAAATGAGAAATTTAAGACTGTAGTGTTAAAACACCGCCCCGGTGCTGCGGCACCGCAGTGTTTGCCGCCCCGGTGGCACAGTTGTTAGCATGCTTGCTTCAAGCTCCGGAGGTCCCGGGTTCGATCCCCGGCGGGTGATGAAAAAATCACGGCTGGTTAATGGTAAGGATCAATGAACTAATCACTCATTATCCGTTGTAAAAAACGATACGAAACTTCACTATGAAGCGGCCAAGTCCCTCTATGGGATGTAGCGCCAGCGAAAAAAAAGTGTTAAAAGGACTGCATGAAGACGAAAATGTTAATGATGTACTAGATTATCTCAAAAAACACAAAAATCAAAATCTGGAAATAATAAAAATATCTAAATTAATTACCAAAAAATCAATACAAAAAACATAAATTTGCCCCATGTATTATTCAAATATCGCCAACAAGTGATGTTAAGGAACTAATAAAAATAGGAGTAATAAATTATCAAAAGGTACACTGGGAAAAACTAAAGAAAACTGGATTGTTGTCAACGATTCGGGCACACTGCTGCTAATTGTCAGTTAATTTACAGATGCGTTAAGTGTAGTGAAAATCATACTGTATAAATTGTAAACAAGCTGGCCATCCTGCCTCATACAAAGGATATAAGGTGTATCAAAGCTTGCTAACTAGGATGAAAATTAAAACAGATGATATAAAAATAATAAAAAAATCGCCTTACAACCCATACTTACAACCTAATGTTTCCTTTGCTGATGCAGTTAAAAGAAACCAAGGACATCAAAAAAATGAAATTGAGTCTATAAACAACAAAATTGATAGTTTATTTAGTATAATAGTAAAACAAAATGAACGTATTGAACAATTAATGACGATAATCATTAAAAATGGACCAAAATAAATTCGAAGTCAAGTTAAAGATGATAAGTTTAATTGTAAACTCACTGGTATCGCATAAAAAGCGGTTAAATTTAATGAAATTTTTAGAAAAATATGATCCTGGTATCTTGATGTTATCCGAAACAAAATTGTCTAATAAACACAAAATAGATATTCCAATTATAATATAATTAGAACAGACAGGAAAGGTAGTATTTTAGGTGGCGGGACAGCCATATTAATCGAACAAAAATATAAGTTCAGGCAAGTGTTTTCAAAATTTAAGATTCATCAATGACAATGGATCAAAAGAGGAACATTTCATAAACGACATTGAAAATTTTTGCCTGAATTTTAAATTCAACAGTCCGAATGTTTATTTTATAACGGCAGGTGATTTTAATGCGAAACATTCTTTATGGAATAATAATATCAGTAATTCCAGTGGTAACAAATTGCACAAATGGTTTTCAGAGAATGAGATATTTTATAAATTAAATTTAGTCAAAACAAATAAACCCACTTATACGCTGGGAACCTCATATCTAGATATTGGGTGCGTTGACAGTAGAATGAAAGATATATTTTGGAAGCGATCACAGGGCCGTAAACATATACAGGGTGTTCGGCACATGGACCGACACAATTTTTTGGGGGATTGGTTGGGTCATTAGCTAGTTTTCACCCATACGACCCTACGTCCTAAGTGACACGGTAACTGAGATATGAATTTTTTTCGTTTTTTATTTAAATTACCTGAAATCTCGCCTTTAAATCGTCATATTTTTTTGTTTGTGATTGTAATAGCACGAAATAACTTTTATTGTATTCTGCAATGTATTTTTAGTCTAAATAAATCATTATTTGGTACAAATCGCTTCAAGAAAATAAATTATATGAGCTTCGAAAGTCTTGAAAATGTGTAAATGTATGAAACATTTCAACTTCTAATTTCAATATAAAAAAAAATAAACATTATTTTGAACATAGGTTTGTTTTAAAAAGTTGTCTAGTTTATACCCTTTCCAACGGTATGCTACATATTGGAGGGATTATTTATAGTATGGTCAAAATAAGAGATAGAAGTTGTCAGGGTCAAGAAAATTCTTTTTATCTTTATTATGTTTTTATTAAATATGAGTTATAATATTTGTTCGAATTGTTCTCCTCTACTCCGTATGCATGCACGACACCTTTTCCTTATTTCAAATGTTGTTGTGCGAAGTCGCATTTCTGTTTTCATTATTTCAAATGCAGCTGTAATTCGCTCCATTAAAATTTCTCGTGAGGGCACCTCTGTTGCATAAACCAATTCCTTTGCACGTCCCCAGACGTAAAAATCGAGAGGTGTCAGGTCTGGGGACCGTGCGGGCCAATAGATAGGCCCCAATCTACCAATCCATGAGTTCGGAAAAGAATTGTCTAAATACTCACGTACCATTCGATGATCGTGTGCCGGACAGCCATCATTTTGAAAGACGATCGGCACCCTTCTTCCAAAACTGATAATAAATGTTCGGGTAAATCGTTTTGCAAAAGTTAGGAACCGTAGAAACCTATTTATTACATTTATTCTTTTGTTTTATTATAATCTTGTTTTTGTTAAATATTTTGTTCTTCTTGTTTAGTTTGTTTTAAACTGTTATCAGAATTGTTTTTGTTGCGTTTGTCTTCGCTGTTGTGGTTACAATGCCTAATTTTAAGAACGAAGAGACCTTACACCTCTCGATTTTTACGTCTGGGGACGTGTAAAAGAATTGGTTTATGCAACAGAGGTGCCCTCACGAGAAATTTTAATGGAGCGAATTACAGCTGCATTTAAAATAATGAAAAGAGAAATGCGACTTCGCACAACAACATTTAAAATAAGGAAAAGGTGTCGTGCATGCATACGGAGTAGAGGAGAACAATTCGAACAAATATTATAACTCATATTTAATAAAAACATAATAAAGATAAAAAGAATTTTCTTGACCCTGACAACTTCTATCTCTTATTTTGACCATACTATAAATAATCCCTCCAATATGTAGCATACCGTTGGAAAGGGTATAAACTAGACAACTTTTTAAAACAAACCTATGTTCAAAATAATGTTTATTTTTTTTTATATTGAAATTAGAAGTTGAAATGTTTCATACATTTACACATTTTCAAGACTTTCGAAGCTCATATAATTTATTTTCTTGAAGCGATTTGTACCAAATAATGATTTATTTAGACTAAAAATACATTGCAGAATACAATAAAAGTTATTTCGTGCTATTACAATCACAAACAAAAAAATATGACGATTTAAAGGCGAGATTTCAGGTAATTTAAATAAAAAACGAAAAAAATTCATATCTCAGTTACCGTGTCACTTAGGACGTAGGGTCGTATGGGTTAAAACTAGCTAATGACCCACCCAATCCCCCAAAAAATTGTGTCGGTTCATGTGCCGAACACCCTGTATATTAAAATTAAATTGAATTCTGATAAATTAAATATATTTAATGAGAATTTTACAGACAAAAATAAAATTAAAATTATTAAATGGGAAAAATTACAAAATTCATTACATTCAAAATATGATGCATATTTGTTATCAAATAGTAAGGATTGCATTATACCAACCAATAGAGTTTTGAGTAATTTGGAAATTAATGAGTACATAGAAACTTTAAGTACTTTAATTTTAGAAGCGATAGATTAAGTCACAATTGAAAAAATAAAAACAATTACTACAAATATTAGCAAGGAATAAAGACATAAAAAATTTATATCCAAAACTTTTATTGAACTAAGAAAACTAAAACGAAACTCTCTTAACTACAATATGTAAAAAATTTTACGGAATACAATAGAAAATTAAATTTTCTAAAAAGGTACTAAAACATTTAGATAAACTAATTGGAGATCAAATAATTATAGTTAATAACGACATTTGGAAAAGACGTCTTTGGAAAATTAAACAAAAATCAGATGTTTACAAATATAAACAAATTGTTTAGGCCTAAAGCTAGAATAGATATTGGAAATCTAGAAATTGATAACCAAACTCTATTGTTGCAGGCCAATTTGTGTCCGTCACAAGTAAGTTCTTATAATAACAAGTTTCAGGTATCAAATTCAATTCAAAAATTAAACTTCATCGGAGCGTTTTACGAACAATTTTCCGAAAAAGTTATAAATGTAGAACATAATGACTTTCCAATTATAGATCTTATTAACAATTGAATATGCAATTTCGAAAAGGGCACATGTCTGAAAAATTAAATTTTTCAGGAATTAAAGAAAACTAATTGGTTTCTAAAGTAGTAAATAAATTTATACAATTTATTTTAAGGTTACATGTAGGGTCAAAAAGTAATCGAAAATTATATAAATATGTAATGTTAATAGATATTCTATATATTTATTTATATATTTTATACATAAGAGATGTGCCCTTTTCGAAATTCCTGAAACATAAACGTACAGTGATTTTCAAAATAATACCACAGTTAATTTTAAAATTCATTTCTACTCTTATTTGTGCATGATTAGATCTAATATGCGTTTTTATTGAAAAACATTGGTCGTGTGCTCCTGGCATTTGTGAACGGTCATTTATTCCAAATTCGACAAATTTCAATTCCAAAATTTCTGTTTATTTTTGTGTTTCTCATTGTTAATAGACTTTTACTCGATTCTAAAAATGTTCGATCGGATTCAGATCAGGTTACTGACTTGGCCATTGCGCGACCCCCATTTCATAATCGTTAAACTAATATTTTGCTACCTCGAGGTATTCTTTAGGTCACTATCTTGCTGAAAACACAAGCGTGGTGGTTTATCTTCTTCGGTATAACCAAGAATTAGATGAGTTAATAATATGAATGTAAACAACCGCAATCATTCCATTTTCCGGACAATAAATTGTCATGTTTCATGCGAGAAAAAGACCACTACCACGTATATGTATTAGGGCGAAAGTTTGTATTGGACTGAGATCATTTATAATGTCGACCTGCAGAACCAAACAGATTAGCTTTTATTTTGTCAATTCATAGTACTTTTTTCCTCCTTTTCGGCATCAAAACTATTTTTGGATAAACAAGGAACGGCTCGGGTCTTTCAAACTATTTTGAGCAACTGCTTGTGAATGATGCCTTCTAAATAATTAAGATTTATAAACCTTCATTCGTTAGAGGTGATAGAAGAATATTTCATTACAGTTCGGATAATTAAATACCCCAGTAGGCTTGTATTTTCAGAAAAACAACGACCAACCATACCTCAATTAGCGTGTTCACACCATGTATACAGCGCATCGCAACACTTCCTCGTTCCATACCTCTTTGCCTATAAACTTTGACGGAGGGGTAATTTTTGTGTTGCATCGTTTCAACAAAAATTGTCTGTCGTGAACGAATTGCAACTCACTAACACAAACAAAAAACCAATCAAAATTGTAAAAATTTTGTTCATCTAGTATGCTTATAATAAAATATTACTTATACATAGATAAATATCAAGAGTTGACGCAACATAGTGTGAACGCGAGGCTGTTGCGGTGTTGCGATGCGCTGTATACATGGTGTGAACACGCTGAATCAGAGCAAACGACAGAATTAATTAAGCAAATTACAACGGCGTGATCACTCACCTGGTCTGAATTCGATCGAACATTTTTGGAATCGAGTAACAGTCTATTGAGAAACACAAAAAGAAAAAGAAATTTTTGATTTAAATTTGTCGAATTTGGAATAAATCACCGTTCACAAATGCCAGGAGCTGGTGAAGTGATTCGGAAACACGACCAATACTATTCAATCAAAATGCATATTAGGTTTAATCATATACAAATAAGAATAGAAATGAATTTTGAAATTAACTGTGATTAAATATGAATTTTTATATTTAATTGTAAGTAAAAAAAATTGAAAATTGATAAGCAGTTTTTTAGTTAATTAAGAATTTGCAATAATATTATACCTAGTGTGCTGTATAAACTTTACAAAACTTTTATGTATCAAAATCACGTCAGCAAGAGACGGAGATATATCGCCTTCGCCGATTAGTAAAATGCATCAAATTCGAAAAGGGCACATCTCCAAGAGTTGTGACCTTTTCGAAATTATTGTCATACACATCAACACTGGAGATGTGCCTATTTCAAACAAAATAGGTGCGGGGATATATTTCCATCACATTAACGTGAAAAAACGGTTTTGTCAAAATTTTTGAGATGTGCCCTTTTCGAAATTGCATATTCAATTGTAATATAGAGTTTGATAACACATCACCAATATTAGATTTCAGTGCAGACAATTCTATTGAATTTCAAAATACCAATGCTGAATTGAATAACACTAAGATATTTGTGACTGAAATATATGCTATTGTTAGCACTTTAAATAATAAAAAATCATTCGGCATTGATAGGATCCCGAATATTGCGTTGAAAAAGCTATCTTTAGTAATAATTATAGAAATTATTCAATCATTTAATAAATAATCATTATTTTCTCCAAAAATGGAAAGTTGCAAAGATATTTCCAATTTTGAAAAAACGCAAGGATAAATCAAACCCCTAAATTACCGACCTATTAGTAGTCTTTTATCAAATCTAGGCAAATTGTTTGAAATTATAATTTATGACAGGTTGTCTTCATTTGTGAATCAAAATTGTATTATAACCGACAATCAACTTGGTTTTCGGTATCAACACTCTATTGTACATGCAATAACCAAATTTATTTCCGATACTACCAGACAACTAACTATCAACAGTACAACAGGTGCAGTATTGATAGATGTGCAAAAAGCTTTTGACTCTATTTGGCTAGATGGTTTGATTTATAAATTAGCAAAATTAAATTGAAATAAAGATTTATTAATGCTCATCATAAGTAATATGGTATTTGGTAAAAAATTAATTGTAACTGATGGAATCAATACGTCAGTTAAAGAGTTTTTCATGACCGACAGATTAATGCAAGGTACTATAACGGCACCGTTACTTTTTAATATTTATATCTCCGACCTTCTGTCAAAAGAAATTTTAAATACCATAAATGGCCAAGTTTTGGCTTTTGCAGATGACCTAATTATTATATTCACATGGTAATAAGGTTGTAAATATTAGAAACTCACTACATGACGGCATAAATACTATAGAAAATTTCTTTCATAAATGAAAAATCAAATGTAACATAGAAAAAAACAACGAGCGAGTTCACCCTCAACTCGCAAAAGATTTATGTGAAAACTTTTTTGTAAAACTATTGAATCATTTCGAACCATTTCGTTAAGGCTCAGAAACCCCTCCATAAAGACGGATGTAGTTGGCTCAGTATTTAAACTAAGTTACATTTTTGGTTCAGAAAGTCAGTAAGTTATAATTCTATTTTGAATTTGGAGGACAAACCTTACTGACAATTAAGCATGAGCAAAGTACAGTTCTATTAAGTTAATCACTTAAATCTCCATAGTAGTAAATGGTCACGGCAAACTCACTGAACAAAGCAAAATCACGTTATGTTACACGTATGTTAAATGATCGTTACAGTACTCGTTCAAAATTCTCAAATAAACATCGAACTCGTACTGTAACAACTCATTTACCGCCCTTGTGACGTAAATAACTATTACACTTCACAAGCATAATTTGTGGTCCTTTTACTCGTATGTAATTTTCATTTTCAGAAACACTTGCTGTTGCGGCCATACATAGCAGGTATTTTCACAACAAAATTAATTAAAGTAGGCGGTATTTTTTAGATTTTTGTTTGTATTCGGCTCACGATGTTTTTGAAATGCCGGATGATGTTGTATATTGCATGAGTATGCGTAGATTTGCATTGATTTTACGGTTTTTTTATTTTTTGTTCTTATTGATATCCACACATACCAGCAACATTTTTTGTTCGGCATTTTCGTTTCCGTAACCCGACTTCTATACAATTTTTTACTTACTCCTGCCGCTAAAGATGTTTTCACATCAAAAAGTGAATCTATTTTATTTAGAAAACCTTTATCTAAGTGCAATAGTAATATAAAATGTAACTGGAAAAAATTAGACATAGTAGTTATGAACCTATCGAACAAAAATAATAGTGAAATATCTAGGTATAAATTTGGATCACCTATCATAAACTATAAAATCTAAAATAATAATTAATAATGGCAAATAAAAATCTTATTAAAAAAAAAAAATTCGAACGATTTAATTTACGTGTGATATCTTCAATTTGACTAAAAATATTACGAATAGAGTTGACCGCTGAAAATGTAATTTTACAGTTTGTATTTAATTTGCGCAAAATGCTGGAAATTTGGCCACTAAGCTTTTAATATAATAAATTGATTTATATAACATAATTTTGATGACAATAGTATTAGTACCGAGACCGACCGCGATCACAATTTGTTCACTGTTAGCTGGTTGATTAATTTGTTGACAAAATATTTCGGGTATTTATTATTATGGCCAGATAATCCCTTACAATTTAATTAGTATCAACGGTGACATCTGAAAATTATTAAAATTGATAATTCGACCCGACGATAGATTTCTCGCGTACCAAATAGTGTCAATTTGACCGTTATCCTTCCGAACTAATATTGTGCCTAAAAATGGTAATTTATTATCCGCTTCTATTTCTAAAATGAGTTTTAAACCAAAACGACTACTATTAAATTTTTGAAAGTACCACCCACAATCAATATTATCATCCGGCACACACAACAATAAATCATCGACGTATTTTTTAATAAACAAGATATTAAACTCAATTGATCTCAAAATGGTGTCAAGAAGCACTTCCATTACGACATCAGCCACTACTGGAGATAAAGGTGAACCCATCGCAACGCCATTTATCTGTTTAAAGTAACTATTAAATAGGCTAAAATACTCTGATTTTAAACAAAATTCTAGAATATCTAGAAATTTTGTTTTGGGTATTCTGGTATGTGGCTCTATCATTGACCACCTATTTGAAATTATGTCTACAGTTAAAACAATCTTAATATTGGTGAACAATGAAACTACGTCCGAGCAACACATATTGATTTAGAATATTTTGTTGTTTTATGAACTATACTAATTCGTACGAATTTTTATATCAATTTCAGCTAAATATTTAGATGTTTTATATGTAGGGTTATTTGTAAAACATACGTTAATCCTAAGTGGATGATCTCGTTTATGGATTTTAGGAAGTCCGCACAATTTAGGTACAACTGAAGAATAGGTCGTAAGCTTGGTCTTGGTTTCACGATCAATATAATGGACTAAAAATAAATTTTTAATTTTGTTGTTGTTTAATTTTGTAGTGAAAGTGTGGGGTCCCTATGGTGTCAAGAGAGACAAAAAATTTTGAAAAACATTTCAAATTTGAAACTTTGCGACGTTTTGTTGATGAATATCTATTAATCTCTTGAATTATTGATTCTGTTTGAGATAAAATCTTAAATGCTGGAATCTTTTCCTTATTAAGAAATGGCAAACTAAATTTTGGTCCCAAACTCACAATATCCAAGACCTCATATGATTTATTAAATTAAACTTTGTAATACATTAAACCGACTGTCATCAACAAAAATTACCTTCTTCCAAAACTCAACAGCTTTTTCAACATACTATACTGCTTTGCATTTGCCAACTTTTTGAGTGCATTCCTTTTTTAAGTAAAAGACTTTTTGCGAGACACGCAACCACTATACTTCTTGGAATGCACACAATTTCTGATTGTTTAGGAATTGGCTGATACTCATCAAGTTCCTTGAGGCTTTAAGCAATTTTTGGAGCCCCAATTTTTGGTTCTGCCTTCATCATCCTCTCAATTATTCGCCCTTCTCGTAAAGTCAAAATTTTTTTTTATACTACACCTTCCTCTTGTAATTTCGTATGAAATATTATTTTTAAAATTTTTTACCACAGAGTAGATTGTGAGGCAAGGTCTGTTAAAAGCTTTTTCCGTCATTTTTTAATTTACTATCAGTTTTTTTATATCGATAGGCAGTTAGGCACTTTTTGGTGATTTTGGATCATTTTTCCACAACCAGTAACCAAATGCGACGAATTGTTTTTTAAAATTTTATTCTTTTATTTATTTAAGGTAACTGTGAAAATGAATTGATAAATTTATCATAAACGTAACAAAAAAATTGTCATTCCTGTTTTTGAGAAAATCTGTTTAGCAGTTTACTCCTCCACTGTAACCCCCTGTATTTTAAACTCGGAAGAAACTCCTTCAAGATATTTAGAGCAAAATATGGGTAGGCGAATGTAAATAATGATTTTTCATTTTTTATTCATTATTTGTATAGTATTTAGCGGATTTCAGAACACAGGCGGGCGCTTACATTAGACTTAGATAGAAAAAAAGAGCAGCAATAATACACTAATAATAATAATCGACGTAAAAATAATTCAATCGATCAATTAACATTAATTATGTGCAACCAATTTTATTTAACACTACCAATATTGCATCTTTCACTTCATTCGCATTCTTCTCGTACTTTATTAAATTTAAATTATAAGATTGTTGTTGGCTATGTCATGCTGCTTATTGTACGAGTAACAGCTATTGCTTTACGTTCACCATATATATATTTGTATACACAAACCTTCACGCTTATTATTTTAATCAAATAATATATGAGTAGCATTTTAACAAATCACGACAAAACAGCACTAAATTGATTGACACCGGGCCCTCTGTACACCCTTTACACACAATAAGGCCGAAGAGGAAAGGAAAGGTATGTTATAGTATTAAAGACTCGACCCGGTTCCAGACACCTAACTAGTCGGTAGTTTAGTTAGTAAATTGGTTTAATTTTTTTTTTTTTTTGTGTCTCCACTATTTGTTACATCATCATGTTCCCAAGCGGTCACTCAAATTTGTATTAACCTTAGCAAATGTTGCTTGACATCGTTGTTGAAGTTGTTGCGTTTATTCTCTCTTGTCTACTCGCCCCTCCCTCCTTCACGACAAAAACATAAATAAAATAATAAAAAAATATTCCACTTTTGACATATTATTTATTGTATTTGGTTATTTAATTTTTAATTTTGTACATCAACAACATAAGTTACTTAACACGTATAAAAGAGGCCAAAAAAGTAAAAAAATTTGAAGAATTCTGTGCCGAACGAACGACAGAATCGAATCCACCATAAAAAACAGAAAAATACAAAAAAAATATAAAAAGTGAAACAATTAATAATACAATTATATACTAAGAAAATATAAAATAATAAAAATTAATAACCATAAATAACAATAAAAATAGCAATAACTACAACAAAAAACCAGTTATTAGATAAAGCCGTACTCCAAATAGCAATTTAAAATAAATAAGCAATAAAATCTATAATGTAACAACCCGAAAAAGAAATGTGATGTCAGCCGCTTCAAGAAGCCACTTTTTGACTCTGGATAAAAATGATTTTGAATAAATATACCCTCTAATAAAAATAGGTAGCGCGTTGAAAAAACTAGAGCAGTAACAAGGACATAGCGGTGAAAGTGGTCAGTAAAAAATCGGAGAACATTATATAAAGAAAACCTGATTACCGCGAATATTGTACCGAATAATGCTAGTTTATTGTTCACTACGCCTAAAAAATATTCTCAAAACCTAATAAATATTTAAATGTTGTAACTGCAAGATATTATTAGCTGTGAATAAAGGCCAAGATGACTCAGATCGGGTTTTTCTCAATAAAATTCACAAAATAATTTTCTGTTGCACACATAACTCATATAAAGTAATTGTACAGCAACCACCCCAACATGATAAACCATATACTAATTTAGACATAATCAGTGCATGGTAGATAATTTTTAGCACAGGAACAGGGCAAAAATCACGCAGGAGCTAGAAAATTCTTGAAGCAGACGCCAAGTAAAGTTTTAAGGAAGAGACATGAATTTTCCAATTGAGATTACTGTCCAAATTAACCCCAAAATATTTAAACGCGTTAACTAATTCAATATTAATACACTCAGAATGACACCCAGCAGATGCACATTTGGAAATATTATGATAAATTACCTGATTAACATTTTCTGCTGATGTTGTGCCAGTCAATTTTAATAACATATCTTTTGTTTTATCACTTACAATTAAGCAATGCTTATCAAACCATGCATATAAGACTTTAAGGTCAGAATCAAAGAAACGACGTCATTAGGAGATTTGCCAGTGTAAGCCAAAGCTATGTCATCGGCAAACCCGATATAATGACCATGTATATTGAGTTTAAAATCCAAATTAGTATAGCTCAGAGATAGCAGAGGGCCTAATATTGAACCTTGGGGAACACCAACGTCCACAACTTGTGTCCAATGTCCACAATCTTAGGCTTCCTAGCTAGAATTTCGTTCACGAGATTCCAGTTTTTTTAGCATCTCCACGATTAATAAGGAAACGTTTTTTCAACTTATTACGCAATTTATTTCTCTTGTTAATACGACTGGCAAAATTAAAAAAAATCCAAGATTGTAAACGTTTGATTTTTACCCAACTAAAAGTGTAACAATCCTTTAGTATATCAGAAATAATGATAAGAAATTGATTAAGAGCTAAAGACGGATTGTCAAGTTTAAGAACAATTCCAATCCAAATTTTCAAGAATATCTGTTAACAGTATCAGATTGAGTTTCTTCGTATGACCAACATGCAAATTATTGGGTGCTGACGAAACTTGAGGTATCTTGAATATTATTTCAATAAAATTATGGTCTGAAATCTTAAGGTCCAATTCTGCCACCGTAAGACAAGAAACATAACTCGGAAATATAATATACTAATATAATATAGAAACTCGGAAACATAATATAATGTTCTGTTGACTTAAATTTTCACGCTCGAAACAATTACCAACATAATTAGGGATGGGACCCCAGAATCCAACTGCGGAAAACCGCGACACCTCGGAATCCGAATTCCCGTGTTTACTTATAATTATTTTTCCAGTAAAGTTCCACCTTTTTTGGAAGCCTTAACCTATTTAACTTTTAGTTATTTGTTTCCAGTCGACCAACCTAGAGCGAACGGCCTTTGCTAACGGTCATAAAGTCTCAAACAATTGTGAAGCCATTATTTTGCATTATTGTACTACACCAACGGATACCGATCGATCGCCTACAGACCATCTATCCACATCACACATTGTTATAGTAGTATCCGCACTCGATAATCCCTCACTATCGTCTCACGATAATATTTTGTCGATCCAAATTTGTGGTACGACCAATTTGTAATTTGTCATCACTTGATTCTTCTAATCTATATGGCAAATGAAGGTCATCTTTACTAAAAATTTTATACTCAATTCCATTCCTCTTTTTTTTAGTATAGTCCAACAATTTGAACTAGGACCTCCGTTAATGGTTCCAACAAATAAAAATTATCCAATAATATAAATCAATCGATAAAATCATATTTTGATAAATTCACATTTCGTCTTTTTTTTTATTCGCAGGGATATACACGACCACGGGAATACATCGTAACAGAATGGCCATTAAAACAAACGTTAGGAGAATTTTGGTCGTTAGTTTACGATCATGAATGTTCCGCTGTTGTGGTATTATGTCAACCACCGCATAACTCTGTAAGTTATTTTTTGTGTTCATTATGTGCTTGGTTTTATACTTTAAATAGAATATAAAAAAAATGTAATTTATGATTTTTGTGATATACAGTTCACATAAAAATCCATAAAATACAATTTAAACTCAACATGATTTTATGTGGCATTTTATTCATCACCAATTTTTTTTTTTTTGTTATAATTTACGAGAGCACATCCGATATACTTAAGTACAGTCATTACAAACACATATTACATAAATTTGGAAAATTTTCCCGTTTTTTTTTTTTGCTGTGTACGAGTATACTCGTATATCCGGAAAAGTGATATATAAATTATCATAAATTTAGTTATACGTTTTAAAGTTGATGTATTTTAAGATGAATGATGATACATACTCATATTTCTTACTACCTCTCATCGCAATTATACATGAAATTTAAATAAAATTTATTATGTGTTTGTATTTTACATGTCACACATCAACACCGTTCAAACAATTTATAATTTTTTGTTTTGTTTTTTTTTTTCTTTAGCAACAATATCCATCTTTTTGGCCCGAATCGAAAACACCCAAAAAATATGGACCAGTATTTACAGTTGGGCATCGTTCACATCATCATTATACGAACATTAAAACGTGGCTATTTGAAATAAATAAAAAGGTAAGTGCGTGGAATATTTTTTTTTTTTAAATGGTAAAAGTTGTAAATTTTTGGAGTCAAATACATATTTGCATGTTTAATTGCAACGATTATTCCATTTAATTTTATGAGTAATTTTTTCAAGGAGCGTGTTAAAACTGGCAAATATAGCAACATATTAATTGTATAAAATGTTATAATAAGAAAAAAATAGTCTGGGTCCAAGAAAAAATCGCATTCTAACGTTTTACTAAAATAAAAGGTAACACACATTAATTAGGGCATAATTCTGCCACTTAAGTAAAATCGGCGGTAAATCAATCACACAGGCTTCGGACATAGTATTAAGTACAAAACCCACTGAAAACGAAAGGATAAACCGCAATTAGTTTTTTCGATGTAATTCTAAAACTATTAGTTTATTTTATCCAAAATATTCTGGTCCTACACAGAATGTACCATACAAATATACAATACTATTTTCGGAAGAAAAGTTTGTCTGTGTATTAAAATCAATAAGTTTCTTTCGGCTTTAATCAGAAAAAATGAAGAGTCCAATCATTTATAATATACATAGCTATCTACCAAAAAATTAGAAATATCAAAATCCCCCCGTACTTTAACCCAAGAGTCATACAAAGTGTATCGACCTTGAACGGAAAATGAGAACCATCCTTGATCAAAATACACTTCTCACTTCATACATTAAGTATGAGGCAAGAACGTACTGATCTAGCGAATTATATTCACTAAATCAAAAACTCAAGGAAACACTCATTTCTGATACAATTTGTACGACTCTTGGGTTAAAGTACAGGGAGATTTTGATATTTCTACTTTTTTGGTAGATATACATATTATAAATGAATGGTCTCTTCATTTTTTCTGATTAACAAGTCGAAAGATGTTGTGAATGCCATTATTGTTAATATATTTTGTCCATAAAAAGCCGAAAGAATCTTATTGATTTTAATTAATACTATTTTCAATTTAAACGATTCAAAAAAATATTTAATTGTTGCTGAGCAAATGAAAATTTAATTTTATAGAGCGAAAAAAAAATGAAACACAATTTACTAGGCCTATTAAATGTATTTTGCGGTTTTCTAAATTGACAATACTAGTTGCTTTCCAATCGACCAACCGCAAGCACCCGCTAGTGAACCGCTAGTAGAATGGTTTTTGTCTTCGCTAAATTATCTATAGAACTTTAGCGAAGACAAAAACCATTCTACTAGCGGGTGCTTGCGGTTGGTCGATTGGAAAGCAACTAATATGAAATAATATATTCAATCAAATTCCAGAAGATGTTAGCGGTAATAAAGCAATAATTTAGAATTTTGTTCGAAACAACTAAATGAGGTTTTCTTTTAGTTTTTCAGTCGGTTTTGCGCTTTTTTTGTAACAACAAAAAAAATTGGTTTAAATCTTTGATTAAAATTATTGCCATGCATTTTAAAAACATTCGTGCTGATTTTTCGTGGTTAACTTCATAGCGGTATTTCTCAATTCATATTTGAACCAAGAGAGCTCATTTTTATTTATCAAATTTAGTTATGGATAATTCGCGCCAAATTAAAAATAAAATTATCGAATTCGTGTATATTTCCAAAGCATTATAGCGGTTCACCCAATCAACACTACAATCGATTTACTCTACACTCTTGTCGCCATCTACAACATCTATTGTACCTACATCACAAATACTAACTTTTTTTATATACAATATTTCTGGTGCATTGGGTATATTCCTCCTAAGGACGCGTCCGATTTCTGTGAGAAATAATTTTTCTGTGATAAATTTGACATTAGTGAAATAATTTTCTCTTCCACATTTGAAATAAGTTCATTTGCTGTCCGAATACTGAAATAATTTTGGCATAATAAATTTCACAGATAATGCTTGAAGAATAATACAATAACACTAAAATAGCGCCTAGATCATTTATTTTTTAAATTTTAACCCCAATAAAGAAATCTACGGATCACTGGCATAAATTCACCATAAAAATTAATGGAATTTGAGGCGCGCTAAATGATAATTTAGCATTTTTAAACAAATAAAATTGTTAGTTGATCAACAATATTTGCTGTATATTAATAATCTAAAAACCTGAATTTAGGAATTATGTACTTATAAGAAAAAATTAGGGCTTGCAGATAATACTATTGAAGCAATATTACACAAATTTTGGTACAGCACAAAAACGAATAAATTGCTCACAAAATGATTAAAAAGAACATAATAAAGGCACGCATGATCACTTTTACGAACGATTATAAATTTATTGGTCGTAAGTTTAATTTCATCAATACAAAAATCTTGTTACTAAAATCAACATTCTTCACTGGCCCAGAAACAAGAATTATTTCGGACATGTCAAAATTATTACACACCGGTGCTGTGATAATTTGGTTGCGTACAGGTCAACATTAATTTATCACAGAAAAATTATTTCTCACAGAAATCGGACGCATCCTAAATCAGAGGTGACATGTTCTACCATTACTATTTTCGATGTTCGATAGGCTTTGTATCTCATTTTTCAAGAATAAAATTGTACGCTATTTAGCATATTTTATTACGTTTTTTTTATTGCGGTTTCAACTTGTTCGATTCATCGTGCTGTTTCTTCTCCATTTCATTACCAAAAAATTTTGTTTCGATACTCTACCGATTATGATCGATGGAATTATATAATATAGAAAATTATACTAATAGAAGAGGATCGCAATAGATAAAGCGTAATAGAGAAAACGAAAAAAAAGAGATAGGTACAATGTTCGAGCGAACATCGAAAATAGTGATGATAAAAAATGCCACCCCATGACAGCGACTTCGGTCGCAAAATGAGGATTGATTTGAGAATTACAGGAAGGCAAAATGATATTGGTAAATTATATTAGTGTCGAATGTTTTTTTTTTAGTTTTTCATTTAACATGAGGCAAATAAGGGAGATAAAATGACACGAATAATAGGGATAACATGATACAAATAAGAGAAATAAACTCAGAAGAGAACGATTGGGAGAATGTATTAAAATACTAATACCAAATAAATTATAAAGATATAAGGGAAATAAGGTTATGTTTCCATAGTAAAGTTGCCTGCAAACATCTTTGTCGCTAAAAAATGTTTGTGTTATTTCACCAGGGTGGTGCGCTTATCGATTTAACGAAATATATGTTATTGGTGTCGTTGTTTTCTATAAATGTCAAAGTGCCATAGTTATGAAATAATAATATAGCGCTTTGACATTTTAATAGAAAACAATAATATATCGCTTCAGCGAATAAAATTGATGATAAACGAAGTAATACTATGGCACAATTAAAAGCTCGGCGAGAAGGTAAGCAGAAACCAGAAGAAGAAGAGGCAAAACGGCGGGCCGAAAAAGAACGCGGACTGAAACTAGATGATTTGACTATGGTCGGTGACATACCTACCTGACAATTCTGGAAGCAGTAGTGAAGATAAGAAACTATCAAAAAAGCTATTCGACAAGCAGCCGTTCATCCAGTAATTCTGAAGATAAAAAAGAGTAAGATTTTTTGAAAGAAATACAATATTTATTATAGATCCAATGCAAAACCAGTAGCAGGAAAAATAAAGGTTTACGTTTAAAGCGAGGCACTTAAGAAAAAGTATTTCGTATGGAATTTATATTGCAGGGCTTCGGCAATTTTTGTGCCGAAACTAAATCCAAGTGCATCGACCGCCGTTAATCCCGCATATCTATCCTCACTATTGCTCAACAGACAAAAAACTCCTGTGAAAAAGATAATCTACAAAAAGAATATAATAAAATTAGTTTGTCCTCAAGTCGTACTCACCGCATTCACAATAAACGATATAACAACATGTCCACCGCCGAGTATTACCGAAATAATAGTCCAAACGACCAAACCAAATGTAAATTTTTCGCATGACGCATAATTAACCAAAGAAAATCAGCCACTTCCAAAATCATTCTAAAATTACTTTTCGCCCACTGTACAATTCCCTCCGTTGCCATCGACATTAATTCAGCATGTGACACAATATCATCAATCGACTTAGGGTCTGCCGGAACCTTCGGTCCAATAGAATCACTTTTACCTAACCAATTCTGTATCAAACGGTCCCACATCAATACTATTTGATATTTTAACTTTTTGACAGATTGCGTATCTGTACGTTAAACAATTGATCTATTTTCGTTTTTATCTATAGTGCCTACCATGTTCAAAGGTTCAAACATATTTTCCATCGAATACTGAGGTCCTTCAAGCCGCATACTACAAAAAAAAATTCAGTAACTTTTTTGGTAATTTCGCAACAGAAGAACTTGACATAAATTTTTCTCAACTTTTCGGTAACTTTTTTCCCCTCCATACCAACCTAAAACGAGAAAAAATAATTATGTTTTTTATGTTGGTATGGAGGGGAAAAAAAATTACAAATTATATGAGAAAATTTTATGTCCGTGAAGTTCTTCTGTTGCGAAATTACCATAAAAGTTACTGATTTTTTTTTGTAGTATGCGGCTTCAGGCAGCATTTGTATTAAATCCGGTCTTGCTGTTAATGTCCGATTAACCAAATTACTTCCCAGCTCAACGACCGCGAATGTTTCAGAGTAAAGGCCCCTATGTGATATGTAGTGAAAATTGGGCCCCTCGTTTTTGTACTTTCGCATGAAGATAGAGCCTTGAAATTGAAATATATGTTTAATCACATCTTTCGAAACCTGTCTGCAAAATATGAGCGGCAGCCTTTTCTTCGTTTTCCAGAAACTGAATTTTTACTAGACCAATTTTTACATGTGTAAGCAAAGGAAAGCATAGAACAATGGCATTTTACATATGTTCGCATTGAGATACAATTTTGATTTTTCACATATATGTTATATAAGAATCGTAGAACAACATACTAAAAATTCTCTAGCAGCCCCTTCTTTGTTCGCATACAATTGGACTAAAAAAATTATTTTTATGCAAGAGATGTCAGATACACATTACACATTACTCTCAATCTCAATCAGTACAATTTGGTTCATAACTTTTATGTTTATATAACAATCACATATATAACAGACTATACAACTCATTGGAAAATAGACCAATCAGATAGTTCAATTTAACACAACTAGTGGTGTTTCGGCCACAAACAAGTAAATCATATTATGTTATAATCATATCATCCATGAATATAAACAAACAATTAATATTTTTGACATTTCGCAAAAATGAGTTTATTTGGTGCAGTTTTTATTTGGTTGTGTAATATATTTGGTTGATTCGTTGTATAGTCTTAACGTATACAACTCTAGCTTCGAAAATCATCTGAATATACAGTTGCGGGCTCGATGTGTTACCTAGGAAACACATCTCGTCCTCTTAACTGTATATTAGATTATTTTCGAACCTCTTGTTGTATAACTACTGTTGTATAAATCGTATTTCAAGTCTTGTTTTGAGTAATATAACTTGTGTGTAACATAATCTTTAATACTTTTACAATTCGTTAACTTGTGTGTTCATCATCATTAGAACTGTTTGACTTAACACTAATGGGTCCAGAAGGTAAAATGTACTTTTTATATTTATTTTGCATGTAATCTCATAAAATTGTTTATTGTAGTTGAACGATCTCATATTCTCTGTCGCATATGTAAGTCACGCATATTGAAATGGCGAGGAGTTTGCACTTTAGGAGCACCTTCTTTATGGATAAATGTTACTACATACTCAAAAAGCGTAGGAAAGTCATATAATCCAAATAGTTATGCCTGTTTGAAGTGTCATTCAAGATTAAAGTTCAAAAGATATCACTTACTGCCTGGTAATACAGCTGAGGGTAATACTGTGGACAATAATTTGCATAATTATGAAATGGATATAACTCCTGATAGTTCTTGTTGCACTACATCTTCAGAGATTGATTTCCAGGCTTCAACCATGAATAGTACAACTTCATTTTCGACATTAGAAAACACAAGTACTGAATCTCAATCTGAATTTACATCTGAATTTCTCAGTAGTCAAGCTTCTGTAACGTCAAGCAAAGTTTCTTCTGTTCCAAGAAATGGAATTATAGTCAATCTTCCTAGCTGCTCTGGTACACAGAGAATCGATATGTGGAAAAGAAAGAAAATTGTTATTCCAATGAGCAATAGATGCTGTCGCTCACATTTTGACAAAAATGGCTTGTTTAATAAGAAGACTTTAGAATCATTAGTTGCAACTAAAGAAACAATAGTATTGTCCGCTGAACATATTACAGCCACATTAGGTGGCGAGTCAGTAACCATCAGGGCCGTAAAGGGCTGTCCCCAAGGAGGTGTACTATCTCCTCTTTTATGGTCATTGGTTAATGATAGACTGCTGATCCTCCTGAATAGCCATGGGTTTGATGTCCAGGGCTATGCGGATGACGTGGCTATCGTGATTAGAGGCAGGTTTGATGAGATCATCTCTGATCTCATGCAAAATGCACTCAACTTGATATGGCAGTGGTGTGACAAGGAAGGACTTAGTGTCAATCCAAACAAAACTGTCATTATCCCTTTTACGAGGAGGAGAAAGCTCTCGCTTGTAGCTCCCTCGTTAAACGGTACTATTGTTGCCTTTTCCAAAGAGGTTAAATATATAGGGGTTATCCTGGATCATAAACTGAACTGGGAACAACATATACAAAAAATTCAAAATAGAGCCACAAAGGCTTTTTGGGCCTGTCAGAGACTCTATGGACGTATTTGGGGACTACAACCAAAAATGATCTACTGGTCATTTCTAACAATTATTAGGCCTATGATCACTTACGCATCGCTAGTGTGGTGGCCTAAAACTCAACAAAGGACAGCGCAAACTTTATTGAATAAGGTTCAGCGTATGGCCTGCATTTTTTTTTTTTTTTTTTTTTTTTTTTTTTTTATTAATTAATTAATTTATTTATTTATTTTATTTTATTGGGGTTACGGGCTCAATGAAAACATGTCCGACCGCAGCAATGGAGACACTCCTAGGACTAACTCCATTGCATCTGCATGTAAAAAAGGATACTGCTACTATGGCCCTTAAGATGCAGGCGGAGGGTAACATCAAACCAGGCAATATGGTGGGCCATCTGGAGATCCTTAAGGAGTTTCAGACAGACCCCACTATAGGAATGCCTTCCGACTGTATGCCAGCCAAACTGGATTTCCACAAACCATTTTGTGTTAGATTACCTAACCGGGAGGAGTGAAGTACAGGGGGACCATCCTTTGAGCGAGGGTCATTGGTGTGGTTTACAGATGGATCAAAAACGGAAGATGGGGCGGGGGTAGGAATACATGGGAGTGGAGTATCACTCTCGAAGTCCTTGGGTACCAATGCAACCGTCTTTCAAGCAGGAGTGCATGCTATAGAACTTTGTGCTAGGATAGGCATTTCTAAAGGCCTAAACGACGCAAAGGTTTATATAGTATCAGACAGCCAATCGGCCTTAAAGGCTCTTAGGTCTTTTACCATTGAGTCAAGGCTGGTATGGGATTGTCTGAAGGTTATTAAATTGCTGGCAAGCTCAAATAAGGTAACACTTGTTTGGGTGCCAGGCCACACTGGAATTGTGGGAAACGAGGCAGCTGATGTCCTCGCCCGCGAGGGATCTGCCTTTCCATTAATTGGACCAGAGCCCTTCTGCGGCGTCTCTAAGGGGCACCATAGGGCAGCAGTTAAACGCTGGGAGGATGTGCAAAAGTTCTCTTACTGGCGCGGAATTCCAGGTTTGCGACAGGCGAAGGAATTTATTTCACCTTCGTCGGCCAGGGCCAAGGAATGTCTCGTACTTAGGAAACCTGAGTTGAGGCTGCTTACCGGCTTCCTCACAGGTCACATCCCCTTAAGGTATCACCTAAAGAAAATGGGCCTAAGTTCGACGGATAGATGTCGCTTCTGTGACATGGAAGCGGAATCAGCGGAACATGTTCTGTGCCATTGCCCAGCCATTTTCTGCAAAAGGTTACAACACCTAGGAGGGAGAGTAATGAGCCCGGATGGTATGCACCATATACCGGCCGGCAGTATTGTCAGGTTCATTAAGAGCCTGAATATTGACTGGACGGCTCATTAAGTAGGGTCCATGCACAAAAGATCTTTTAGGTCGCAGTGCGGGGTGGCTTGAACGCCCACATGGCCCTCAACTAATAATAATAATAATAATAATTGTCCGCTGAAGATATTGAAGAATTTTTCAATGCCGTTTACTTTAGTAAGGCCAACTCATACTCTAAAATCGATTTCGACAACGGCTCTCCAATAACTCCATATAATTATCAGAAATTCACTGGGATTTCACAAAAAAATTTCGATTGCCTTCATGCTTTTGTAAAGCCACACATCAGAAATAGTTGCAACAGATTTACGAGAAATGCGTTAGGAATATTCCTAGTAAACTTGTCACAGGAATTTTTGGCATATTTATTCAATGTATGTAGATGGTCAAGCAAGAGTGTCTGCAATCTTTGAATCTGTTCGAAAAGCTTTGGATGAGCATTTTGTCCATCTTCATTTAGGTTATAATCATCTATCACGAGAAGATGCAATGAAACATCAAACTAAAATGGCTCATAAACTTCTGGGTGCAGATGAAAATTCTATTGTAGTTATCATTGATGGTACTTATCTATATGTTCAAAAGTCATGTGATCAGGAGTTACAATTATTGACGTATTCCAATCATACATACAGAAACTTATTGAAGCCCATGATTTTGGTTTTCCCTGACGGATACATTCTTGAGGTTGAAGGTTTGTTTTTGCAAACAACGACAATAGCGATTCAAAAATTTTAGAATACTTGATTTCTACCCCTTATGGATTTAAAAAATATTTCTTAGAGAATGATGTTTTACTTCTCGATCGTGGGTTCAGAGATGTCATAGAAAAGTTGAAATTGCTAAAACTTAATCCAATAATGCCTCATTTACTAACCAAGGGACAAAAGCAGTTTTGCACAAAAGATGCTAATGAGTCCAGAGCTGTGACTATGAATCGATGGATAGTGGAAAGTGTGAACAGCAGAATCAAAAAATACAAGTTCTTTGCTTCAACTATTGAAGTCACTTATTTCCCCAAGCTGTCATCTTTAACTAAAATTCCTTGTGCCTTACTGAATGCATACAGTCCTCCTATGTTTATAGAAAACGAAAATCATGCACGTTATGCATAGAAGGCAATGAGCAAAATGAATGATGACAATTCTCTTCAAAAGAAGATTGAAGAGCTAGGCCTTGAAAACAAACGAATTTGTTGGGAGGAGGCTACTAATCAGATTCAAGACTTTCCATGTTTATCAGAAGAAGAAATTAAAAATATCACTTTAGGTATGTATCAGTTAGACCAAGGAAAATGATATACTTATGAACACATGAAGGCAGATTCTAGTTACAAGATCTTTATACATAACGAAATGAAGAATTTGATAAGACGCTAAATTGAATTCGTTTTTCGTCAACTCGGATTCATCAGTTATGGTTAGAATTCTTTCCTAATGGTAGTGGAGCCGAATCAATTTTAGGATATTACTGTAAGTGCAAAACTGGGAGCAGAGTTGTCGGTACATGCAGTCATATAACTTCAGTGATATGGTATTTGGGCTACGCAAGACACAACCCACATGTATTATCAAAGCACCGCAAAGGTCTAGCAGATAATATTATAAATGCTATGAATTCTGGTTGTCAAATCTCAGACTCCGATTCAGATTGAGTCTCTATATAACTTGTTCTAAAGTTACAATAGTTTAGTAAGGAATGTTTCTATGGATAAGTTTGTTTTGCTCCTTCCAAAATAATGTGAATTTTTTATGCTGCTTATTTTGGAATAAGGTTATTTCTGCGCTTATCCAAAAATTCTCCGGTAAAATAAAAACGATAATAAATGAAATACCAATTGAATACAATTTTTAGATTTTTTATTAATAATGATCGCACTTCTGTTTGGCTTGGTAGTGTGCAAATTAATTATACAGTCAAGTACTAAATGATAGCCGCACTCCTAATTTAAGATTTATTTAATTTCAAATAAATTCTTTTAAAATTCTTCCTTTGCAAAAATAATACTTTTCACTTTACCAACTTTATTCTCTGCGGCGTCATGGAAAATTTATGGGTAACCCTCATTTAGTATGGTAATAAAAGATAGCCGCACACAATATTTTATTGTTTTTAATAGGAAATAAATATAAAAAGCACAGTTATAAAAATGATTTTTTATTCCAATTAATATTTTGTGTTTCGGCCATTGTTTTTAATTATTTCGAAAATTCGATTTGGCATACTTTTGTACAAGTTTTGGCATATTAATTTGAAATATTAGCCAATTCGCGTTGTACTGATGACTTTAGTTCATGAACGCTGCTGTATTGTGTTCCTTCAGCATATACAACTCTGCTGAGTACACCCCATATGTTTTCGATGCTGTTAATGTCGAGTGACCTTGCTGGCTGTTTCAAAACTGGTATCTGAGCCTCCGTAAACCAATAATTTACTATCCCGGCGGTGTGTACGGCTGCATTATCCTGCTGGAAAATAAAGTTTGGGTCGCCATTTTGTGCATCAACAACTGGTAATGTTTCGGGATAGCATGGATTTATACCGGTTGCTGTTAAGACGACCGGACATAAACTTCACATCCATTCTTCCTCCATAGCCAATTGCACCCCAAACAATCAGAGATCCTCCACCTCGTTGACGCCTCGATAGCACAAGAAGTTCTTTTCAAAGGTCGTGAAAATAATATTGCCATTAATCAAGGCTATCCATATTCAATTTTTTTCGTCACTAAAAATAACGCGCTGCCACTTTTTCTTCCACGACATATGTTCCTTCGCGAAACGCAATTTGGCATCTTTATGATTTGATAACAGTTGTGGTTTTCTTTGTAATTTTTTGATTTGTATATTATCTGACTCTCTTAATACTTTCCTCACATTACAAATCTTTGTATTATCTCAAGCTTTTAACGCAATTTGTTGCACGGTGCCAATAAAATTAGAGACGTTTCGTAAAATTAACCGTTTTTCTCTATCAATAAGTTCCACTGGCCGGCGGCCTGCACTTTTATGCGAACCGTATAATTGCGAATTTTTTAAATAATTTAGCACTACCTTCTCACTCCAACTAATATTTTCTGCTATTAACGGATACTCATATTACTTTTCTTAATAACGTCAATTTATCAAACTCGTTCAAACTACCTTTTCCACCCATATTTAAAAAATAACAAAAATCGGAATAATATTTAACGGCTATAATAATTAAGCGGCTATCTTTTATAACCATACTAAATGGGGGTTCTCCAATTGTCCATGATCCCGCAGAAAATAATGATTTGTATTTGTGCACGCATTGGTAAACTGAAGAGTATTATTTTTGCATATATAGGAACAATTTTAAATGAATTTATTTGAAATGAAATAAATCTTAAATTAGAGGTGCGGTTATCATTTAGTACAGGACTGTACGTCACTGTAGTGTGCAAATTAATTATAATTCGCATAATTAGGCTAACATACACCATAATTACTGTTTGGAATATTTTTTTATTCAAAACAAAGCAATTTATTGAATTTAGAAAAATATAAAAATTATAAAAATGACAAATGCATAAAACTGCTGTAACACCCTGTAAACAAGTGGGAGGGAGTTGCGAAATATTTTTGCAATTATAAAACAATATACTAAAGAACCACCAATCCTAAAAAGTCGCAAAAAATATTTAGAAATATCGAAAAATGATGTATATTCAATTATGTAATATTTGCATTCAAAACCGGAAGTGCGTCACTGTAGTGTGCAAATTAATTATAATTCGCATAATTAGGCTAACATACACCATAATTACTGTTTGGAATATTTTTTTATTCAAAACAAAGCAATTTATTGAATTTAGAAAAATATAAAAATTATAAAAATGACAAATGCATAAAACTGCTGTAACACCCTGTAAACAAGTGGGAGGGAGTTGCGAAATATTTTTGCAATTATAAAACAATATACTAAAGAACCACCAATCCTAAAAAGTCGCAAAAAATATTTAGAAATATCGAAAAATGATGTATATTCAATTATGTAATATTTGCATTCAAAACCGGAAGTGCGTCACTGTAGTGTGCAAATTAATTATAATTCGCATAATTAGGCTAACATACACCATAATTACTGTCTGGAATATTTTTTTATTCAAAACAAAGCAATTTATTGAATTTAGAAAAATATAAAAATTATAAAAATGACAAATGCATAAAACTGCTGTAACACCCTGTAAACAAGTGGGAGGGAGTTGCGAAATATTTTTGCAATTATAAAACAATATACTAAAGAACCACCAATCCTAAAAAGTCGCAAAAAATATTTAGAAATATCGAAAAATGATGTATATTCAATTATGTAATATTTGCATTCAAAACCGGAAGTGCGTCACTGTAGTGTGCAAACTAATTATAATTCGCATAATTAGGCTAACATACACCATAATTACTGTCTGGAATATTTTTTTATTCAAAACAAAGCAATTTATTGAATTTAGAAAAATATAAAAATTATAAAAATGACAAATGCATAAAACTGCTGTAACACCCTGTAAACAAGTGGGAGGGAGTTGCGAAATATTTTTGCAATTATAAAACAATATACTAAAGAACCACCAATCCTAAAAAGTCGCAAAAAATATTTAGAAATATCGAAAAATGATGTATATTCAATTATGTAATATTTGCATTCAAAACCGGAAGTGCGTCACTGTAGTGTGCAAATTAATTATAATTCGCATAATTAGGCTAACATACACCATAATTACTGTCTGGAATATTTTTTTATTCAAAACAAAGCAATTTATTGAATTTAGAAAAATATAAAAATTATAAAAATGACAAATGCATAAAACTGCTGTAACACCCTGTAAACAAGTGGGACGGAGTTGCGAAATATTTTTGCAATTATAAAACAATATACTAAAGAACCACCAATCCTAAAAAGTCGCAAAAAATATTTAGAAATATCGAAAAATGATGTATATTCAATTATGTAATATTTGCATTCAAAACCGGAAGTGCGTCACTGTAGTGTGCAAATTAATTATAATTCGCATAATTAGGCTAACATACACCATAATTACTGTTTGGAATATTTTTTTATTCAAAACAAAGCAATTTATTGAATTTAGAAAAATATAAAAATTATAAAAATGACAAATGCATAAAACTGCTGTAACACCCTGTAAACAAGTGGGAGGGAGTTGCGAAATATTTTTGCAATTATAAAACAATATACTAAAGAACCACCAATCCTAAAAAGTCGCAAAAAATATTTAGAAATATCGAAAAATGATGTATATTCAATTATGTAATATTTGCATTCAAAACCGGAAGTGCGTCACTGTAGTGTGCAAATTAATTATAATTCGCATAATTAGGCTAACATACACCATAATTACTGTCTGGAATATTTTTTTATTCAAAACAAAGCAATTTATTGAATTTAGAAAAATATAAAAATTATAAAAATGACAAATGCATAAAACTGCTGTAACACCCTGTAAACAAGTGGGAGGGAGTTGCGAAATATTTTTGCAATTATAAAACAATATACTAAAGAACCACCAATCCTAAAAAGTCGCAAAAAATATTTAGAAATATCGAAAAATGATGTATATTCAATTATGTAATATTTGCATTCAAAACCGGAAGTGCGTCACTGTAGTGTGCAAATTAATTATAATTCGCATAATTAGGCTAACATACACCATAATTACTGTCTGGAATATTTTTTTATTCAAAACAAAGCAATTTATTGAATTTAGAAAAATATAAAAATTATAAAAATGACAAATGCATAAAACTGCTGTAACACCCTGTAAACAAGTGGGAGGGAGTTGCGAAATATTTTTGCAATTATAAAACAATATACTAAAGAACCACCAATCCTAAAAAGTCGCAAAAAATATTTAGAAATATCGAAAAATGATGTATATTCAATTATGTAATATTTGCATTCAAAACCGGAAGTGCGTCACTGTAGTGTGCAAATTAATTATAATTCGCATAATTAGGCTAACATACACCATAATTACTGTCTGGAATATTTTTTTATTCAAAACAAAGCAATTTATTGAATTTAGAAAAATATAAAAATTATAAAAATGACAAATGCATAAAACTGCTGTAACACCCTGTAAACAAGTGGGAGGGAGTTGCGAAATATTTTTGCAATTATAAAACAATATACTAAAGAACCACCAATCCTAAAAAGTCGCAAAAAATATTTAGAAATATCGAAAAATGATGTATATTCAATTATGTAATATTTGCATTCAAAACCGGAAGTGCGTCACTGTAGTGTGCAAATTAATTATAATTCGCATAATTAGGCTAACATACACCATAATTACTGTTTGGAATATTTTTTTATTCAAAACAAAGCAATTTATTGAATTTAGAAAAATATAAAAATTATAAAAATGACAAATGCATAAAACTGCTGTAACACCCTGTAAACAAGTGGGAGGGAGTTGCGAAATATTTTTGCAATTATAAAACAATATACTAAAGAACCACCAATCCTAAAAAGTCGCAAAAAATATTTAGAAATATCGAAAAATGATGTATATTCAATTATGTAATATTTGCATTCAAAACCGGAAGTGCGTCACTGTAGTGTGCAAATTAATTATAATTCGCATAATTAGGCTAACATACACCATAATTACTGTTTGGAATATTTTTTTATTCAAAACAAAGCAATTTATTGAATTTAGAAAAATATAAAAATTATAAAAATGACAAATGCATAAAACTGCTGTAACACCCTGTAAACAAGTGGGAGGGAGTTGCGAAATATTTTTGCAATTATAAAACAACATACTAAAGAACCACCAATCCTAAAAAGTCGCAAAAAATATTTAGAAATATCGAAAAATGATGTATTCCATTTCATGCAACTGGGCCCAAGCTTATCTATGGGGAAAATAGAAAATACGTTGTTTTGGGCCCAATTTACTATGCTTATCCTATAGGGTCCTTTGTACACAAAAGAATATACTTGCAAATATCACAAGAATAAATACGAAGATCGATGATACTAGATTGATTGAGGATTTTAGACAGTTGCATACAGTTTAATTAAGTTTCTTGTTGAGTTCGACGGCATCCGGAAGACATACGGGTAGAAGGGCTGGATATCGTTTATCAGTCCAAATACTCATTTTATTGATAAAAATCGTCACATTTTCTTTAAGATAACGTAAATACCAAAATATTCAAATCCTAAACACAACAAAAAGAAAATAACGGGCAGAGCTATCAAAAACAGGAGCCATAAATGTTTGTACTGCACCACAGTAGTAATTTAGCACAAATACACAATAAACAAACTGATTTACCAATTAAATACAATAATAAAATACATTAACAATTTTTAAATCTTAAACAGACAAAATGTTTATATTTTCTGACAGATGTAAATAAAATAAACATTTCGTTAAATAAAAAAACAAAAAATCCGAATTTTCGTTAAGTAGCTACTACTGCCACTCTGGTGAAACAACACGGAACTTGAGATGTTGGTGCGCGAATTCTACCTTAACTTCCTTTATAATTTATTTGACTGATACGCTTTATTATGTTCTTATGTATACTCGTACACATAACTCAGAAAAAACAACAAATTCCAAAAGAAAAAAAAGTTAAAAATGGAAATGTGTAAAACTGTAAATTAAAAACAATTTATTTATGTTGCGTTTTGTTTTTTTTTTATTGACGATCACGAGAAATTTTTTTGTTTGCGTTTATTTTGTTTTGGATTTTTATTAACGAAGTCAAATGAATGTCGTCGGTTACAACAACAATAAATACAAAAACATGAATTCCTCATGTCAGAAGAAAGGGAAAAATGACTCAAGGCGACCGTAAGCACCAAAAATTTGAACCGATTTCACCCGTTTCTCTTATTTTTGATACCTACCATTATGAGAAAATGCACTCAAAAAAAATATTTGACGGCACACAATAATAAAATGTGTATTATACGCCGTGTACATATACAAAATTCTCACACCTCAATTTGAGAGCAAAATCGCTATCATGATGGTGGGTCAATCACGGCACGAGAAATACCAAATCAAAAACACAAAATAAATAAAATTAATTCTTTTAGCGCACGAGCGCTCATCTCTTCTTAGTTTTCAACCGCCAATACAGTGAGCGAAATTAAATTAGCCTCATACCGTTTTCTTAAAAAAAATCACAAATTATTTAAAATAAAAAAATATATTAAATTTATTTCAATTAGTTTAAGTATTACAAAAGAAAAAAATATATGTTTTGTCAAAAATAGCGAACAGTATTAATTTCATTTAATTAAAACATCAAAAAATGTGCGAAATTGAATTAGCCTCAACTCAAAGGCCATTAGAATTATTAGAAATTAACCTGGACTGTTGACTTCTTTTATTGTTTAATACTTTGTGTGTCCACATTGATTCTTAATTGCCTCGAATAACCTATCGGGCATGCTTGAAACTAATTTCCGGAGGACTTCTACTCGGATTTCGATTCATACTTCCCGTACCCGATTTTTTAATGCAATCACTGATTGAAACTGTTTCCTATTCTTACATAATTTTCGAGAAAGGATGCCCCATAAATGTTCAATAGAGTTTAGGTCCGGGCTGCAAGCTGGCCAGTCCATCGGCTCAATATTCTTCTCGCTAAACCATTTTTTCGCCTCCTTTGACGTGTGAATTGCTACATTATCTTGCTGGAAGACAAAATTTGACCCCATTAGACCTTTTGCATCCATGCAAGTGAAAGTTTTCCATTGTAGAAATCCAGGCAAATGAACGTTTTCCATTGTAGCAAGATCCTCCCCAAACCATAAGCGATCCTCCACCAAAGTTCCTACTTAAACGGATTTCGGTCTCTTTTATAAGGTCATAAATGGCACTGATGGCTATCAATATTACTGGCATGACCTTATAAATTAAACCGAAATCCGTTTAAATAGGAACTTTGGTGGTGGATTGCTTATGGTTTGGGGTGGATCTTGCTACAATGGAAAACGTTCATTTGCCTGGATTTCTACAAGGGAAAACTTTCACTTGCATGGATTTCTACCAAAATGAAATTGAGAGATTACACGAAAATGCTTTAACTGAGCATGCAAAAGGTCTAATGGGTCAAATTTTGTCTTCCAGCAAGATAATGTAGCAATTCACACGTCAAAGGAGGCGAAAAAATGGTTTAGCGAGAAGAATATTGAGCCGATAGACTGGCCAGCTTGCAGCCCGGACCTAAACTCTATTGAACATTTATGGGGCATCCTTTCTCGAAAATTATGTAAGAATAGGAGACAGTTTCAATCAGTGATTGCATTAAAAAATCGGGTTCGGGAAGTATGGATCGAAATCCGAGTAGAAGTCCTCCGGAAATTAGTTTCAAGCATGCCCGATAGGTTATTCGAGGCAATTAAGAATCAATGTGGACACACAAAGTATTAAACAATAAAAGAAGTCAACAGTCCAGGTTAATTTCTAATAATTCTAATGGCCTTTGAGTTGAGGCTAATTCAATTTCGCACATTTTTTATGTTTTAATTAAATGAAATTAATACTGTTCGCTATTTTTGACAAAACATATATTTTTTTCTTTTGTAATACTTAAACTAATTGAAATAAATTTAATATATTTTTTTATTTTAAATAATTTGTGATTTTTTTTAAGAAAACGGTATGAGGCTAATTTAATTTCGGTCACTGTAGCTTCTCGGCATAGCGTGGTGGTTGGTGGTGAGAAAATAATTAAGAATTTATATAAAATTTATTATTTAAATAAATAAAAAGATTGTTATTTTTTCACCACTATCACCACGCTATGCCGACAAACTTTTGGCGGTTGAAAGCTAACAATAAGAAGAGTAAGGAAAAATGAATTAATTTTATTTATTTTGTTTTGGGTTTTTGATTTGGTGTTTTTCTTGCCGTGATTGGTCCACCAGATTTAGGACAAATATACTCAATGCACCAGAAACATTGTATATAAAAATACAATAGATGTTGTAGATGGCGGCAAGAGTGTAGAGTGCCGAGTGGAGTGAATCTATTGTAGTGGTGATTGGGTGAACCGCTACAACATTAAGCAAAATTTTAATTTTTTTATGATACTACGACAGTATACTATGAAGACAATGTTATTGTGAGAAATAACCTGAGTATTCCGTTGCTCCTTGCGCTAGACAAAGCTGTCGATGATAGCCAAGATAAAAATACAATCAACTCCCTTAATTTAAGGCCAATGACTCTTGACATACTGCGATTTAATAAAACCAATTTAGTGATTTTTCGAGTTTAGTCGCAGTATGTTAACCTCAATTTTAACTAAACACCTTGTTTAGTACTTGAACGAGTTTAACTAAATCGGATAATCGGATTAGTTGACCCCGCTCGGACCCCTCCTCTTCCAATTAGTATTTCTGATATTTCTGTCCCCGAATCTAGCCACTTGAACTTAAAAGTAACCGAAATGTGAAAATCTACAATCGGTAGTTCGAAAACGTTATTTTACTCTGTAAAAGAAAGTTTAATCTTATGTTCTTTAGCAAAGTAGAAAGGGTCAAAGTTCAAATCATTTCTAGGGAAGCAATAATAATAATTATACAGCATTAGCCTACTTAATTTTAACCATAAAAGAAAATGCTACATCCAATTTTTTTTTTCTATTTCCAGATTATATCATTGACAGAATTAATGGCGGGTGTTAAAGCACCATCTAAAACAGTTCAATTATTTCAATTGACTTGTTGGCCAATGGGACATAAGGTAATATTATCTTTCATCTAATACTTTATTTATTATTATTTGAAATTCATCTTTCATTTCATTTAATTTTTATAAATCATGCTCCGTTTTTATTTTTTATTTTTTTCTGTATCCTTCGATTTACATTTCGTCTGATTCTAATCGCATATAGCATGTACGAGAAGTGAAAATATTTTCTAAATTTTCGGTTTTTTTTTTCTTGTACGCTTTTCAAAAGAAGCAGACGAATTTCTATTGTGTTGTGTGTGTACATATTATGATGATTATTGAAATTTTTTCTTTTATATGTCATAAATGTATACTCGAACATAAAATAATGAAAAAAAAAAAGAATATCTTAAGGGGTTGATTAAGAAAACAACGACGGCAGCCGCAGTAGCAGCAGCAGCAACAACAGACATACGAAATCAGTCATGAAAATTATATTGTATTGTTTAGTATTGATACCAGATTGTAGAATATCGACACAAAAAAAAATCAATTTGACGGCAACAATTTTTTCACAAAATCAACTGAATTAAAAACCATTCAGGATTTTCATACAACGACTATTTGTCTATATGTTTAGGGAGTTTAAATAACTTGAGTGAATATTTGTTGGACAAATTTTTACACCGAGATACAGAATAGTTAAAATCTTTTTGTATTAAACGTAAATATGTATTTACAATGTATTAAGGATTGAGATTGATGTATTATTTGGATCAAATCAATAAATTTTATTATTATAAAACGAGCACCAAAAAATAAAAAAAATCGATTGATTGAAAATGGATGAATAATGAATATTTTTGCTTTTGATTTGACATTTGTGGGAGGGAAATTGATTGTTTTTTTTTTAGTTTTGTCGATGTGACAAACCAATCATTTGAATGCTCACTAAAGCGTATTAAGACAATTAAAGATTTTTTTTTCTGTTTCCCTGAATTTAATTTTATTGTATACGTATTGTATTTGGTATTTTTTTTTTGTTCTCAGGTACCATCTTCAACAAATTCTTTGGTAGCATTAATGAATATGGTGGAACGATGGCGACAACGTTCTGATTATGGACCCGTTTGTGTGGTATCACCGTAAGTAATTTTTGTTTATAATTGAAAGTGTGTTTTCTATAGATTTGTCATTTTGTATAACAATATAATTGAAGCAAATCGTCAATATGTCTATCTACAATTTGTGTAGTTCTTTTGAAATTAATTCGTTTTACATTAGAGATTTCTAGATATAATTCTTCTTCTTTTAACAAAGCGTTCTAATTTTAGACTTTAGACTTAATAAATTTCACTATAGTATCTAAAGGCAAGTCCAACACAGAATTTGCAGACTATGGCCTAAAATTTGTTCACACGATTGATTAGAGGTCTACCTAGAAATTGTAGAATACGTAATTTAAACTAAGATAAAAACGATTTCAAAATGCATACAAAATAGCAAGCTTCTCTTAAAATTAAAGGCGAAATTACCATGACGGCAAGTCGGCTATAGACTAGAGAGAAAAACCATTTTAAAAAACTATTCTTTGGAAGAGACTATATAATTGGATAATTAGTTATTTAAAAATGGACTCATCGAATTCTCTCGGAAGTAGTCGTTCATTTTGCAACTAATAATCGATGTGATCGTGTGAGCCTTAAGATAAACGATTAAGTCAGCACAAACATATCCATTCAATTTGTAGTTCCTTTTTGAAAATAATCTATCACCAAAATCGCTTGGCTAATTCAAATAATCGTCTAAACCACCCAGAGCGGTTAGAACCCATAGGAACTCGTCTGTTTTAGCAAAACAAAAACTAAAGTAATTCCATCCCACAGGAAATAATCAGTTATACTGCCTCTAAAACGTATATTGTCCAAATTGAGTGTAAGGTCATCTGAATACAATATCTCCTCCCGAAACTAACCTCAAATTTGAAAGAAACCATGGTTAAATATGGCACATTTTATTGAAATCATAGTTAAGAAATTATTTTTAATATCAGGCTGACTCAAGCGGTCGGTGTTAATGCTGGTAGAAAATCTGTCCATTATTGTTAAGATTAACAAGCATACAGGTTCAAAATAAATAATCAAAAATAGTCAAAGGTATTAAAAATATTATTGGTGGTATCAGAGTTAACGTGAGACTCTGATGAGAAGAAAAATGGGTGACTGCCACCAACATTTTTATGAAGAATCAAATATTTGGCATTCTTTAAATGACGAGCAATTAGAAGCTGGTACAAAAAAAGATGTTTCTACATCGACGATCCTGGTGATAATGATAATGGGGTAAACTAATTAATTTCGTGCACTAATTGAAAGATTTAGTCAAAGCAATAAAAAGGCAAATCTACTTTTTAATATCATGACATGCCATTCTGATGTTTTCCTTGTCCTTAAATCTTGACTTTGCCAAATTTCCGAATTTATCCCGACAGAAACGAGAGCTTTTAAAATCAATTTACAGTATTATTAGGGATGAAACATCCATGGCCCCTGATGTAGCTTTAGAGATAGTTGACTTGATATTTAAGGATTTGAAGCAACATGGACAAATATTCGGTAGGAATATGATTGATTTAGGAAGTGATTTCGGTCAAGTACTACCTGTGATTCGGGGAGGCATCAAAGTTTCAATTATAAACCCAATCATTAAAAAATGTCATTTGTGATTGTGGCCAAATTTCAAACTATTTTCAATGAATAAAAATTTGGAAGTTAGCACATACCTTGAATTTAAGAAATGGTTGCTGCGTTTTAGCCTACCCGCATGCTTTATCAGCCTCCTTTTTTCGACACTACTCAGCAATCCATATTAAATATCATTTTCGTTTCAAGAAAATAAAACATTGTAATTTACCAACTGATAAGATTCCTTGTTTATTTTAAGGAAAAATAACATACTGAATAGCCAGAGTTTACGACAGATTATAATTTAATATGGTAATATAAAATTAGTTTGAGGAAAAAAAACGTAAGAGCCAATATTCCCTGGAAATACCGACAAACTTTACTTCTGTAGATCTCATTGATGATATTTATAGTAAATCGTTTTCGCAAACTTACTTATATGCGAATTATGTCGGAACGTGCAATATAAAAATATCCAAAACAATTCTAACATGTAAATTGGTCATTATGACCGGTCGGTAGTTATAGTGTTAAAAATTATAATGCGCCTAAAAAGTTTTTTTTTTAAAAACATGGACTGTGCAATGGCACACGAATGGTCGTGAGCACGTTCCATAAAAATCTGTTAACTGCAGAAATAATCACTGGTTTTTATTCGGGTACGGCTCGTTTTATTCCTCGCTTTTCGTTGGATACAACTAACGATTCGGCTCTTCCTTTTAACATCGCACGGCATCCATTTCCTGTTAGGCTGTCTTATGCAATGACAATAAACAAGTATCAAGGACAGATATTTCAAAAGGTTGGTATTTTCCTCTCAGAGCCACGCTCATTTAGCGTTGGACAATTTGTAGTTTTTTCTAGAATGATAAATTCAAACGCACTGAAAATACAGATTTCTGAAAGCTTTAGGTTTAGACAATGCGCCAATTTAATAGGTAACGTTATATGTCATGGAGTATTTCAAAATAAGTTATAAAATAAAGTAAAAATGTTGGATGGTCTAGAAAGTTTCCGCCGTTTTTACCTCAAATTTAAAAAGCACTTTTTGGTCGACAACTTGTTAGCATTTTTCTGGTAAAATCATTATTCCGTCACTGTAAATGTTCCGTAATTTTTGGATAAAACTGAACTAAGTAATGTTGTGGACGTTGGAATAGTCTTGAAGAAATCAACACACTTTCATTTCTGGAACTTTAGTTATCAGATTCTCTGTTATGATGTTGTGATTTGATATCGTTGTCAACGCCTTGATCGAGAGATGATAAAATTTCCAAATTTCTGCACTACTTGAATAAATATTTACCATGATGAGGTGAAAATCAAATTGTTGGGTCGAATATAACCACCGCACTTTAGTTATAAAATTCCCTGTTATAGCTCTTTTAGCATAAAAACCGGATTGATTACAATGCAACAATTTTAGTTCTGGTACGTTAGTTATCAAATTGGAATAAGGCCGAAATCCCGAATGACGAAAGGCTGAATGACAAAAAGCCGAATGGGTCGAAAGGCCGAAAGGGTCGAAAGGCGGGATATCGAAGAGCCGAAACGGTCGAAAGCCCAACATCGAAAGGACAATTATCGATAAGCCGATTATGTCGAAAGGCCGAATGTGTCGAAAGGCCGAATCAAAGTGAAGGGAACTAAGTAAAGGAAAAATGTAAACTAAAGAATGATTCTATTAAGTGAAAGAGATTCTGTTAAGTCAAGGAAAATTATATTAAATCAAGAAAATTCCAATAGGTGAAGGAAAATCTATTAAGTGAATAAATTTTAGTATAATCAGTTAAGAAATAGCCAACTTTCACTAGTATTGGTCTTACTTTAGAACTTCTTTATGAATAATTGTATAAATCGAATTTAGTCATACTCGGTTAAGAAATAGCCAAGTCTTAAAATGTACCATATTGTGCCATGTGCTGTACTGAAATATACCTTAGTGTACTATATGCCGTATTGAAGTAAGCCGTAATGAAACATGCCGTAAGGATCACTACATTTGCCTGAAAAAAAATCCAGAAATTTTAAAATCCAGAATAGTTGAAAAGTAAAAATCCAGAAAAAAAAAATCCCGAAAAAAAATCCAGAATTACCAGAAAAGCAATCCAGAAAAAATATTTTGTTTAAAATAAATGAAAAAAATTCAATTTTATACGTATTTTTAAACTTTCATCATCACTTGAAACATTTGTGGTACATCTATCGGTAGATTATCGGTAGATAATTAACAAAATTTAAAATTCTGATTTATCGAAAAATTGATAATTGTTATTTAATACCAACTCATAAAACTAAATACATGTAATATATTTGCTCTAGTGGTAAACACTGCAACTAGGTGAAGAAGAGAATTTTTCTATACCTTCTTCTCAGCGGAATGAAGCTCTTCATTTCGGAATGAAAATACACGGCATTGTTGTTGTAAAATTGCCAAAGTAAGACTACAATAATTACACTGGTCGACAAAAAAAAAAAGTATCAGAAGCAAGGCTAATCATTTCCGACGTATTTTTCGATGCTCAATCCAAATCTCGCCGCGGAATTGCCCTATTAGTTTAGAATTTTGAGATATCCTAACCTAAAAGTGCAAAAAATGCTTTTTTTATGGGTTTTCAATATTTTACTGTATTTTTAGGGAATTTCAGCAGTAAAAATCAATGGTTCCATCGTAAAATACCATTCTTCACCTCTCATTTCCAATTTTAAATGTCTAAATATCTTTAACTATTACTGAGATACCGTGAATCAAATAAAACACACACTAATAAATTCGCATATCGTGGATAAGGTGTGTGACATACAAGCGCGCATACAAAAGTCTTAGTAATTTGATTTACGATATATTGTAATATATAAGATATTTAAACGTTTAAAACTGGAAATGAGAGAGGATGAATGGTAGTTTACGAATACAGTAAAATATTGAAAACCCATATAAACCGTCTTTTTTGCACTTATAGGTTAGGATATCTCAAAATCCTGAACTAATAGGGCAATTCTGCAGCCAGATTTGGATTCAGCATCGAAAAAAAGGTCGAAAATGACTATCCTTGCTTCTGATACTTCTTCTGTGTCGACCAGTGTTATCAAAGTGCGGCCCAAGTTAAAACTAAAATTTATAAAATGTTCTCAAAAGTTAGGTTTTTTCAAAAGAGTTCTTAATATTTGTGATAATGGAAATTGCGGGTTGGGTACAGATTTCTAAACAACCCAATATTCCAAACTCAAAATTCCCAACCCAAAATTCCAAAAACTCCCATTCCACTTTATTTTCCACAAAATAGAGAAAATCGAGCTCAATTTTCTCTATTTTCTGGAAAATAAATTGGAACGGGAGTTTAAAGGTTTATTATGCGCGTTTAAAATGTAATTACTTTCCTTAATTTTTACTTTTCAATTATTCTGAATTTTTAAATTTCTGGATTTTTTCCAGATAAGTGTAGTTATCCCAAAAATTTGATCGCAATAATATGGGTTGGTATGCGAGTAGTTATCCAAAATAAAAAAAATCCCAAGTCAACAAAAAATCCCAAAAAATCAAGTGGAAACATTTGTGGTAGAAGTATCAGTATTTTAATAATAAATATTCACATACTAAAATATAGAACTACCCAAATCCGCTTAGCATTGGACCTTGCGCAAGGATGATACGCAAGGGTAGTTTACTTTGTATTTTTCGGTATTTTTCTTTAGGATTTTTTTCTTTCGTAATAATACGCTAAGAAAAAAATTCGAAGGTTTTAAATATGGATTTCAATAAATTAAGTGAAGGAAAATTTCATGAAAAATCGGCTTGTCGACCCAACCAGCCGTTCCACACGTTCAGCCATTCGATACATTCGGCCTTTTGACATTTGACCATTCGACCCATTCGGCCTATAGACATTCGGCCATTCGGTCATTAGACATTCAGCCTTTCTACACATCCCGTCCTTTGACGTTCGCCTTCCGATCCATTCGGCCTTTCAACGTTCGGCCTTTCGACGTTCGGCCTTTCGACATTCGGCCTTTCAACATCAAACGATCAAATTTATCGTTATGGCTTTGGTGATAGATATACGTGTCCTAATGGAAATCGTACAAATTTGAGGAATATGTTTAAGATTTTGGTATTCACCATGACTAGGTGAAAAGCGATTTTGCTATCGAATAATACATTGCTGCATATCGTTTTAAAGGTCTTGAAGAAAGTAACAATTTTAGTTTGTAACTTTATATATCAAATTGGTCAGTACGGGCTTGGAAATGGTATTATTGAAAAGGTTTTGATCTAGGTACGCAAGAAAATCTTAAACCTTTCTCTCTTCCCGATAAAAATCCACCACGATAAAATGAAAATTAATTATTTCCGTCGAGTATTACCGTGTTGTACATCTTTGTAAAGGTTTTGCAAAATTTAACAATTTTTGTTCTTGCACGATAGTTATAAAATCTATCTGTAGACATTCCTCTTTGGCTACTTGCAAATATCGTACTGACTTGAAAGTGGAGAAACGTAAAACTATTCTAAGCATTTTCACCACCCCCTATTAATATTCATCGTGATGGGGTGAAAACAATTTTTATCAGTCGAATAAGACCATGCGTTATCTCGTTGTAAAAGTCTACAATTTTATTTCTTACAAATTATTTATCAATTTTGCTGAATTGACACCGTTGATAGATATACCTGTTTGGTCTCTTGCAGAAATTGCATAAACTAGTGGTTTTAAATGTCTTGATCGAGAGACGCAAAATGTCTTAATCTTTTTTACCGCTAATCTAAATATTCACGAAGGTGACGTGAAAAGCAACTTTTCCAGTCGAATATTACTCGAAGTAGGTGTCTTTGGAAACATGTTGATCTAGAGAGGTTAGGATAATTTAAATATTAATCACCACCCATATTAATGCTTACCACGGTGAGATGAAAATCATTTTGTTTGACTCGAATATTGCCGTGCTGTATAATATCATTTATAAGGTCTAGAAGAATACAACAATTGTATTTCTTTAACTTTAGACAATTTGATTTTTAAAAATATTCTTGAAATCAAATGTTTCCAGTATTTTCATGCGCAGCGCGTAGTAGATGTTTGTACATCAGTATGTTTTATTGCTATTCTACAAAATGTATTTCTTATTACAGATTACAATTATGGATTTCAAACAAAGTCACTTCTCGATTATTTCTTTTGATGCAGAGTGCACCTGAATATTTCATTTTCTAGTTCTAAATACCTCTGATAAGTCAAGCAACCCAAAACAATATTCAAAAATATTTAACTTTTATTGCCTAGACCTCAAATAATTTCAAAAATTCCGATAATATGTGATTCTGAAAAAATCAAAATACCGAAAAATTTCGAAAATATGAATATAATTCGTAAGTAATCTTTTGAATAACCCCATAAACTAATGCCCTTTAAACCGAAAATCTAAATCTACCTTTTTCCGTCAAGAAACACAGTTTTACGTAATATATAAAGTATAAAACTGTTGTTACCTGTAGCCAGTACACATTTCGTTAATAAATATGGAAGCTCCTTGACATTTCTGCCATTATATCAGTTATGTATTTGTCAACAAAACCACGTCCAAACATTTTTGAAGGTATAGGACACTTTTGCTAAAGTGGTTAACTTTTTTCATAAATATCTAATAAAAATCAAAAATAAATAATTCTTAGAATTAATGTGCCGCGATCTTGCCTGTCACTTACCTTTCTCTTATACCACCTAATATTTCGTAGGCTAGCTCATCGATGCGTCGCATAAGATTCAATCCTAGAGCAGTTGCTAAGTTGTTGCCGACATTGATATGCCAACAAATCAACTAGTCCGTAGGACTAATCCCTATGGCGCCACCACTTTTGGGGGCGCTGATTTTCAATTGAAAACTTCTAAATGTGTTCAAGCGACAATATTATATTCTATACAGAAATTATTGTTTGCATTTGAAACTTGTTCTTATACAGGGTGCTTCACAACCTGCGAACAAACAGCTCATATCCAAGTAGAGATTTGAAAAATCATCCGGCTAGCTCTTCCCAAAACCTTACTGTAAACTTGGCAACATTGTAATTAGGGATTGGAAATTATTAAATTACAAAATTGTCAAGTTATCCTAAGATTTTTATTTATAGAAGAAAATTCGGAAGGTCGGTAGTACCTGACAAATCGATCGGCTTTTTACTTTTCCCAGTACAGCTGTGGCTTTACGGGTTTGCTTAAGTAGTGCGTGCATAATTTGCAGTGGTAGCTTATCATTTTTCACTCTTAAGAGAACTACCTGGGGTCGTTGTCTTTAGGATAAAATAAATTAAATAATAATTTTAGTGGACTATCCATAGAATCCGATTTCTTGGGAACTATTGACCATGAAGCGAGCTAATTTATGAAGGAACTCAAATTTGCTTAAACTGCCCTGAGCTCCGATGGTATTAACCCAAAAAACAATTACAAATCTTTGATTAATCTTTTAGCTATTTTGTTCCACTGCGATCTGGAAAATAGCTAATGTGCATTCTGTGCACAAGAAAGCAGAAAAGCCGATTCGAATTGTCACTTGACAGCCATTGCCTCTATCTTTCTAAGGTGCTAAATATAAACTATAATCCATTCATTACCTTCTAATGAGATAGCTGAAAGAATCCCAACAGTTTAGACCACCACTGCGGGTTTAGACGTGAATCGATCGGTGATTTAACTAACCTCGCCAGCAGCAAGGCACAAAGGATTAAAGTACAAGTTGAGAGCAATTGGACTTCCGAGCAGACTGGTTTCTTAGATTATTTTTTTGTCGTAGAATCCAAGTGGTGGTGGATGGCGCGAATTTCGTCCTTGATACATGAAATGTTAGCATTGCTGAATGATTTCGGATTCTAGATATAACCTCTACCCTTAATTCTCTTTCCGACAGATGGAATGTGGGGTGTATGTGTCTTCTAATAATATTTTAATAATATTTGTTTGGCGGAGCCTTATGAACTTGTGCTAACCTATCTACAGAAGTACAAATCAAAAATAAAATTTTTGAAGACTGAAGTACCAAACCCTTATTATCGCCTCTTATCATTCCCCCCTTTCATTATTCCTGTAATAATGCAGTACAAATATTGCTGCTAGCATTACTCTTTTCGGAACAGTTTTGCAGAATCCAAATCTTTTTGACTATACAAGGGCTGCACGGGTGACTTTAGCTTTAGGTATCTCCAGCAGCTGGTGAACATAAGGGGATTACCAAATGGGTAAAGAAATTTTTAAATTTTTAAATAAGTTCAAAAGTTTAAGTTAAATACGGAGAATTGTACTGGAGTTTTAGAAATTAAGAATTTTTAAATATTAACCTGTGGTACAAGTTAAAAGCAAAATGTAAATTTTGAAATTTCCAAAATTCTAAAAATCTTTACGTTAAAATTTTGGAATTTGATAATTTTCTTTTCTTTTTATAACCAATTGTTCCTCAGTCCCTGGAAAATTCTTATATTCCAGATTAGCAATTTACAAAATTCTGTTAATTCAAAAAGTTCAAGTAAATCCGAAACTAAATCAATTCTGAGAACGTTAAAAGTTTTCGAATTTTGCTCACTTTCACATGGTATATAAATTTTTAAATATAAACAAATTTGAAAATTTGATCTTAAAGCTTGAGAATTGTGCTAAATAATTGTTGTTAATTTTTTAAAATGCTGAATTTTTAATATTAATCTCTTTAAATGTTAAAATGTTAAAGCAATACGTAATTTTTTAAATTTCCAAAATTCTGAAAATCTTTACGTTTAAATTTTTAAATTTTGTAATTTAATTGTATGTAGGCATACTATATAGCTGTCCCTAAATTCATTGAAAATTTTAATTTTTCAGATTACCAATTTACAAAATTCAGAACTAAAATTCTGATAATTCCGAAAATTTAATAAAATCTGAAACTAAATCATTCCTGAAAACATTAAAACTTTTCGAATTTTGTATCATTATCACATTGTATAGAATTTCCGAATTTTTTAAAATATTGAGTTTTCAATTGTTAACTAATGCAGAATATCTGTCTTCTTTGCTATCTTATAATTATTAGCGTTTAAGAAAAATTTCAAAATTTGATTTTAAATTTCAAGAATTGCACTGAATTTAAAAAAAAGTAAAATTTGAATTATTAACTTCTGAATAAAACCCTGTTAGCAAATTATTGTTTGTTATTAAGAATTTCAATTTATGGAAATAAAAAATTCTAGATACTTATAATATGCAACATCATAAAAATAATTAAAAATTATGTACTTTAGATGTGTAAGTGCTAGCTGAAATCTTAGAAATCCTTGGTTGTACAAATACAGAATTTTCTGCTTTCTGTACTGTCTTCTATGTTTAGTTTAGTTCAAAATAAATACATTTTCAGATCATATTTTCTAAACTTTAATTTCACAATTTTAAAGCAAAATTTAAATTTTCATAATTTCTAAAATTTTGAAAATGTTTACTTAAAATTTTGTATTATACAGAGTAGTCCCTCAATTTTTTCAAAATTCTTATATTCTCCAAATTTCCAATTTACAAAATTCAAAATCACAATCCTGATAGTTCCAATAGTTCAAGAAAATCTATATACTAATTTAATTCTGAAAACGCGAGAAGTTTTCGAATTTTCGAATTCTAAAATTAAAAAAAACGAAATCCAGATTTTTCAAAAATTTGGTTAAATTCTAAATTTTTCAATAGTTTTAGAAATAATAATTCTCAGAATGAAACAGAACAATTCTAAAAGCTTCAAGGAAACAACCTACGAACAGGTAACTTATCAATCAAATTGCGCTAAATTTTTTACTGCGACTTAGAGCCACTTCCTCTGAGAGTTGCCGATCTTTCCAAGATTCCTATACTCATTTTCACAAATTTATAGATGAATCATAAACCAATACAATAGTTCTACTCTTAGACCTTTTATTGCTAGAGCAAATAATTTGGGTTCATATTATTCATGTTTAACATTTAAGACGTCTAAATTGTTTGTTTTTCATTGGCCCAATAGAAATCTAAAATTTTGCATTATTTTCGTAACTGAAAATAAAATTTAATTTTGTTTATAGCAAAATTTACTTTTGTAACTAGATGTAATTCTATACTATACGTAAATAAATACAGCTTGGCTCCTCAATTTTTATTCTCGCTATACCAGAAAACCAAAATGATGCAAAGAATTCATGCCCATTATTTTTGACGTGTTTTGTTTAGTCAGTAGTTAAGATTATTTTTAAAAACTATCACAGTTCGATTGTCCCTTTACGCCAAACTTTTAAAAAGTAGAATAATTCACCGCACATTAGGGCTGAGAATGCAGTCGAAAATGTATTCCATTCATTCCAATTCGTACTTTTACCACAGATAAGAATAGACAGATGTGGATCTTGTATGGGCCATATTTACATTCTAAATTTCAATACCAAATTCCAATCCAATCCCCACCAACCGAAAGAAACTTTCAAAAACTTGATTTCTAATAAAATGCATAAACAATACAAATAAACACTTCATTGCTTAATTTCTGCTCAAATGTAATCGAACGTTCTGAACATAATTCTTAAAATTTTCCGATAATTATTGGATTAAAAATGCATCAAAAAATTGGGTTTTGTGTATAAAACTATTTCAGGCAATGACCTTCAGAATGTAAAATAATCAGTGATGTGCCACGTCAACAAATCTCAGCGTCAACAATAATATTTGACGTGTCGACAATAATCGGTGATAATAGTACGCGTCGACAATTATAGTTGACGTGTCAATGCCCATCTCTGAAAATAATAAAAGTTTTTGGTAGTATGTATAATAACATAGACAATCATAATAGATCTCTCATTTGACTAAAAACAGAAAATAAAAACAAAAAATTTCCATTCAAATATTATCGGTGTATTGCATATACGTATTATATTTGCAACGCATTCTAAAATCATTGCCTTATAAAATACACAACACAACGATACATTGGAATTATCAGAAGTTTTTGTTTTTTTCCTTTAGTTATACTATAGATACACACAAACTAGATAATCGCATATTCTACATTATCTAGTTAATTTTCTCAATCTATCAATGCACGATTTTGCAAATCAGTATTGATAACTCGATTTCAAAATCTAGTTGTAGAAACAAGATAATCATGAAATATGTACAAAAAAGAAACAATGAAAGTGTAAATGGGATAACAATATATAATTGTATACATGTCATTTTTAGTAACTTGTATAAACTTATTGTCATTATCTTGTAAAATGAAACTTTCACACGATACAAATATCGTTTATAACTAAACATTTTATTTTTAATCGGACTTTTGTGTGTCACCATAATTTGCAAATCGCGATCATGAAAACGTCATTCGAAATCGTGATCGAAGATTATCGCGATAATTTTTGTGTGTATCTATGGTTTTACTATGAAATGAGAAATCTAGTATGAATGTCTATGATAATAATATACAAAAATACCTAAACATTTTGCATATTTGCCTGTAATAATACGTAATGTGATAGAGAAGAGTAGGCTAGGGAATGTTTAACAAACCTTGCGTACATTTAGGCGAATACCAAAGGTGTGTACAATATATTTAAATCGATCGACGAGTGATCTGGAACTTCATCGATTAAAAAAAATGTTCGTATGATGGTACTACTATATGTATTGGTACTATGGTAAAGGTCTTTTAAAGCAAGCAACAATTTTAGTTCCACCAGAATAGTTGTTGCTGCCCGACATAGAAGTTTAATCGTTATAGATATCTGTAAGTAGTTGCCCAGGAAGTGTCATTAGAAAGGACTTAATATACTGATGCAAGATACCTATAAATAATCACCACGGTGGTGTTTTCAAGAATGCGGTCGGAAATTCACCATGAAGAGGTGGAACACAAATTTTTCAGGCGAATATAACCGTGTAGCATATTGTTGTAAAGTTCCTGAAGAACACAACAACAATTTTAATTCAGGCACTTCAGTTGTAACTTATTCACTGATACGGCGCTGCTAATTCTTGGTAATTTTAATGTTTGCTCAGATTTCATAGATACTTAGAAATTTAGAATGAGTGCCGCAGAGTCTTGTTCTAGTTCGATTTATCTTTGCAATTTCATGATTTTTTTACCTTAATACATCTCTACCTACAAAACGAAAAAATTTATAAATTTGTTTAATATCCAGGATAAATTGTACAAATTCATTAATTAAACACAAATTCATAAAAAATATTTTCTTTATTTTGATTTCAGGGATGGTCGAAGCCGATCTGGTGTTTACTGTGCTGCAAACGCCTGTATCGAACAAGTAATTCAACATGGTGAAGTAGATATATTTCAAGCGGTTAAAACAGTACGCAGACATAGGCCCCAATTAGTCGAAAATATCGTAAGTTTTACTCACGAAGCTTGTAGTAAGCAGATAAAAATTGTAATTTACAAAATCATTTCAGACGGAATACAAATATTGTTACGATCTTGTGTTGCATTATGTTTTACATTATTTAAATAAGGATTTGAAAGAGAAAAAGTGAGAAAGCGAATTGCACGACGGCCTGTGGTAAGATTTAATCGTTTTTTATATAGGCCTATAATTACCTAATAACCCGGAAATAAAAGGATACTAACATAAATTAACCATCCAGACACACACTCAAACACAAATACATATACACACACACACACCTTACTAATCGGTTTATTTTATTTTAACGCAATTTTCACTTATACCGTTTTATGTTTTTATTTTCTAGATTTTTTTATGTTTTTTTTTGTTGTATTTTATGTGAGTATCCACATTTATGAGGAGGGACTGGGGATCCCAACCAAAAAATAAAAAATAAACCCCTAAATCGAAATAAACATTTAGAATGGACCAATAAAATATTTGTTTTTAGGTTTATAGAATTTGGACGTGGTAAAAGTATCCCATTAACACCGGAAAATTCAAATTCCGATTTACCAAATGAAATGTCGAATGCAGGCCGAATTGTCGTGAAAAAGCGCATCCCCAAAATAGCAAAATGTGAAAGTTTTAATAATTGTGATAATAATATTATAAATAATAGTGTAATTGGTTTTAGCGGTGGTTTAATATTAAACTCTAATTTAATTGGTAACAAGAATAACAGTAGTAATTGTAATGTATTAAAAAAACAAACATCATTGATGCTAGATAAGCATGGCAAAGTGGTTGAACGAAAGAAAAAACACGGACGGTTATACAGTTTGGGGGGCAATGATCCGCCCAAATCAAAACATCGCGGACGTTTGGATCGTTTAAAAACGGTGGGAACATTTGATTTAGGCGCTGAAATGTGTGTCCTCAGCGAAGTGGCGCGACATTTAAATGAACGTATTATAACAAGCGAACTAACAAGTAACGTTGAAGTTAGTACTGATAGTAATAATTTAAATACTAATATGAATAATAATAATAACATTAATATAAATAATTTAAGTCCGGCTATTTCTATAGCCGGTAGTATAATTCAGGGTTCTAAAAGTGGCTTAAATACACCACAGCATGGTGTTAGGCATGATAATTTAAATATTATTAATAATAATAAATCTATATGTGTGCCTCCTAATCAACAGCAACAACAACCACCACCACTATCCCCACCTCCACCCCAAAATACATTATTCGATGTAAAACTACAACCCAAACTACGTAGCTTAAGTACTGGTTCCTATTTATCATCCAATAATTCATCACATTCAAATTCAACTTTGTTAAATAAAATTGAAATTGATAATCCAAATGGGTTGGACACGACAAATCATTATCAGCCTCATTTAACATCGTCATCATCATGCAACAATACAATTTTACGTAGCCGAAAACCACAATTGCGAAAATCAAAACGTATAATGCGTTCAGATTCTGAAATCCTCACCGACGATATCACTACACCTCTAAATAATAGCAATAGTAATAGTAATGAAATTATATTAAATATAAACACAGATATACAAATTCATCAAGAGCACAATTCATCGATAGACGATGATGTGTCACGCCCGTTACCCAAGTCCCGTTTAAGTAGTGGCGAACATAATACCCGAGAACTTTTAAAATCGACCACCGATGAAAGTTCGCGTAATATATCGACCGATGAGTTAGACACGGTATTTAGTGATTCGCGCACCGATTTGGAACAATTGGAAAAAGATTATCGGGAAAATATAAAATCGAATTTAACGCAGCGCGAATATAAGAGCGATGGCGACACACTGGATGAGATTGGACGAAAACGGAATGAATTTGGTAAATGGAAGAACCAAAGTTTTGATAACGATATAGATTGTTTTCCAATTATAGAAATAAACAATACTAATATTAACAATAATAGTAATAATAATAATAATAATAACAATAATGATAATAATAAAACTGATAGTAATAGTAGTAATATAAACCGTCCATCTGATTTAGAAATTAAATTAAATAATATTAATAGTGGCAGTATTATTAATACACCTGCCCCAATTCCAACCACTTTAAAACCATCGAGCGAGGGCTCAATATCAAGCTTATTAGAAAAACGTTTTAGTAAATTTAAGCGCATGAATAAATTGCTAAAATCGAAACGGTTCAGTACATCAATATTGTACGAAAAAAATAAAATTAAATCGACCAGTAATATAACACGAACCGAAGAAGTGATACGCATACCAAATTCGTACCATGATCATAATCATCAGCCTCATTTTTATAAGACAACCGAACGTCGACAATCAAAAATTAATGTCTTTCCAACGCAACGTAAATCATCAATATCCGGTCATTCGTCTCTTTCGATTAATGAATTAAATTTAAACTTAGCAAATCTGAATAACGGTAGCAGTAGCAGTAGCAGTATTAGAAATACTAGTAATGACATACATTCGAAATCCCATACCGAAATTAACACTAGTAAACTCTCCTTATTCCGTTCGTCCCCGTTTCATTTCAATAGAAAAAAATTGAAAGGCAGCAACACCGTCGACAACAGTAAAACCCCATTCAACAAAACACTGAACTCACCGTTGTCCGAAGAATTTTATAATAAAACGGGAAGTGTTCGCTTAAGTGCGGTTGAATTATTTGAAAAATTTTGTTCCGACGATTTTGGTGGTCTGTATAAACATGAGATTGCGACAACCACAATGAGTTTATTGGGTACCGGATCTAGTGTGCACAATCAAAGAATATCGGAACGAGGGCTGGGCGCAATACGTAAATATACGACGCAACAGGCACAATTAAATGCCGATAGTCAAAATCATCCGCCACGTTTGTTAAAACAAAAAAGTGAACCGAAATTTTTGTTACGCAACATCGATAATAGTGACGTAAAAGAGGTTATGTATTATCACGAGGAGGATGAGGATGAGGAAGAGGTGGAAATTTATAGTAACGAAGATGAGGATGAATATGAATCGGATGATGATGGTGATGGTGATGACGACGAAGACGATGATGAGGTGGGCGATGAGTACGAATATGAGGATGATGATGACGAAATCGAGCATGGTGAACAAGTGGACGAAATATATTTAATGCAACAACCACTGACCGTTGATACAATAGAATCGGATATACCACCACCTCCGCCACCACAACAAATCGTACACAGTACGAATAAACCACAATTAAAATCAAAAATGTCTGGCGGCTCAACAATATCATCACGTCCACCATTGATTCGGGTCGCCGGAATCGATCGCAGCCTAAATAATTTAAACACTACAAACGACATGAATGAATTTAATTTTAATTTTGATAATGACGATGAAATTTTAACAATATACCGTATTTACTCGAAAAACGATATAATCAATTTGACCAATTCAGATTTGAATTTAAATATAAAAAATTCAATGATCGATAGTACGGAACGTAATACAAATCTGACCAAATCGACACCATCATTTCTGAATTACATCAATAATATTGATGATGATTTTAATCAGTACAACAATAATACGCTTGTAAATAATAAGGATGATGTAAGTGTAAACGGACAAAATGGTGATGAAGATGTAGACGATGAACAACCGAAATTAGATCCAGATTTTATAAAAACTAATATCCTAGAGAATTTTAACGATTCATTCGAATTGCTGAGTTGTAATAATAATCGATCGGGCAGCACAATTACCTCGATTGATTATTGTTTTGATACGGTTAAAAATTTAAATTTAGATAGTTGTAGCACATCAAAATTGAGTTTATCACTGAAAAGTGAAATATTCGATGAGTTCACAATAACGCCGGACGAATTAAAACTAACACATCAAAATATTAATAATAATATGGCGGCAATAAAAAATTGTGAAATTGAAGATTTCACCCTGACGCCAGATGAAAATTCATCTAACGAGGATATCATTATCGAGGATGATGTTGACAATGAGGATGATGATGATGATCAAAACGAGTATAGTAGTAGGGCGTACGATAAAAGTACCAATATTGAAAATGTTATCAAAATGGTTGATCAATTTATAATTAATGAGAAAAATGTATCGGCAAATACGATTTCGGCAACCGATGAGGTGACAACGGTGGCGGATTCGACGGCAGCAAAAGCATTTTTCCAACAAAATAAAATTAATTTAAATTTAAGTAATAAAAATATATTTAATTTTGATAATATAAAATTATTAAAATTATCAACTTCGACCGATTACAATGACAGCAGTGAAAATCAAGAGACAGAAATCGATGAGGATGGTTGTGATAAGAATAAAATATCGTCGTACACCAATAAGATAACAAAAGAATTTGATTTATTATTTTATCGTGCTGAAGAAGAATCTAAAATTTTACTAAATAATAATAATAATAACAATAATAATAACAATAGTAATAATAATAGTGACCATAGTATTCATAACAATAGTAATAATCGATTACCAACACGATATTCAATGCAAAAATTAGAGCCAATAACGATATTAGATTATCCCAGCAATTCAATTAATAAAACAAATGATGGTGACGGCGATGGTGATGGTAATAATGATGATGATGGTGGTGGTGATAATGTGAATGATAACGGTGATACTAATGTTGGTGAGAATAAAAAAATGTATCGCGATAATAATGTAAAGAAGAGTAGTAATTTGTGTGCCCGGTTAACAACACATCGTAGTCAATCTTTAGGTAATTTAAATAAGAAAACCCGTTGTTTTCCATTGTAACATAAACTTAATATTTTTTTAATGTTTTTTATTTTTAATTTAAAAAAAACATTTTTTAAACAATATTCAAGTGTATAAATTATTTTGTTACGTTTTTTCTGTTATCTAATTTACATATTTGATCTTTTGGATGAGCTTTAATAATGGCTTGTTTAAAATTACAATCAACACCCTCGTCTGACCTATTTTTTACTATAGGTGCCCAACCCACATTCAATGGAGTTACAAAATGCCAGCCTTCCTAAAAAAACGGAGGAAATTTTGCCAACTAGTATTTTGCAATAACTTCTTACTTATTCGGCATCCAGTAAAAGAATCCAAAACTGATTATTCATTTGATCGGTTATTCTAACCTCATGTGGTTGAAGCTTCACAGCCAAACCTAAACCCGTAGAACTGCTCCTTCCCGAGAGGATGAACCTTCATGAAAATTAATCTACTTATTTACAGACACTTTAAATGTCGACAACTACAACTGTTTGTGGAATATGTAGTGGCTTTGGGACTCTGGGTTAATGGCAAATTAGGAAGTTTTTCAAAAAAATTCCGAACTGATAACCAAAATCAGCAAGTTATTGACCAATATAAGCACCAAAGATCTGATTTCAAATATTTATTCTTAAACATATACCCAGCAATTTCAATTTTTTGCAGCCAACATTTTGGTTGGAAGAATTTTTTTCTAACGAGAGGATATCAGTGTTCTAATTCAGTGGGGGATCACATCAAAACGAACATCAAGAAGAATAGGCTCCAACGCATAAGATCTAGAGTGACTAGTCCATGTGCTAAGTGCGAAGTCCCAATTTGATGTTACTACATACCAAAAATGTTAGTGTTCTCAGAGGCAATACAATCAGAGTTGATAACATTGTAACCGAGAAATGATCCTGTTTAGCTAGCTATTAATTTCTTCACAGAGTTTAAAGCTTGAAGTTCTGTGAGCGAATGTTAAACTTCTTTTATAGTTGTTTTGAGCCACTAGGAAAGCCTTAGCCACTAGGAAAGCTCTCTCTCTCGCGTTCCCATGAATAGTTCAGCTGGTAATTTTTGTGTTATTGGATCAGGAGTTGATCGATACGCTGATAAAAATTTCAGCAAAGCCAATTGACTGTTTTCTCCTCCGATATTATTTTGGAAAAGCACGTTTTGAATATTCTAACAAATCGCTCAGCTCGACCGTTTGGAGATTGGAGCCGAGCTAGATAAAGCGTTGCGGTCGTCAAATGAGTGATTGAGTTTAGATTGCAAAATTCTTCGAACTCATTAGATACGAGCTGTGGCCAATTGTACGATATAATGTTTTCAGGCAAGCCTTCCATTGAAAATATTTTTTGTAGAGCCAAAATGGTTGTTATTGATGTAATATTCGACATTTCCACAATATACGGGTACTTCGAAAAATAATCAACTCAAATTAGCCACATTTGTTGAAAAATGGTCCAGCAAAGTGATTATGTATTCTTTCCCAGAGCTTTGCAACGACCGGCCAACTGGAAATTCTTCAACTCGAATTCTTCGATTTTTTTGTCGATGTTTGAGAACCAGCAGTGCAACATAATATGTAGTACAGTTTGTTGGAGCTTGTGTGGTATGACAACTCTGGTGTAATCTGTGAGGTAAAACGTTTTTTTTTTCTGTAAAGAAAATGAAAATTTACGAATCAAAATTTGGTTGAAAATCAGCTTTGAATAAAATAGAAAATTTTTGATAAAATTGATCTTCTGATGTAGATTTTTCGATTAATTTTGCGTTTACTGAAAAATTCTGGATGATTTCCTGATTGACTTGACAAATGTTGAATAATTTTAATTCATAAGCATCAATATTTTTATCAAGTCACATAAAGTGCGTCCGCGTTTGCATGTTGTGTGGTATTTTTATATTTGATGGTGTTAGTATATCCTTGAAGGCACATCTTTGCAGCCGATGTAATGTCATGACGGGTAACTTTTTATTCGGGTTAAAAAGTGTTGTTAGTGGTTGGTAATCCATGGAAAGTTCAAAACTTCGACCCGATCAATATTGGTGCAATTTAGTCACTCCGTAGACAAATGATAATGCCTCCTTCTCAATTTGGCTATTCGAACGTTGATTGGCATTAGATTGGTATTAAAGGGTTTAGACGCGAACGTAATTTGCTTTTCCAAGCTATCTGAATACTGATAGTGATGAGAAATAACAGCACCAATTCCCATCGTTGAAGCGTCAGTAGCAAAAATTATAGGAAATTTCTCATTGTAGTGGACTATAGGCGCGTTGCGCTGATGATAGATTTTTTGAAAGATTGAAACGATTCTTCCTGACGTTGATCCCAGATAAATTTATCGTTTTTGTGACTAAGTTCGTTGTACGGTGTGGCAATCGATGAAAATGTTGGAATAAATTTGTTATATTAGTTGTTTTTACCGATGAGTGCTTCAACTTCCTTCAAATTCGTTGAATTTGCTGGCCACGATGAAAAGTAACCTTTGGTATTCGAATAGTCCAAAAAGTGTATCTTGTCTGACAACTCGATTTGCAAATATGTGTCGGTCAAATGAACTTTTGTAAAAAATCTCCCGCCTTGTACTATAATTTATGAAAAAGTTCTTCGATTCGCGGAATCGGATAACGGCCGATCTCAATTTGCGGGTTTACGGTAACTTTACAATCACCGCAAATTCAGATTTTGCCGTTCGGTTTCGGAACGACGACAATTGGTGTAGCCCATCGACTAAACTTCACTGACGGCACGCAATTTGTTGATTTGATCGATGAGTTGTTTATGACTTGAAGAATCTAAAACAGAATTACTTTTAAAACTCAAATAATTTCTTGGATACGAAATATCAAAATTTAGTCCTCGTACAAGTCGTAGTACCACGTTGACGATGACCATTGCTATAGTTTTTTGAGCTTTCATTATTCGAATTTGTTCTAGAAGACGGGAGAGACAGACATACTGCAGTAATATGACCTAACTTAACACAATCATCACACACAGACTTTATATGCTTACAAGCCTGACGCAAATGATAAACTTTACAGCTCGCAGTCGATTGATTCCTGAATTGACGCATTTGACTTCGGCTAGAATGACTACGATTTTTCTTGTCCTTCATCGACTTAATTTGATTAACATCTGCTGTTGCGAACGGTTCTTTTTTAACGTATTTACACGATTGTTGTGTAGATTCAAAGATGGTGGCAATTTCCAGAACTTTATTTAATGTTGGATTTTTTTTGCGCACTGATACGTACTTGATCGTGAGGAGTATGTTTGACAAATATATCACGGATTTCAAAATCAACGCATATGATGTATTACAACCTGATTTTTGACAGTTAAATAAACAATCGTGCACAGCACCTTTCGAATCAACTACCCAATCAGAATATGTTTGATTAGGCTTTATTAAAAGTGTATTAAATTAACAGCGAGCAGCCTACTGGCCACCGGATCTTTAAGAATTTTTTGTTCAGTTCAGCTGTCACTTAACAGAGCGAAAATTAACGCGCAAAGTGAAGGAAATGCGACCATCGAACTTCGTTGCCAATAAGTCGAGTGTTTCATGATTTGTGTGACATGTGGACGACGCTTCAAAGAGGCGCTTGGTTCTTCACGAACATTTTCACTTAAAGCAGTTACTGTTTCACGAGTACGAACTGGACGATGTTGTTCATATATATGCTACTGATCCAGTTTCTTCAAAACGTTCCACAATTTTACAAATTCTAGGCTCTGTAGGACGTCTATGTCGACCAAAATCATCACGTAATTTACAAAATGTATTTTGCTGCAAAAATCACAGAACATTTTGTCGCCATCTAATGTATAAATAAGTAACTATGTATTTACATATATAGATCATGTTTTCCTAAAGAGGCAGCACGATCAAAGAAAAAGTACAGAGCGTATTCCGAAAGAGGCAGCACGATCAAAGAAGAAGTACGAAGTGTTTGCCACTAGATGTTACTACATAATCAAAAAAATATTTTGCTGACGTTTTTCAAAAGGGGGCAGATACAATCAATATTTAATTATCACGTATGTATTAATAATAATCACTTTTATAACACGAAAATATTTTTGTTCATGTTTACAAAATGCACACATAAAAATGTCATACAAATGTTGACAGCAAATATTTAATGACACCTAGTGGCATTATGTGAAAAGTGCTTATGCTTTCGGAGTTTTCCGAAAGATGGTGACTCTTGCGGTTTAAGAAAATTTGACAGTACGACATGTTCTATACAAAAAATGTTTGTGTTATTTATTTATTCAAGTGTTTTACGTTCGTTAATATTCATTTAAAATATATTTGAGTTCACAATTAACAAATATTTATCAATTAAAAATGTTATAGACATTTCTTTTATTTTTATTATACATATTGCCTTTTTCTCTCTTCGATATATTAAAAGGATTTTATATGCATTTTGACGATGTCAACTCAATAAAATTATCTCCAACTTTTAACAGAACGTTCATGAATAGAAAGAGACTAGAAAAAATAAATGAAAAGAGATGTATGTACATCCTTTTTCAATGTTTTTTCTAGTCTCTTTTGTAAGTCAATCAAATTGAAACAACCATAAAACAAGCTTAAACGAATCCATGACATGACTAAAAATGGCATAGTATTGATTTTTCATTTGTAAAAAAATTTTCGGGTCGCCACCGCACAATTAATGTTTTTTTAGCTTAAAAAAACAACAGATGGATTACCATTTATGAGGAATCAATTTTTGAAAAAAATAAAAATTCATTTTGCTTCTGAGAATGAATTCGAATAGGATTCGAAATCTTTTTAAATAAAGAGCCAAAACTAATAAAAAATGTATTCAATTATTTAAATATTGGCTCAATAAACATAAAAAAAATTATAGTTCGTAGTTAGTAGTTAGAAATGAGCCACTATTTTACCACACTTAGTTTAACTTCACCTGTTTGTTGTTTGTGTGGTGAAAATTGTATAATAGATATTTTATCCCACTTCCCAATATCCAATTGAGGTGAAATTTTGCATACACCTTCGGTTCTGGTGACAATACAATAAAAATGGCCGCCGCGCCAGGATGGCGGATTACCCTTTTCTTTACAGCCCCTAGATATGGGTATCAAATGAAAGGGATTGACGAGTAGAAAACGATAAGGTGTGTGACGTCATAATAAATACAAAATGGCAGCAACTCTCGGGTCGCCTATTACATACACAACCTCCTTGACTTGGATATCAAATGAAATGGTTTCTCAAGCAAAATACGTAACATTATTCTAAATTCAATATGGCGGATGCCCCAAGATGGCGAACGCGCCAAGATGGCGGACTAAATTTCTCTTACCACCCTCTTGACATGGGTATCAAATGAAAGAATTTGCGAGGAGAATATTTTATAACAAATTCGATTTCTCAAGTATTTTTCCCATATAGCGTTTCGCTAAATTTTTCATGAAAGAAACCAAAAATTCAAACCAAAACATTAAAGCTCATCTAAATTATATATTTTTTTAATTTTTAATTATTTATTCCAACAAAAAAATAATAATAAATGTATATACTCGAAATATAGGTAATACTAATAATAATAATAATTATATTTGTGCCAAAAAAAAAAAGAAATATTTATTTGGTATGACAACATAAAATATTATAATTTTTATATTTTTACGATGAACCAAAAACCAAATCAAAAATCAATAATATTGTTACAATAAATGATTTAAATTTTTATTGTTGTTATTTTATGTTTTATATCATTTTTCTGATTATTAAACAATTTTAATTTTATTTGTCAATTAAATTTTCGTTATAAATAAATTATATATACTCGATTACTAATATAATCAATCAGACTATTTAATAACAAAATAATACTAATAAAGTAATTAAAATAATCTAAATAAATAAAATGAAATAAAAACATGTAGAGTGCCTTTTTCCTATATAAATAAAATATATTAATGAAATAAAATAAGTTTAAATGTAAATAAAATAAATAAATAAATTGTATATAAAAATATATATGATAAAAAAACAATTAATTTAATTATTTATTTTTAGTTTTTTTTTTTTTTCATGTATGTTAATTTTTGTTTTTGTTTTATTATCAAATAAATTTTATTATCCTAAATAATTTATATAAAATTATATTAATGTTAAATGTAATATATTATTATATTACAAAATATATTGTTATCTAGAATAATTTATTGATTTTGCTACCGGCGACATATTTTATAAATAAAAATACAAATTTTTATTTTGTTTTTTTAAATTAATTAAATTTTGTTTTTAAAGGTGTCTATATAAATTAAAATCCTTATATATATTTATACAAAATTATATTGTATTTTATATTATTGTTATAATAATATTTTTGATGGAATTTTATATGTTAATGTTATTTTATGATTATTTTATTATGATTTGAAAATTTATATATTTACTCGACATATTGTGTAAAAATAAAAAAAAATTATAGATATATTTATTGTATATTATTTGTAAAATTATAGTAAAACACAAAAAAAATTTTTTTATAATTATATAAATTAATAAATAAAAAATATTCAAAAAAAAAATTATTAATATTAAATTATTTTTATGCTAAATGTTTATTGGTTTAGCATCTAATTAATTTAATGTTTAATTATTTTTATTGTATTTTTTTTATTAAATTTAAAGCGATATTTTCTAAATGGGGTAAATAAACTGTAGAGGACAAAAAATTTAAATGAAAATTTATACATTTATTTACATTTACAGGTTTGGCCAAATAGAAAGTGCACCTGTTTTTATAGGAAAATTATATTGAAAAATTTTAAATTTTAATATTCCACTTTTTGCTAGAAAAGGTATACCGGATTCGCAACATACAAAATTTTAAATGGCCATAGCGTTTTTCGTTTGTATTAAGTTTTACGCTTGGTCGCTAAAAAATAGGCGCACTTCTTAATGACCCACCCTGTATATACGATAATATATAGTATACCTCTACATTATATACATATATTTATACATTTATAAAATATGTAGTTAAATATAATTAATTAAAACAAATTTAGATATGAAAAATAAATAAATTAATGTAAAATTATATTATGACGATTTTTTTTTATTTAGCAATTAAATTGCCAAATTAAATCAATTAATTTCTAAATAAATATACACAAACACATACAAATATAATATATTTTCGGGTGGTCATCTAAAATATTCCACAAACCCTGATGTGGGATGAAGTTGTAGAATGAACAGAAAAATGGTGTGTCTTTAATTTTTTCGTCGTCACCTCCATTACTTCGGTAGACGCCTGACAGTTTCATAAAAATGTGATTTTGTTTATTTGAGGCAATGATGAAGAGCAGGGAATCGAGATTAGGAGTTCTAAAGGTCTAACGATGAGCCGAGTAGGTTAAGAAATGACCATTATTTAGAATTATTTTAAGCATTCGTTTTATATTAAAGTCTTGATGGAGCAGATACATGACATATTTGGGTAATGCAACTTTTTGGAAGGCATCTCATGTACTTTATAGTTCTTCGTTAATTCTAACTTTGTACACACTACGGTTTAGCTAAACCCGCTTAACTATACCCATTAAACTCAATATTTATTTTTTAATTCGCACCCTAAGGATGTAGAGATAAAATAGAGACCTCTGTACACAATATAATACGAAAAAAACCTTACATGTGGTGTTCTACATAGTTTTGCATTTTTTTGCAATTCAGTTATATTGACAACGTAAAGGCCGCTATATAAATTTCCTTATGCTGGAAACACATAAGCAGAATTTCCGCTAGCAGCTCTGCCGACGGAAATGCAAGTGAATTAAATGAGCATCGTTTTCGAGACGCAGATTTATTTTGAGTGGGATTTATTTGAGCCATATTTAATTTTAATCTTCAATTTTTTTATATGAATGGTGTCTTATTTTATTTCAAATTAATTCATTTTTATCCTCCATTTTGGCACTTATCACAAAAAGTTTATTTTCTGTCAATAAATTAAAAAAATTGATTGAATAAAATAAAAAGTATACAAATTGTACTAGATCTGCCTTCTTTTACGTAATGTAGCCTACTGATGCGCAGCAAAATTCTACTTGCATAATTATGCATGTCATGCAGAATACATGTAATTGATTTCATAGGCACTAGTGCACTCTAATTTTGATGCATGCAGAATTCTGCACATCTGTTTCCAGACAATGCTGGAGCATTATGCTGGAAACAGATGTGCAGAATTCTGAATAAAATTTCTGAGTCTAAATTAGAAAACACTAGTTTATTTGGAATGAAATTCATGTATTCTGCAAGCCATGCAGAATTCTGCAAGTTATCTCTATTTCTAATTTTACTTCATATCAGAAGGCTACATTACGTAAAAGAAAACAAATGTAGTACAATTTGTATACTTTTTTTTATGTTTTCCAATAATTGTTTTTAATTTGTTGACAGAAAATAAGCTTTGTGTGATAAGTGCCAAAATGGAGGATAAAATGAATTAATTTGTAATAAAATAAGGCATCATTCACATAAAAAACTTGTACACTGAAATTAAATATGTATCAACTAAATGTCAAAAATATTGAACTGCATGCAGCACATGTGTTTTGAACGCAGATTTGCTTGCATCACTGCATGCAGAAATTCTGCACATCTGTTTCCAGCATTTAGAGTAATTTTGTTTTTTAGAAATTTGTATCATGATTTTTTGGTATTGAATTTTATTCCAACTTCATTAACAGTAAGTCGTGGGTAACATGTGATTTGTGTGTTAATAAACACAAGAGCTGTTTATTATCTTTTACACTGGTTCGCTTATTATTATGTGTACCGAATGAAATTTGTGATTTGTACATGAAGAATTAAAACTAAACGGCAATATATAATCATTATTTTTCTGTACTTGTTCTATTGCACATATTGTACAGTTTTTAAATAATCGTATTCATTCAAACTTTTTGTTCATTTTACGGCGAACATTCACCTTTTCATAATCCCATTTATTATGTATGGATGTGATCTTAAGCTGCATTGGCAAACTGTTTGCCAAACCATATGTTTTTTTGCCAAATTGTTCAACAGCTATGGTAGTAATTGCTCCGGCCAGTTCTTTACCTTTCTTTTTGATGTAATATTGGGGACCTGGAAGTGTCGAGAAATCCATTTTGACGTAGGTCTCGTCGTTCATTACGAAACAAGAATCTTTTCTTTCGTTCAACCATTTGTTTTGTTTCTTTGCTCGATCGATCCCTCTATTAAATAGTTCAACACTTCTTTTGGGGATTTTTGACTTCTTGTATGTCCGTAGATTATTTCTGGTTTTAGCTCGTTCCACAATCGATTTGGTTGTTTTGGTTTTTCTGGCCAAATCTCGCACAGACATCGAGGGATGTTTCGAAATGACTCTTACAATTTTCTGATCCAACATTTTATTTGGAGCACCTGATTTTTCTCCGGATCCGGGCTTGCGTGACACAGAAAGATTGATTTGACATTTTTTTTTACATTTGTTACCGTATTATTGGAAACACCGGCCAATTTACCAATTTTTTTATTGGTATACTCGGGATGATCATTGCACAATCTAATTATGATGCGTCCATTTCGAAACAAATAAAACAAATGCCCAATTTGACGTTTATTCGTTTTTTTAAATTGTTTTTCTACAAAATAACGGTACCAGTTTTTTTCTTTTGCGTAGTAACCTATGAGATAATATAAATTTGGGAATCACAAATTTCATTCGGTACACATAATACCAGTATTATTTTTTGTGGCAATTGCCCAGACATTGATTAATAAAATAAAATTAATTATGAGCGGGAAGTTACTGATAAATCCATATTATTTAAGGTTAGTTTAAAGTACTAAACAAATATTGAAAGTTATTGAAATCCTGCCAAAAAGGGTCGACATTTTGAAGGCCCTGAGTCTGAAAAAGAAAAACTAGTCTGAATTTCTGTACCCACGGTGTCTCAAGAGCTGATTTAGCCTTTTTTCACCATTCGGTTTCTATGGTCAAGGCGGAGAATTGAAAAGCGTTGGGAATCGTTACGTTAAGAGGATCGGCTACCTACCATACGAGTTGACTCAAAACCACGTGATTATTACGACGTGGTTTTCGATCCACGTTGAATAATTTGCTAGTTTGAGGATTGAGTTGGGCCTTAAATTTGGAGTTGAGATGGAGGCGTTTTGGCGGGTTGGTTGTGGTTGAGTTGGAGTTCAATTGGGGATGGGTTAGGGTTGAGTGAGCTGCTTAATTGGGGATTGTGTTGGGATTGAGCTGAAGTTGAAGTAACGGATAAAGATGTTCGTTTAAAGACTGATTTGGGGATTGAATGTGGGGTGTTAAAATTGAGTTGACTTGAGATTAGTTCACATGTACACGTAGTTTTGCGAACCGAAGTTCTGATCACCTCGTGAGGTTTCATCCCTTTCTACATATTTGTCCTTTTTTTTTACGAATTTGTACGAATGTGTGATGCATGTTTATTATGTACATATAAATTACACCATACGAATTCATGAGAAGTCTGAAAGATTTTGAAAAAGTAGAACATTTCGACTTCGTTTTATGCCCACACAAATAATAGAAAGAGAAGTCAATAAGATCAATAAGATTATTTCGGCTTTTTATAAACAAAATATATTAACAATAATGGCATTCACTACACTTTTTTTTATTTAGTCAATATAATTCGCTAAGTCAGTACGTTCTTGCCTCATACTTAATGTATGAAGTTAGAATTGTATTGCATTTTGTAGTTTGGTCGTAACTACCTTTTATGAAAATACGAATGTCAACTCCGACCTCTATTTAGGTGGTAGATATCGTAAAATATTAAATACACAGGCTTACATCCTAATCTCGCCAAAGAATTACCCTATCACGTCCGGTTTTTGAGATATTCTAACCTAAAAGTGTCAAAAAGCGGGTTTTTGGCACTTTTGTACTTGAAGTAGTCAAGACCAAAAAGAGCAGGGCAAATTTGACGACGGAATCGTATTTAACGTAGTAAAATCTACAGAAAACCATATAGTAAGCATAAACAAATTTAAATTTTTTGTGTTAACAAATCCTCAGTCAATAATGCTCTAACATCTTATAACCTAAGAATTTCATAAACACACATAACTGATCTGCAGATTCTTATATTTCTAATGTTTTAGTAGTCGTAGATTTTAGTGAAATAGACCCACCTTGTAACTTATAAAATAATCTTCGATTCTGGAAATGGGATGCCGATCTGCTTCAGCTTGTCGATTAAGAGAAATTTTAAAGTCAGCACATAAGCGCATATCCCCATTTCGTTTGGGTATCAGGACGATAGGTATGCTTATTGAGTGATGTTGATCGGTTTTAAAATATTTTGCTTTACTAACCTCGATAACTCATCTTGCACTTTGCTTGTATTTATTATCATATCACTATTTGAATCAACTAGCTCGAGAGCTTGAGCTTCTGCGGCGATATGAATTAGAAGGTGAACATTGACGTGATTAACCACGTTATCGATTCTGACTGTAATTTCGATTTGGGTCACGATACCTCCTAAATGAAGAACCACCGCGCTATTTAGACATGCAAACGGTAGAAATGTGTCCTTTTTTGTTACAATTGTTTCAGATGGCACGAAAATGTTTGCAATTTGATCTTGCATGTTCGTCTATACACTGGGGCAGAATTTATAAAAATTTCGATTTGAAAATAAATTATATTTTATATCATTATGGCGATTTTCACGTCTCACCATTGTTGCACATGTAACATGTTTTAACAGTAGTTTCATAAGCGATAGGAATTTCTAACACTTTATCTAAAGTACCGCTACCTTTTTGTAAACACGTGGTTCTCACTATATCGTGTGGTGTATGCTCCACAATTTATTTTTTAAGCCTAGTACGCTATTTAAATGAAAAGAAATTTTCACTGGTCTCCAAAAATAGGAAGATAAATCTGACGTGAAAATTTAATTTGACGAGTTTCGTAAATATTTTAGTGCGTATAAGTTCATGTTGTCTCTGGCAACATATTTTATACAATAAAATTCACTTCGATAATTGATTATCCTTAAAACTCAAAAACAAATGAAATTGTTAAAATGTATCTTCACAATTATCGTCCGAGAAAATAAAAATGAAGTGAAAAATGTGTAGTGATAAAATAGAGTCATCTGTATTCTAATACGAAAACTCCCATTTCGCTAGCTAAACTGCGTACCGCAAAGTGAAATTCAGCGGTGAAATTTTCATTTTCATTTTCGCTTGTGTCAATTTTATATGAAAAATTTGATTTCACTTCAGCAGCGTACCGGCCTTTACATGTAAAAATCTAATTACGCGCAATACCACGTAAATCCGCTACCCATTCTGAGTAAGATTGGTCTTAGGATATTGCTATTGTCTATGTCATTCAATAAGGAACTGATTCTTTAGCGGTATTTTATTGTTTCATATGTTGGATGGTACCCGACTACCCGAACAATTATAAATCCACAAAGTGCTATTAAATTTAGGCTTAGACTTTTGGGAACTGAGTAAATTTGTGTAAATTAGTAGGTAACTTTGAATGACTGTATCTTATCCAATGTTGATCATAATATCATAAATACTTTTGATGGACACCATTTTGACGGAAATTACGTCAGCTTTCCTTTTTGTGAACCAATGCCTATACCTAATCCCACTCAGATAAAAGTACTACACAAAATCTTAAAAAAAAAAACCGAAAAAATTTAAATTTTTCGGTTTTTTTAACTTTTTTTGTTTTAGTTTTTTGACTTAATTTGTTTAAAACAAAAGTTTTTTGACTTTTTAAAGTGCCGCTTCGGTAGGAAATTTGATTCTCTACAGAAAATCGTTTAACGATCAGAGCGATAAATTATCTGAAATATCCGACTAAACTATTTAAATTTTCTAACCACTGTTTTGTAATGCACTATGCCCAAGAATTGTTTACCAACGCATAATTAATACACAATACTTTTTAATTATTAATGAACAAGAAACAGTTATAAATGTTTCAATTTGTGTACAATAGACTTTAAATGAATTTTTCATAAATTATTTCTCTGCACTATCCGGAATAATTTTAGATCGAAAAACAGCAATCTGTGATTCGATCCGGGAAAATAAAAACGCAAAAGGCCTTTCTCTGGTCTCTTCGATGCAGCAAAACTATCCAATAGTTGCCGAGTACCATTTAAATGTTTAAAATGAACTTACCTTTTTATTTTTACATTATTTATTATATATATTTGATTAATTTTAGGTTTAACGTTCTATTACATAGACACCACGTACCTATGCCATAGGATTGATTCCCTTTCGTAAACTAGTTATTTATTTTCTATGTAATGTGAAATGTACACAATCACTCAAAACACAAACATAATTCTTATTTGCCAACAATGGACCAAAATTGATCGAAATACCTACCCGACTAACATCGCAATGGAATTGCAATTTGCGGCCAACTTCGCTTATAGCTAAGTTAACATTCCGCACAACAATCACTACTCCTGTCAGAGTAAGCTAATTGTATTTAATTAAGTTAATCAATAGAACACCTGCATAAGCAACAATATTCCGCTCTAAATCGACCAGCAGAAATCGATATTGCAGCAACCCTCCTCTGGGACAAGCCGAACACCTACAATCCACTCTTACACCATTTAACCAAATAATTATCACATATCCCCGGTGCGCGATTCTGCAAGCGCCACGAGCCCCGAGTTACCAGAACTTGCGACAACCCGACCATGTGCAAGACATTACGAGTTCCCGTAATTACGACTCTTTGCTGTTGCCCATATTCGTATACAATGCGAAGTACGACAGACAACTCGTATTGATTAAAGGTTCCCTCTGAATAATTTGTCAGCACACTTTGAGCTCTCGAAACTCTCGACTCGTAATACGAGAGAACAATTATCGCACCCCACACATTCCTTCAAAGGACCATTTGTTCACGACCTACCTCATTAAATCCATCCAAAACCCCTTTGACAACATTATTTCAATTCAACCCGATTACATTTTTTATATTAGCATTACATATGTAAATCTTACTCAATTAATAAAGCAATGACACAACGTATACTCACCCGCCTTCGGGCCGATCCGATATTCTTGTAAACGTTTGCAATCAGGTGAATTTCCAGGTCATGTCGGCCACACATTAATGAAATTTGAACCGATTCCAAACATACGATCTCCATATTTCAATTTCAAGACCAAGCGCATTTCTTCTTTTGATCCTGTATATGTAGCGGAAAGCTCACACACCATGCACTTTCACTTCTTTATCAATAATTATTTTTTTTTTTTAAATTTTCCTTGAGGAAAAACAAATTTGAAAAAACACAACCGTTTGACTCGAAAGTCATGGCCAGCCTATAAATAAATTATTCTTAATGATTTTAAATTGGAGTGTCAAATTCAATATCCTTCTTCTCATACAAACCTATCTGTGAAAATAAAGGGCGGGTCAAAAAATGATTAATCCAAAATATGAACTTGAGCTTGCTATATAATTTCGAGGTCAAGAAAAACAAATTGAGTATTTGCCTTAAGATCAGACAATTTTATTGTTTAAATTCCAGGCTATTTTGGTGAGTCAAGTTAAGTGATACACCCATTATATATTTGGCTTTGATGATAATTTTTAAATTTAAATATTCAAATTATAGCTTTAACAGTATATATTTAAAAAAACAAAAAACTATATATTATTAACTAAACTCGACTGTTAATTAAAATAATAATATTATTAATTATTAAAATATATTTTTTGCCATGAAATTATTAAATTGAAAATAAAAATTAAATATAAAATCTATTATTAATTATCAGTTATCTTTGAAAGCTGGTCCTTTCTCATATTTAAAAAAATCAATTCACATGTATCCGTCCGTTATCTCTTATTAATTTTATTTTTATTTTACATATTTCTAAATTGTAAATTATGATTTACGTTTTATCCGTATGTGCCAAAAAATATTCTAAAATCAAAAAGCTATTAAATAATTTTATACGAACATAATCTGGCTGGTCCCGATTATTGATATAAATATAAATATACATGTTTATTATTAGAATTCAACAATTTTTTATTATATGAAACAAATATTATATATTTGTACATTGTCTTACAAAGGAGGAAATAAATAAATATATACAGGGTGGATTACTTAACTTCAGACACCTTAGTATTTCGAATCTATTTCAGTAGAAAGTTGTGGGGAAAAGTAACTAAATTATTTTGGGTGATCTTGAATCAAAGTTTAACTTTATTTTTCTCATACGTATTAAGAAAAAAACATTTTGTCCTTGAAATGACCTTCACACTTTCACAGATCATCAAAAATGATTTTATTGTATATCCCCTCTAAAGAGAACAAACAACTTTATTTTTGGTGGCACGTTTATGGCTAAAATGGTGTCTCAAGTAAGTGGTCCACCCCTGTCTAATATTGTAAACCATTTATACATTATTTACAAACGTATATTACTTTTTATTTTCAATTTAATAAATTTTAACATTTTAAATGCATTTTAATTAATAAATTTTATAAATATAAATATATTTTTATGTATTTTCATAAAAAAAGTGTTGTTAATTAAAAAAAAAATTATATTAAATTAAATTTTAAAAAAAAAATTGTTAATTTTTATTTATTTATCACTTATATTTTTTTTGTTTTTTGTTTATGTTAATTATAAAAATTATATGTTTGCAAAATAATAAACTAAAAAACTAAAAATAAATAACAAATATATAAATAATTTATATCATAATAAAAATAAACAAAATTTAAACAAAATGAGAATATATACTATTATTGTATTGACGTAAACCAAACAAAAAATAAAATAAATCAACAAGTAATATGATAAATAATAAAATAAAAAAAATTAACAAAACATAATAATAATAATAAATCAATTTTTAAATGTATATTTGTTTAATTGTTATACTATTATTATATTTATAAATAAAATTTAATAAAAAATAAAAAAATCCTTAAAAAAAACATCCTAAAACATTTTAAAAATTATATATAAAAACATGAAATAAAAACAAAACCATTTTAAATATATGTTTGTTTTATTTATTAGTTTTTGTTTGGAACTTTGTAATCTTCGGTTAACGATATAGTTAGGCAGTGGCGGCTTATTATTGATAACAAAATTTACTTCTCTATGCCAATCTAGCCTGATACTGCAGTATTTACATCAGCGGATTATACGATTGGCATTCCCAACGATTATTTAAACAAACCACAAAAACAAATTTAGTCAAGGAGCGAGTGAAAAACTGCGGGTGAACAATAGAACAATTTATTTAAAAGTGGTAAATAGTTCAGCAAGGTAATTGGATGTTCTGACAAAATTCGCCCCATTATCACTATATCTTTGCAAGTACCACTCGCCCCTTTATCACTAATGATGGAATGATCCAAAAAAGTTTTTCATTGATAAGTTTCAAACTACTTCTATTCGCCTTTAAAGCGCCGCAAGAGGCGCTGCAATAGCTATGAGCCAAAGGTGGTCATATGTCAAACTGCTTTGGTAAATGGTGTAATGTAAGTATTATTAATAAACTATTTTTATTTTACAATAATTTAATACGTAAAACGTATATTATATACCGGGTGTTTCTTTTAAACTGAGACGATCAAATATCTCGAAAAATAGCCACTCTACGGAAAAAATGTCCATAATCAAAATTTAATCATACCGCGGGGGAAATACGTTAGTGCAAAAAAATAGTCCCCCACCCCCCGCTTTGTAGGTGGGGCGGGGGTAACTTTTAAACTAAGATAGGAAGCCATATTTTTTATTGCAGATTCGGATTCTACGGCTAAAAATACGTAGGATTTGACTGAAACATTTTTTTCGATTCATGTTAGATGGCGCTGTAATTGACGATATTAAATTTTTATCTCGGATTAAATATCTCGGAAAATAAGCACTCTACGAAAAAAATGGTAGAGATCAAAATTGGATTATTCCGCGGGGAAAATACATTAGTGTTAAAATTAGTACCCTCACCCCCTCCTTGTAGGTGGGGGTACTAATTTTAACACTAATGTATTTCCAGCGCCATCTATCATGAATCGATAAAAATGTTTCAGTCAAATCCTACGTATTTTTAGCCGTAGAATCCGAATCTGCAATAAAAAATAGGGGTTCCTATCTTAGTTTCAAAGTTACCCCCCGCCCCACCTACATGGAGGGGTGAGGGTACTAATTTTAACACTAATGTATTTCCCCCGCGGAATAATTCAATTTTGATCTCTACCATTTTTTTCGTAGAGTGCTTATTTTCCGAGATATTTAATCCGAGATAAAAATTTAATATCGTCAATTACAGCGCCATCTAACATGAATCGAAAAAAATGTTTCAGTCAAATCCTACGTATTTTTAGCCGTAGAATCCGAATCTGCAATAAAAAATATGGCTTCCTATCTTAGTTTAAAAGTTACCCCCGCCCCACCTACAAAGCGGGGGGTGGGGGACTATTTTTTTGCACTAACGATTTCCCCCGCGGTATGATTAAATTTTGATTATGGACATTTTTTCCGTAGAGTGGCTATTTTTCTAGATATTTGATCGTCTCAGTTTAAAAGAAACACCCGGTATAATATAATTTTGTTTATTTCAGATCAATTAAATGTGTTCAAAAGAAAAACTGTGTTTACAATGTGTGCGTAGTTTGTCACAATAAGTACTGAAATTTCGTACGCTATATATTTTTTTACTTTTGCGGTTGCTCATACTTGATAAATAAAAGCTTATTTTAAAACACAAATAAAGAAATGAAATCACTGAGCTAAATATAATTTTTTTTTTACATTTGGCCACCTTTGGCTCTAGTTCTTGAATAATCCGCCAGATGTCAGCCACTTCACGTTAAAAGGCGAATATGTATCGCGGTTGCTAAGCAAATAAATAAGCACCCATATAGGTTTTCAGAGAATGTGATCCACGACGCTTTGTTGCTGCCACTTGAAACGGGCCACAATAGTCGACTCCTACTTCCGCAAATGTGAGGAAAAGATATACTCGTTGTTTCGGTAGTGTCCCGTATACCGTAGCCATATTAGGTCCTTGCAGTGAATTATCCAATATCTTCTTCTTTTTAATGATAAGCACATGCTCACACCAGCATGACAATACATTTGATGATAATCGTACACAATCATGATAGGTCAGATATACATGTATACAAAATTGACCACCTTGCTATCTAATGTCGCTAGTAGGGGTAACACGAAGGGGCATATCGCTTAAATTTCCTTTAGATTTAGATTTCTATAACGAACAAATTAAACAAGTGCAATGAAAACGTCGATACCTTAGTAAATAACGTGGTCTCATCAAATGGTATATATATTCAACAACCGGATAATTTTCCCGACTTAACTGCAAGCAATTAGGTACTGTCCACCATAACTTATGATCAATGAGTTCATCCAAAAAGATACCCCGTGTCCGCATCGATCTGTTCAATGAATTATTAGTTAATAGCAAACTCCGCATCCTGTATTACACTACCCCAGTCACAACTCACAATTATTATCTAAATCAACTAATTTAGCGATAATGGGAACTACTGTTCGATTCTGCCTCTCCGCTTGACCATTTGACTCAGCTGAGTCGACTGCCGTTAAGACTAGATCCGCGATAACTTACAATTACTATCAGAACACTAAACATACAAAAATGTGACCTGAGACGATTTATAACCCCACGAGAACTTGTAGATTTAGTTGGATAAAATTTTGTGAGCTTATAGTAGAACCATCTACAACTACCAGCAAGTGCCGGTATTTTCGTTTAGTTTCGCGGAACAAACCCAAGTGGTCTTTGTGATAAGTGTGAAAAGGCCTATCATATAGGATATACCCCCAACCTTCCATTTCATTTTTAAGAACCAATAAGTTCGCTGAATTATTTCAATGGTTTTATTTGCTTCAAAATGTTCAATTTGGTGACATTGACGAATAATAGCGTTTTCTAAAATATTAGAACAAACAACAATCAAAAAACAAAATACCAAATTTATTTGACAGATTATTTAGAAATTAGAATATATTCGGACGCTATAAATTCTTAATTTGGTGCCATCTATGATTATTTGAGTGGAACTTTACGAATACTTTTAGCAGAGACAACGTATATAGTAGTATTCAAATCTCGCTGGAATTCTGACAGTTCTCGCGCAGAAAAAACATGGCGGATACACAGTGATGTACTATTTCGGCTTAATTGTTTACATTTTTATGTTGTATTTGTACTTCAGTTTTTAGGTTAGGTTTTTATTTATATCATTTTATTTTATTATTTATATGTTATTACGTTTTGAATCACAAAATGTTTTTATAATTTTATTTGAAAAGAATCGTTTGAAATCGATAATCGAAGAATTAATGCAATTTAACAATTTTTTTACGTTATTGTGGTTTTGATCGATATGACTGGCATTTAGTTATTTATTTTCCTTAGTCCGTCCGAAAATTAAATGTTGACGTTGTTTCCATAGGCGTGCAATATTTTTTTACACCTATTAATTTTCACATGAAATTTGATTGTAATAACATAAAATCATAAACATTTTGAATGTTTTGTGTATTAAAACTGAAATATAATACATTTGAATGATTATTTATTATTTTAATTAGGTTTACTATCTAAGATAAATGCGACTCATCGAAATTTTTATAAATTTTTTTTTCTATCATACATCACTGGAAGCTGCGCAGAACAATTAAAAAAAAAAAATTTTAAGATCTGAATAGGACTATACCCTGTTGTACGACTGCACTGAGCGCTCCAAGAGCGATCAATGATCAATCATGGTGATGATCTCTTATACCTCGCCGTGATGATTACATGTCCCCAAATTTCGTAAAAAAAAGAACGAACAAAATGCGATCATTGTAATTTACTCCCATGAAAATAGTTATTTATGGTACTAGTGAGCAAAACGAGATATTATCCATGAGGGATAAGTTTGTTTATCCCGAGTGGATAATATCTCTTTGCTCATGAGTGGCATGCAACGTTTTATCCAATTTTGTTGAAATAAATGTAAATAATCATAAATTAATAAGAAATAGTTCCATTTTGTGTTTACACACTGTAGCATTGAATTTTTAAATACATTTTATCATAGTAACCGTTCTTTAAATTTATGTGACGTGTTTCTATGACGTAAATTAAAAAATCTACGAATAATTTTCCAATGACTACTCGATAGAAAATATAACTCACGTTGCCCCTAGCAGCGTGGGTTATACAATAACAATGGGTTATGTTATTTTACATTTTCTTTATTTGAAGTCAGTCTAGTTATCGGGCTACTATGTATCAAAGTTGGATAAACACATTTAAAAAGCCGAACATTTCGTTTGTTTTGCTTTATACTTCTGTTTCATGTTTTTAACGTGCCATCTCAAACAAAATTTCTCGATTGCTTTTAATTATCTTAGATTTCTCATTTTGCTAAAAACACGAAAAAAGTAAACTTCTGCTGATATTTCCAATGTTATCGTTGTATTGCGTATACGTATTATAAACGCAACGCATTTAAAAACATTGCGAATAATTTAAAATCATTACAGATAAATTGAATTGTAGATCCAATTTCGTTCGTTTATCAGTTAGACATTAATCTCATTTCGATCATTTAGCAATCAGACAGTCATCTCTTTGAATTTATTTGTTACCGATAACTGCAACTATATAAGTTCAATTCCGATCGTTTACCAGCTAATCAGTCATAATGAGCCATCATTCATCTCTTTGAATTAATTACTACTGATAGATTCAACAGTAGATTCACTTCCATTCGTATACGAGTCATTCAGTCACAATCAACAAGTCAGTCATCTCTTTGAATTTATTCATTACAAACATTCAATTATAAGTCCACTTTCGATCATTTACTAGTCAATCAGCATCTCTTTCTCTTTTGATTTATTTATTACTGATAAATTCAATTGAAGATTTGCTTTCGATCGTTTAGACAATCAGTCATCTCTTTGGATTTATTCATTATAGTTAAATTCAATTGTAGATCCACTTTCGATCGTTTACAAGTCAGTCATCTCTTTAAATTTATTTATTGTTGATAAATTCAATTGTATATCTACTTCCGATAGTTTATCAGGCAATCAGGCATAACCAATCAGTCAGTTAAACATCTTTTTGAATTCATTCATTACAGAAAAATAATAGTCTCAATTGTAGATCCACTATTTTTCAGTTACCTCAGTCAGTCATTTTGATGCATTTATTCATTAACGTAGATATACAAATTACATATAAATTCATCATAAACAAATTTGCTACTTTTCTAAACTATTTCATATTTGATAAATTAAAACTGATTTTTGAAATCAGAAAACATAAAAATTTACAATAGGTAAGTAAATTGGCCAACATTTTCGTAAATACGGGCTATGAGAGTTTTTGGGCTCCACGAAATAAAAAAGGCTGAATTAAAAAATGTGTTCATTAATGAAATAAAAAAGGCGAATATTGTATGAAAAAGAATACATTTTTTATTTCAGAAAATTTGTGAAAAAAAATGAATTAAAAAAAGTAACAGGTGTTCATATTTTTTCATACAATATTCGCCTTTTTTATTTCATTAATGAACACATTTTTTAATTCAGCCTTTTTTATTTCGTGGAGCCGAGTTTTTGCATGTAATAAAATTTATCAATCTTTTTCCGAACATGGGTAGTAAATTTATAGTAAATTTTTATGTTGTTGTTTTTATTATTTTGACATTTTTAATCTTTATGACCTGATTTATGTGACGAAAAATTAACTTTATTGACGATTGGAGCATCACGGATTCCGCCTAGTGGTACATTTTTAAACTGAGCTGCCTGATAATTTGACGTTCGAAATTATTGTAAACAATTCCAATTTTGAACTGTAAACACAATTTTTACTTACCGGATTGCTAATAATTGTAAATAATTCCAATTTTGAATTGTAAAAACAATTTTTAATTACCCAATTGCTAAATTTTCTTTCGTCGCATTTGTGATAAATGTCATTTTATCAGGTGCATCATTTTAACTATTGTCCTCGAGAGGCGCTTTCTTTACTTTTACAATCGTCAATATCGAATTAAATACAAAAAATATGTTGTAAATGACGAGCGATTTATTATCCATGAAAATGCGTGTTCGAATTTTTTCGATATTGAATTTTACATATTTTAACTTTTTGTATGGGCAAGGTAATTTTAGTAAATTTTTTACCAATAAAATTTACTATAGTCTCTTTTCGAACGTGCTAATTATGTACAATAAAAAAAAATTTAAAGTTTACTGTATCTTTAACTTTAAAATCACCAACATGTAAATAATAAATAATAATAATAAATAAAATTGCGCACGTACACTTATTTATATAACTTCTACATAAGTACGAGCAATTATTGTGCCTACATAACACTTTGTGTGCGCACGTGGTCGTATTAAATAAATTATAAAAACATTTTTGGTTGGATTGTTGAATTAATACTAATACATAATTTTGTTTAATAGTTCTTGGTTATGTTTCTGTTTGCTGTCAAAATGTGTCCATCAAATTTTGCTACAAAAAAAACAATAACAAAATACTTTGTCTTTGTCACTCTAATGGATTATTTGTTTTGTCATGTTCCAACTTCAAGTCAGCTCAGTCAATTTTTCACAATGGAATTGAGACATAAAGCTTTTTTCCATTTCTCTATTTACTGGCTATATAAAAAAATAAAATTGTTCTTCATTCAAGTTTTTATATAATATGTACATATCGCACCTGATAAAGAATAGTGACACAACTCAAAATTTCTAATTTTTCAGGAGAGCAAAAGACAAAATGTTAATTTCGATTTTACTACACCACTATGGGCGTCAAAAACGGAAGATCGGAAAATTAAGCTGTTCCTCGCTTTGTAAAATAAACATAAAAACGCCACTATGTTAGGTTATCAAATCGATCACTGCGCATATTTTTGACGAATTATCTCAAAAACTCTATTTTTTGAGTTGTGTCACTTTTCTATGTTATGAGCGATATGTATAACGCAAATTCAAATTTACATTGTACAATTAGTATGTAGTATGTATATACGTCACGTGACGATCATCGATTTTGAATGTTTTGCCACCGATTATTTTAAGCGGCAGTTATATTCTTACTCTTTCTGAATATGTACTATATTACTTTATGTTTATCCCATTATACATACTTTTTTCGCTCGATCTGCCCTCTTTCGGAAAACATGATTTTTCTTTTGTTAACGGGTGTCGACGACAGCCTTTTGATATGATAATCAATCGAATACGATTATACGTAATGTAGGATAATAAATAAACGTATAATTAACCACGAAATTAACAAATCGTGATATTTTTAAAAAGTTAATTAACCCTTTCTATTTTATAACGCCATCTACCTAAAACTTACCAAATCATGATAAGAACAGTTAATTGATTGTTTTTCCAGATGGCGCCCTATAAACAATTTTTTTTTCGTTACATGCCGTTATGACATATTTTTCATTTTCTATTTAAATAACCTTTGTTCGAATCTACAAATCTCTTTCGTGTAAACGCGAGTAGATTATAATAAATAAAATATTAATTTGCTACAAATTGGCTCATTTAACGGTATAACGCTACCATGTTTTGTATGCGTCCGGCTAATCGTTTTCACATAACGATAACGGTAAAAAAAAATTGTTTCAACAAAAATAAACCAACCCCTAAAAAAAATCGAAAAGACAACCACTTCTGACAACATAATGAAAAAATTTTCAATTTCCGTCTCGCTTTAACTTTACCAAAACGTATCTTCAACTTATACAGTCTACTCTCTCATTTTTAGTAACTAAAAATTTTTTTGTTTGTTCGAAAAAATAAAGATGAAAAAAATACCTCATCAAGTCATCACTTCATTTCATTCAAACAGTTTGAGGAGTAGAAGTGTGGTGTTAATTTTTAAAACAAGAAAATTATAAAAAGAAAAGGAATTTTTTTAAATTAAATTTATATTTTAATTAATTTTTAAATTAATTATTAGAATACAATTTTAAATTAATTATTTTCTTCGTACTTTTCCTGATTAACGTTTTATAATTACAACGCACTGCGAATTTTAATTTTCTCTTTGGATTCTTTCACGTGTTAATCAACCATAGTAGAAAGATAGAAAAAAAGTTCTATTTTACAAATAATCAATTATTGTGTGAAAATTATTGAATTTAATCAATTATAAAGTTGTTTATATTATTTTACATATAATCATAGGTAAGAAATTACATTTTATTTAAGGAAAAAACTAAATTTTCCAATTTCGTAAAATTTTTTTTTCAACATGGATGTTATCCTTATTGAACTCAATACGTGGGAATATAGGACGTTAATTTTAAGCCATAAATTACTAGCGTAAATGGCGTGGTTCGTTTTTTGTACAATTTTATATAATAACAGATTCGAAAAGTCTTATTTTATTTATGTACTTTCATTAAAAAATTAAATATTTAACATGCCAAATTTTTCCGCATTCAATAAAAAGAAACGCGCCATTTTAAAAATTAAAATTTACATATTCAGATGTTTTCCGCATGGCATTTTTTTTTTTTTTTTGTATACATAATTTCTAGTTAAAACTAAAATCTATGAGATATTAGAACGTGGCATTTTGTAATATTTCTTCGTTCTGTAGTTAAAATGCCGATTATTATTATGTTTTATACTTGTGATGTCGGCAAAAGATACCAAGAAATTTTTTAATGCTTTCGATAGTTCCATCTATGATTAAATCCATCGAAGTTTTTTTTTACCTCAAAGAACCAACGTGTCGTAGTAGCTTCAAATACAGTTCGTGATTCATCAAGATATTTTATGACGAAATTTGATTTTGGTAAGAAAATAAATTTTGAGGTTATTTTATGCAAACTGATGAATGATGTCAGTATTTCGGTTTTTTATTAAGTGGTTTTCTATTAGAAAGCATCGTAAATTCAAATTAAACTGCTCTATTTACGTTTATTCGGGAAAGGAATGAAAGTTTTTGTTATGATTTGTAGATATTAGCTAGTGAAAGCCAAAAAATTATAAATTTGTTTGTATTTGTTTTTTCTGACAGCATTTATTCAAAAGTAGTAAATCAGAAACATGTCTTCGTCCGGAACAACTTGTTACAAATGTAACCGCCAAGGGCATTTTGCTCGTGACTGTACACAGAATGGTTACGATAGAGATCGTGACCGTCGTGTAGGAGGTATGTCTCGCAACAGAGAGAAGTGCTATAAATGCAATCAATTGGGACATTTTGCCCGTGATTGCAAGGAAGATGCTGATCGTTGTTACAGATGTAATGGTAAGCAATCGTGTAAAATGTTGAGAGCTGCAAAAAATGAAATTATTAACGGTTGTATTTGTATTCGGTTTATTTATAGAAACTGGTCACATTTCACGAGACTGCAAGCAGCCTCAACCAACATCGACATGTTACATATGCAATAAAGAAGGCCATTTAGCCCGTTTTTGTCCAGATCAAAGTTATTCTCGATCAACTCTATCATGTTACAAGTGTAACAAGGAAGGTCACATTTCGAAAAATTGTCCAGATGTAAAGAAATCTTGTTATAATTGTGGTGAAATGGGCCATTTGAAACGTGAATGTCAAAATGGTGGAAGGAATTAATTTAGAAAAAACATAATTTTGTTGTTTCTTAATTAAAACAATTTAACTATATATACATTTTTTTTTTTTATTACGATATGATTTTTAATTATTCATATTTTTCCTTTTTATTAATTAAATGAAAACAAATTTTATTATAAACACTAAATTTAATTTAAAAAAATGAAAATTTTGGTGTAGTAGATTGCGCAGAGTTAAGCAAAGAATATTAGAATATTAGTTTTTAATATTTTCTTATTTTTTATTCCCATCGAAATAAAAAATGTAAATAAGAAAAAATTTAGTGATTAAAGAAAAAAGTTTAAAATTTTGTCTTCACATATTACTTATTTTTTTTAAATACCTATTTTAAAAAGATTTGTACTTAAAAAAAACTACGAGTAAACTTTATTTTTTTTTTTTACATATTTCAATGGATAAGTAAAAAACAAGAACTCATGACAAAATATTTGAAACGAAACAAAAGAAACGTAAAACAAAGTATTTAGTAGATTAATTGAAGTGTAAAGAGAGTCTATAATTCATTTTATAGAGCTTCCATAAAATTATTGAAAAAACATAATATAATCATATTTTTTATAAATAGCGTTGGTTGAATGGCGAAAAACATATATTAAAAACTGATGTTTTAAATTTTGCGGGTTATATTTTCGATCTTTATTAGAATTTTTTATATTTTGTGTGATCATCTTTCAATAAAATATGTTGCCTTATACAAAAATAATATTAAAATGTATAGTCAAAAAAAAAAAACTACAATTTGGAACGAAAATATTGGTGACCCTCAAAATAGATAACATCAAAAATTCTCTTTAAAGACTGATTATTTAAAAAATATTAAAATTTAAATAAACTCAATTTTAATTTAGTTTACAAAATATGCAATCAATTAATCTAGTAAAACTACAAAATAAAAACAGATAAATCAATAATTTATTGTATAATAATTTTTCTTTTTTATATTTTACAATATCACTGAATTTTTATTATGAGCAGACCAGTAGGGCCTATTTTTTAAAATCTGTTTATAAATTTAAACTTGTATATCTTTTGTTTGTAGAAAAACAAGAGGTCCCGTTTATAAATTTTAACATTTTATTTTATGAAATTAATTTGTTTTTAAATTAAGATAACCAATCGTCGGTGTGCATACAAAAAGCAAAAATAATTATTTAAAATATGTAAATTTATCTGTTTTGTGTTTTTTTTAAATGTAATTCTGGAAATGGGACCATGTATTTTCTATTTATTAATTTTTAAATTAAATTTCAAATAATTTTAATATTATTTTCTTTTGTTCCAGAGAACTAATTAGCTTTTTACATAAGAAAAAGGCTAACAAAATTTAATTAATTGACATGAAAATGGAGTAAAATTGTATTTAATGTATCAAAAAATAAAGAAAAAACAATTCAAATAAATCCAACTATATTGTGTTTGTTTATTGATTTTGATAATAATTATCGATCACTTCCTGTTGCTCCTGTTCCGTTCGTTGTAGATATAAATACTCTATTTTTAAACGTTCCAGTTCCATCGTCTTCTCGGTAATCTGCGATTGAATTTTTTGTTGTTCAACTTCCTTTTCTTTGGAAAAGGCTTTTAATAAATTTTGAGCACCAATCCCTTTCATTTTTTGTTTATCAACAGTTTCGGAAAATTTTAACGCAATTGTAATAAATTCATCTGTAATCTTCCGAAAATCCGATAATTCTGAAAAATGTACATAAATATTATACACAACGACAATCGTAAAATTTTTAACAAAACTCACTTTCTGTAAAATTAGAACATTCATCCTTTAAATCACTGGTTTCATTGGCCACATTTGGTTCTAAAACTCGCAGGGTATATAAATCATCAAAATAGATTCCAATTTTGCCTAGTTCATCCGACATTTTTACTATGCTTTGTTTATTTTTTAACAATTGGCATGGAAACCCAAAAAATGAATTTATCGCTGAATTAAATTAGAAAAGGGTAACAATTTTATTCACCAAAAAATGTTTTAAATTAACGGATAAATTTATTTTTATAAAAATCACACGTAAATGATTCGTCTTACACTACTATGTAGATGGTGAAGTTATTTGTGGATGTAATAAATACAAAGGACTATTACAGGAAAGCGGACCTCTGCCGAATTGGCCTACCGGACGTTCAATATTTTATGTATTTCCAACCAAATTAGTAGCGATTTCCTGAATTTTTATAAAATGTCGAACCAATATTTGACCTTAGGATGGGTAGGCTAAAGCGACAAAACTATGTAGGTTTGTGCTCATCATTTGACGTTGTAGTAGGTCCATCGTGGTATTTTGTGCTCTAGAAAAGTTGTAGAACTTGAGAAGAGATAAGTCAGTCTTGTTCTTTGTCATCATTTATTTTAGGGAATTGATTAAATAAAACGATTCGATTAAATTTTGTTACTTATTCGAACTTTATAATTTGTGAATCCTAATTTGGTAGCTAAATACTTGAAGATGAGATTCGTCGAATTATAGATAAAATATTAAATGGAATTTTCGGAAGATTAAACAAATATATTTTTGTTTAATCAGTCTTGTAAAAACCCGACCAACTCTTGTAGGTATATCAATCATCTGATCAAATTTGACTCGGACTGGTAAAAAATAACATTTTTATGTACATATTTTAATACAAATCTTTATTATCGCCTTCATAATAGGCTCCTTTTGCTACTACAAGCATGCCAACGGTTACCTAATCCAATTTTCCATACACATCTTATAGGCCTCAGCCGGGATGACCGTTAGTTCCTTCAGCGAATTTCTTTTTATGGCTTCAATCGACACGTGGCGCGTTTCCCAGAGCGGATATTTCAGTTTCGGAAACAGGAAAATGTCACAGGGAGCCAAATCTGGCGAGTACGGGGGCTGAGCGATGATTTTTGTTTCGTGTTTGGCCAAAAACTTAGTCACAATCATCCCAATTGCTTCGTGTAGATGCCTCAAAACGGCCAAGTAGTATACTTTATTGACCGTTTGACTCTCTGGAATGAAGTTATGGTGAACCACACCACGGTAATCGAAGAAAACGATGAGCTTACCTTGATTTTTGACGTGTTTTTTTCGGTTTTAGCGCGCCATTTGCTAGATTGTTGGACAGTTTCGACGTCATATTCATAAACCCACGTATCGCCACCAGTTATAATTCGTTTGATGAATGTAGGATAATCAGCTACGTCTACGTGGGGCAAGGCATCTCTTGCTACCTCTACTCGACGTTCTTTTTGCAAAAAATTGTCTTTCGGCACTAGCCGAGGGCAACGTGTTTCATACCTAAAACATCAACCAAAATGTGTTTAGTCGATCCATAAGATAGGTTGAGAGCCTCTGATATCTCTCTAATGCCAACACTACTACTGTTTTCCAGTTATACAAAAAAAAAACCCGGGCGAAACCGGGGCGATAGCAGCTGTCATTCGTCGCCCGGTAAAATTTTTCGGGGCGACGAATATCGCCCCGGTTTTTTTTTTTTTTGTGTAACTGGAAAACAGTATACGATTTGCAAGCACAATTTTCTTCACTTTTCGATGTTATCGTCGTTAACAGAGGTGGATGGCAGTGTTACTACTTGGATACAATTGTAACCTTTGGATACAACATTTTATAAATCTTCGAAATGGATACTTGAATACGCAAAAGATTAAAATAGGCCAAAACGATACATTTTTGTATTGGCGGATACAATTTGATACAAATAAAAAATTTCATAATTTGGGGGAAGTGAGGTCCTAATCCTAAATTGGCTTTGTTAAAAATTCTTTACATGAACCTCTTTATGAGAAACCCTGTCATTTTATAATTGTATTAATGAGTTTACCTCATATGTAGATTGTAGAGTATAGTTCAGCCGCGGCAGAAAGAATTTTCTGATTTGCGTGTTACTCAAACCAAAAGGACAAATACAGCGCATTCACAATACAAATACTTTTTACTATTGATTTACAGGTTTGTACGAATATCCAACTTAACGAATAAAATGTTTTCTTCATTAAATTAGAAATTCATACAAACCTGTAAGTCAACAATAAAAAGGTTTTTTATTGTGAATGCTCTGAGAATCAACTTTTTATAGTAACAAACCTTGTGTTTTTTTATTATATCGGAGAGCAGACAGAGCAAAAACAAAAAAACAATACTGCGTTGTAAAAACGCAGTAGTGTTTTTGTTGTCTGCTCTCTCCGATATACATAATAAAAAAACACAAGGAAAGATTCAATTATGACAAAAGAGCTTTTATATGAACTTGAGAAAAACATCGCTAAGCTGTAATAAGGCAATCGAAGTATGAACCATCCGGACGCTCTGGATACAATTTAAGTATGTACTTAAATATATCGTTTTAATTTTTATGTTACAGTACAGATCATTCCCAAAAACAATTTACTTTTGACTTACAGGTTTGTATGAATTTCCAACATAACGAGCAAAAATGCTTTGTTCGTTAAGTTGGAAATTCATACAAACCTGTGAGTAAAACGTTTTTTCGATGAGACGGCTTTAATTTCTTTTTTAATTTTAATAAAATTATTATTGCTTAATTCAAAAATATTAATTTTAAACGGAGAAACCGAGATTTTATTAATGAATAAATCGTTTCAAAATAGCAAAACAACTATTTTTATTTTTTATTGAGAAAACAAATTGGATACATTGGGCACTTTCAGAGCACCAAACAGTTGGCAACATGTTGAGTAAAATCACGGCCAACGCTATGAAATTTAAGAACTTTATTAGTAATTCAAATCAAATTAGCAATGATTTCACTAAACATGATGCCAACAGTTTGCGGATCTGCGCCCATTGTTTGGCCTGGTCATCTGGATAAACTGTATTTTTTCGAGTGGTAGCACTGGTGGATGGACGACTCGCATGAGGCAAGTTTTCTACGACCCTCACTGATTGCTTTATGCCACTCAAATACTTCCGCTCTCGATAGAGCACTCCCCAAAATTCTTCTGCAACATTTTCAATGAGTCCGTAGCCGTAATTCTATTGGAAACACAAAATTTCACGCAAATTCGTTGTTCAATTTTACTTTTTTCCATAGGAAAAATCGTCAGGCAAACTTCGCGTCGTAAAGTAAACAAATGTCTGCCTCATGAAATAAATCGGCGAGCGCGACAACATGACGGAGTTAAAAATTTGTGATCTCGAAATCTAGTACAACTTTTACTATTTTTTGTTTTTACAAAAATAAGGTTTCTTTTAGCCCTTTATGTTGATAATTATTAATTTCTACGCAGTTGTCAATGCGTAGGGACAAATAATTATCAACATAAAAGGAAAACTTATTTTTGCTAACACAAAAAATAAGAAAAATTGTACTAGATTTTGAGATCACGAAATTTTAACTCCGTCATGTTGTATCGCGCTCGCCGATTTATTTCATGAGACAGCCCACGAAAACAAGGTTATGCCAACCTAGATAAAAATTTACCAAACGCGCTGGACCAATCCGGATCAAATTTGATCCGATGGTACATATTAGAAATTTGAATTAGCAAAAACAAAACAGTACAAATAATTTCTCTTGAGGCGGGACGATTTTTGATTTACGCTAGAAAATAAATTCCGGATTTGAAAACCATTCCCAAATGTAATTTCAATCAATTAGAAATTACTGTAAAATATTAAAATAACAGAAAATTTTAAAGGCAATTTCGTTTTATATTTAATTACAAATATGTATTTGATTCATTTAATTCCAATTCATTAGTTCTGTTTTTATTTTCTGAATTCGGCATTTTCTTTTTAATACCAATCAAAGTAACACCTGTATGAGCGCCCGGCGAACCACCTAATATCACAGTAAACATTGTATTTGGATTCATACACAACCAAATTTTATGTATCATTTTATCCACCCGGCTTAAATATTTCTCCACATTAGTCTCATCCATTTCATTTGTAATTTTTACATGGGTTAATACGAAATCGTTGGTAACTCCTAATTCAACAGTTTTTTTAATGGCTTCTTTGTTTGTTGGTGTTGAGATTAAATTCACTGATAGTTCACCGGTTGGAAAAAATTTATTCAGATCAAGTTTAGTCTGTTGCGAGGACACGCACGACATGGTAAAGCACGAGTCATTAAGCGTATTAAATAAATTTTGTTTAAGCGCTGTGTCCGATCTATTATCTTCTCCAGTCTCATTTTTCAAATGGCTGTATACTAAATGGGATCGCTTTCGACTTTGGACTACCTCATCACCAAATTCAATCGAATTCGACAGCTTTAGTTGAACCAATCGTAAAGCAGCAATTGCATCTTCGACCGAATCATGGAATTTGTCATTTTGAATGGACAAATTGAAAAATTCTTTCACCAACACTTTTAGTTTAGATTTGTACATTGGTAGACCCGTACGATTGTATATTACACTCGTATCAATTACATATGGATGAATCATTCGCATAGCTATTAAATCATTACAGAGTGAATGGCCGACTAATATAGCATCAGATGGTAGAATTTTGATAATATCCTTTTGTACATCTTCCAATGTTTTCGTCACATTCTTCAGCAATTCTGGCGAAAGGCCAGAGTGTGGCGTCAAATAATCAATTATCACACTTTTCGGCCGGACCAAACTTTCGTAGACCGTCTCATGGTTTTCATTTACAATCGAAATACGACCCAATTCCAACAAATTTTTATTCGTTTTGACCATCTCACAATCTAATCCAAACATCGGGGATGACGAATTCACTTCCGCGTAAACATTTTTGGTGAAGACATAATTTTTGTAGCGGTGATGTAGAGCGCCTTGCATTGGAAATGGATACTGTTCACATATTAATTGAACTGGCGAAAGTAGTAATTGTGTTCGTGGAAAATTATCTGATTCCGGTATTTTGACCTCCGATGCGGGATCTGACTTAATGGGAAATACCGATTTTGACAAATATGTCGGGCATTTCTTTAAATGTAGCTTAGCGTTCTCCAGACTAACATATTCTTGTATTAATTCCTTTCGTTGGGACACAGTTAAGGGTACTGCAATCAACTCCTCGATTAATTCATCGCCCCCCTGATAAGGTGGCATTACTGTTTCAAGCTTAATATCGAAATGTATTAAACTATTTTGAAAACACTGCGGAAATGATTGAAAATGGAACAGAGACAGTCCCTCAACCACCAACACAATGGTATTTGTGATATTATTAGCCTTTTCTAGTTTATACCAAGGCCAATCATCTTTTGGTGCAAGTTCATTGAGTAGAACTCGCAACAACAAATTGGGGACATCCGAGATAAAAATTGGTGTCCTCTTATTTGGATCACAATCAATGTGGGCATTTTCTCCTTGCTGTTTCAATGAAATTTTTGGTGGAGGAGACGTGCGATTCCTTTCCCGAATTTTCCGCTTCATTGATTTAATATCATCAGTAGCCTGTTCGACATTACTCTCACTTAATTTGGATTTTTTCGTTTCGGGTTCGTCTTTTGTCTCAGCAGCATTTTCATTTAATTCAATCAAATTTACTAAAGCTTTCATCTTTTTTAATTTCTTTTCTTTTTTTAATTCTTTTTTTGTTTGAAACATTGTTTTATTTGCAAACATGTGTTCGAACCGCGGTTAATCAAAAACAAAAACAACTGTGTTCTTATTTTTTTGACATTTCGTAGTTTTGTGTTCATATTTCATAGACATAAAAACAGGAGAATTTTAACTGAAACTTCCATGTTTTTTCCCATATAAAATTTTCTGTTTCATGATATTTATGGACGGGCTATGTACAACCTAACAAAGTAAAAAAGTTAAAAATGTGTGATCTTTTTGTGTAATTTTTTTTTTTTTAATTAGCACATTCGAAAAGAGACCATAGTAAATTTATTGTAAAATTTATTTTTGTTATGTTGGTAAAAAATTTACTAAAATTACCTTGCCCATACAAAAAGTTAAAATATGTATATAAAATTCAATATCGAAAAAATTCGAACAGGCATTTTCATGGATAATAAATCGCTCGTCATTTAAAACATATATTTTTGTATTTAAATCGATATAAAGTTAATTTTTCATCACATAAATCCGGTCATAAAGATTAAAAATGTCAAAATAATAAAAACAACAACATAAAAATTTACTATAAATTTACTACCCATTTTCGGAAAAAGATTAACAAATTTTATCTTCGAATTTTACTACAAATTTATTTTGGTCTTTTTCCGAAAATGCTAAATATGTAAATTAAATAAATTATTTAATAAATAATTATTTTAATATGTAAATTAAAATTTGAAACAAATTGCAATTTCATAAAAGAAGAAAGAGACAAAATATTATTTACCTGAAGAATTGCTGTTTTGTTCTGAATTTGGGCATAAAAAATAGATCGATAATTTGACAGCTAAAATATGTCAGATTTTTTTGAGTGTTAAGAAAAACAAACAGCAGTTTGATTATATGAAGCTATCTTAAAATGTTTGAAAATAACTTAATTTTAATAAAAATAACCACAGAAAAAACTCAAACGGCACAAGAATAAACCTAAAGAATATGAATTTGCCTTCTTTTTATGTTTCAATTCTTCACACGCTTTTCACAAAAAAATTTACTTGCTTAGCTTAAAATGACATAAAATGAATACATTTCAATTAAATTTTTATTAAAAAATATTTAATAAATGTCTGTAATAATAGAAATAAAATTACATCTGTGCCACTTCATACAAATGATATGAACAATATTTTGACGTTTAATTTGTTTTTCTTAACACAAAAAATCACAATGAAGTTGTCTAGCATTTAATCTATTGAAGAATTTGCAACATTGCAACTGGGGGTGTTCACACGAAGTTAACACTGCAACGCAACACGACAACTCCTCACGTTTCCGTCCGTCTAATTCCGCTCATTGTGACTAACCTTTCCGTCTTTTCATTTAAATTACATAGAAAATGTCAAAATTTAAATTGGACGGAAAAACGGGACGGAACGGAACGGATGCATTGTGGCTGGGGCTTTAGGCGAAATAATAAAATTGCTGTTACCTATAATGTATGTGTTTTGTTTATTTATTTTTTATAGGAGGTGTTTACTGTTCAAAATAAAAATTAAAAGTAAAACCAGTTTACAAAAAAAAAAAAATCGAACCGCAATCAAATGTTTAACTATTGTCCTCGAGAGGCGCTTTCTCTACTTTTACAATCGTCAATAACACAGAATACCCAGAAGCGACATAACGCGGTTTTTATATGGAGAAAAGTGGACTCATTTTTTTGACCTTGGTTTATAGAAGGTAAGATTTTCGGTGTTAAATTATCGTTCAGTGGCTGAAAATTCAAAATTAACATGTAAAATATAAGGTAAGAGCAAAAATTTCTTGGTCCACGTAATGTCGGTTCTGGTTGTTTATTATTCTGTGTCAATAATGTATGTGTTTTGTTTATTTATTTTTTGTAGGAGGTGTTTACTGTTCAAAATAAAAATTAAAAGTAAAACCAGTTTACAAAAAAAAAAAAATCGAACCGCAATCAAATGTTTTTTATTTTATATTTGGGTTTGTGAGTTGCAACTTGTTCATCACCTAAAATTTACGTTGAAAAAGTGTAACAAGAATATTTTACCCTCCAAGGCAAAGACGTAAGAAACGAAGAAATGATGTGTTGCAGTGTTAACTTCGTGTGAAATGTCGGAATAAAAACATTTTTTAAACTTTAATTGTTTTATTTTAAGCAACCTACTCCATTTAAATGAATTGAATAAAATTCTAAATACGGCCCTAAACTATTTTAGTGTTTCTCTTTTTCGCACAAAATTGTGTACGCTTGACGTTTGTTTATTTCTTCTCTATAGTTTTTATCTCTATGTTTTTACCGTGAATGTGATAGATAAGTGGTCCTCAAAGAAAGTGAAGAAAATGATATCGAAACAGATTTTATTAAGAAACTTAGCTAATATTAACGTAATATTTCAAAGAAATGTTTATAAATGTAATTCTAATTTACAAGCGAAAAGTGAAAATCTAACACATTTTGGATTTGAAACTGTTAAAACTGAGGAGAAGGAAGACAAAGGTTTGTTTTATTTTTTTTTTTTAATTATTGGATTGGACTGTTAATTTATAATTATTCGCCTTGTGTTTAGTACGTAAAGTATTCGAAGATGTAGCAAATTCATATGACTTGATGAACGATACGTTGTCACTAGGAATTCACCGCCTATGGAAGGATTGTTTTATGGAACGATTAGGACCTGTCCCTGGTACCAATCTATTAGATATGGCTGGAGGAACTGGCGATATAGCTTTTCGGTATATAAATTATTTAAGGAATGCTTTAAGTAAAGAGCAAAATCCACGGACAAGCCAAGTGACAATAGGTGATATCAATAAAAATATGTTGGACGTGGGAAAAGTTAGAGCCGAGAAACTGGGGCTTACAAATCTTGACCACATAGAAGTCAATTGGAAGGAATGCAATGCAGAACAACTACCATTTGATAATAATACGTTTACAGCTTATACCATTGCTTTTGGTGTCCGAAATTGTACTAATATTGATAAAGTATTGGCTGAAGCGTATCGAGTATTAAAACCGGGAGGGAGGTTTTTATGTCTCGAATTTAGTCAGTTAAACAATACACAGCTTCAATGGGTATATGACAGATATTCATTTGAAGTAATACCACCTATGGGACAAATATTAGCAGGACAATGGCAGGCCTATCAATATTTAGTGGAAAGTATTAGAAAATTTCCCAACCAGGAAGATTTCAAAGCTATGATTCAAGAGGCTGGTTTTAATCTGGCAACATATGAAAATTTAACATTTGGAATGACTGCCATTCATTCCGGGTTCAAACTATAATTAAATAAATTTGGCCGGTAGTCTATTAATAATGAATTTTTTATTTTTTATAACATATTTCTATTTTCAAACTTCATTTCGACAAATTATCGAAATTCTACGAAATTTTTTTACCGGTTGTGATTTAAAATATGATTTTTCATTGTCTAAAATTTCGTGCGTAAATTTATAGCGTGCTGAGTCTTTCATAACATACAACGACCGGCGCTTCAATAAAATATTAGCGTAGAAAATGTTCGAGTCCAAAATATTTCTTTTTTGTGGTTGACTTCGATATTCATTTTCATCTCCCTCTTTACCTTGCTCGTATTGTTTCTCGTCTATTCTTATGAGCCGCATAACTGAATCCGTTAACAGACTTATACCGGCTATAGTTGTTCCGCAATACTTAAACATAAATTTTACCATTAGCTAAATAATTTAGAGAAGTTTCAATTTGGATACCCTTGTGCTGTCCACATGTGGTTTGATAACACCATCTTCCGCCAAGTCCAAAACATGTATGAAAGGCATTATCTCGCCATTAAATGCAACCTCACTAATTCTCTGTATTATGGTTTTATTTGCGGGGTACCAACTTTTACGTTCAGTTTCTCTAAATCCATGAATTGCCTAAAACAACATCATCTTCAGAAGTTGGTAATTAAACTTTTTACTATCTTACATCATCCCAATGATCAAATTCGTAACGCATTCGTTTTAAGTATGGTTCTAGTTCTTGGATAAAATGTTGCTCTTCCGGCTCACTAATAAAATCATGAATTAGAGTCATATCATTAACAAAATCATGCAATTCTTCTTTCGGCCAATCGTTCTTCAATTCGATGTAATCTGGAATTACTACATTCAATGTTAAGAAATTTAATTTAAAATGTAAATATAATCTGTACCTCTTTCCTGTTGTACAGTTTCATTTATGTTATTTGTTACATTAAAACTACAATTTCTGAAAATTTGTATTATATTTGGTTTAATAAAATTACATTTCCACTTTACGAACATTTTTGGGTTATGGTTTCTCAACCAAGTGTCAAAATGACATTACGAAGAGGCTTTTTGACAAATTCAGAGGGCTGTGCCCAAAAGGTCTTTTTGTTATCTAAAATTTGATGTTTCGGTGATTACTCGCTTGGGCAGCGCTAACTACGGTAGGGGACAAATAGTTAACACTAAACCTACCAAGCCCCATCAAAATGACCGTTTTTCAAATTACGATTAAAATTTCGTATGTGCAACGTAGTACGCTTTATGGCGTTAAGCAAAAGTAGATGTCACTACCGCTGTGAATGTGGATTAAGCTCTCAAATTATTAAAAATTATACTCCGAAAAAGCTTGTGAATTAAACTTTTGATAAATAAAATTATAATAAAACCATTAATTAATTTGGCATAAAATGTTACACGCCTATTTCTTAGAAAAAAGTTTTGTTTTGACATTTAACCCACATTCACATTGCTAGTGTCACCATTTTAGTTACATAAATTAATAAAGCGTATTGCACCGTCTTTAAACTTCACGAGTTTTCCTATAATATTCTCTTTTTTTTTATTATTTGTTTTCTATGAAAAATGTGTAGTCTGCCGTATGGATGGCAGGCTTTAATAAGTATGTATTGTATTTATACATGAAGTGTATACACTACATCAAAAAAAAAAACATACACCTTATTTTTTTTTCAATAAATTTATGTATTTTCTTTACACAACATCTTTAGTACTTGATTTTTTTCTATTTATTAACTAATAATATCACATTTAAAAAAAACAAAAAAAAGTATAAAAATAAATTCATTTAAACAACAAAAATATAACAAAACGTAGTCAAAGAAAAAACATACATCAAAAAAAAAAACATACAATGGAAAAATACAGCTGTAAAACAAAAACTAACCTGCATAAAATAGTGAATACCATGATTATTTACTGTTTATCCATTCAACATTCAAGTCAAAATTCAAATACTTTTAAAATATTTGTATTTAGTAAAGTAAGAGTTAATAGTGGTTATATAATCAAAATTTGTTGAATTATGGAAGCACCTAAGCAAAAGATCAAAGTTTCACAAGGCAAAGTGCCAGTTGATATAAAAAAACTAATTATAAAATTTAAAGAAGAGGGCAAAAGCTATGCAGAAATAGCTAGATCCGTTGGCAGATCCCGCTCAACAATTCAAAGCGTGGTAAAAAATTATAAAAAAAACAAATCGTTTGATGGTGCATCAGGTAGGGGTCGAAAAAAAGTGTTGTCTGCGCATACAGAGAGGAAAATAGAAAGATTAGTGAAAAATGACCCGAAAATAGGAGCTCCAAAAATAACAGTACAGTTAGAAAAAGAATTGAATATAAAGGTTAATCCACAAACAGTACGAAATTTTTTGCACAGTAACGGATACAAAGGTTGTGTCGCACGTAAGAAACCTTATTTATCAAAAAAAAAAATATTGCCAAGAGACTAGATTATGCTTTACGATATGTAAATCAACCAGAAGGATTTTGGAACTCCGTTGTATTCGTTGATGAATCCAAATTCAACATTTTTGGATCTGACGGAAGAAGAACTGTATGGCGTCAAAAAGGTACTGCACTTAATAGTAAAAATATGATCCCTACCATCAAACAACACGGTGGAGGAAATGTCATGGTATGGGGTGCCATGGGTGCAGGGGGGGTCGGAGATCTGGTGTTTGTGGAGACTACCATGAATAAAGAACACTATTTACAAATTTTACGGAATCATTTAAAAACCAGTGCTACAAAAATTAGAATATCTGGACAATTTAGCTTGGTTCAAGACAACGATCCCAAACATGCATCCCACTTGGTGAAACACTGGTTGATGCGCATTTTTGTATAAACGAACGAAATCGTTCGTTTTTATCTCTCCATGTGGCATCGCTATTACAAATGAAAATCATAATGTATTAATATCTTCGTTTTTTTTTGTTGGGAAAAAAATATTGGTACGTCTAAACCAGGGGCGTTCAAGCCAAATGAGTATTTTTGGCAAATTTTCAAAATAACTAGAGCATTAAAACTGCGATTAGAATAATAAGCCAACTGGACAACCCGGTAATTATTTATGTATTCAGGGCCAAAGAATTTATCACTCCGAAATATATGTGAAGATCACCGCAATAGTTGTTACATATTGCAGCATGCGGCCCGCGGGCCGCATGCCTCAAAATGGAATACAAATTGCGGTGGGCTTCACACTCACTCCAGAGTAATAAATTTTCTGGCTATGGGTACATAAATAGTTACCGCGTTGTCCAGATGGCTTTTTTTTTCTAATCGCAGTTTTATTGTTCTAGTTATTTTGAAAATTTGCCAAAAATACTCATTTGGCTTGGACGCCCCTGGTCTAAACGGACATTATTTAAATCGTTCTTTGTGCGTTTATTCCCGAATAACGAATTGTACAATTTATTCACAGTTCGCACCCGATGTGTTGTACGTCGAAAGAAAAGGACAAAAATAAATCAAAACTAGATTTGTTTAAATTTTTCTCAACAAAATAGTAAAATATGTATACATATACCGCTAATGTTATAAAATCTGCGCAGCCGACTGAATGAAGCACACTTTTACTAAAGATACATGTTAAACCGAAAGTGATCTGACTGAAAACGTCTGAGTTAAATTCAACATGTAAACGGCGACTTGACTGAAAGTAGTCTGATACTGGCTTTACACCGTAGATAGTATAATAGCAAAATAGTATAATACTATTTTGCTATCCGGTGTAAAACCGATGTTTTGATAGTATAATAGCAAAAATAAAATATAATATTTTGATTTGATAGCTATCAAATTTTAATACCTATTATATTTTATTTTATTTTATTGTCGAAGGAAAATTTTGACAGTGAATTATTGATAAATTAGTCTAGAAACGTTTTGTGTATTTTAAAATTATTCTTTTTCATTATTTTGTTATAATTTTCTGTTTTTTAAGAATATTTTATGCGGTGTAAAACCGACTACGGTAGATAGTAAAATAGTATTATACTATTTTGCTATTATACTATCTACGGTGTAAAGGTCGCTGCACGAGTATGGATATAAATCCGTACAATCTGAATCCGGTCATTCATCCAATGAAATTACCCAAATATTGTCATGTGACCGAAAAAATATTCCCCTATTTCCCCTCTCGAGTTAAAATTATTTCAACATTAAGCAAAATATCCGCAGAAAACCAACATAACCATACCAAAAAATATATATTACGAGCTATTTTTTCCCCTGTTTGCTTATTTCTGACTTTTCGATTTTTAAAAAAATTTGTTATTTTGTTATTATTGAAGTTCTCATAGTATTATTGAAACTAAAAGCAAAGAGTAGTTGATAAGTAAAATAGACGAATTTACTTAGCAAAAGGTCAAATAAGTTACTAACTTCGTTCGGATGCAGATTGTACGGATTTGTATCCATACTCGTGCAGCGACCTTAAAGCCAGTATGAGTTCGGTCAGCTTAAATTTGGTTGGTTGAATCAGTTTGTATATTGAGTTAAACATGTAAACTATAATTAAGTTGAACTGATAGATTTTTTTAGTTGAACTGACATATTTGAAGTGATTTTTAAATTATTTTAAATAATTTTCTAATAATTTAAATATAATTTTATAACAAAGTGACATAAATGTCAATTCAGATCAAATAAAAAAATCCCATGTAACCACCAACCCAAAGTTTCAGTCAGGGGTGAGATGTTGTAACCATCACGTTTTTCGCTTCGATGCATTTTCGATAGAATAACAGTACTCCTTTGTTAAAAATCTAAAATTTTAAAACAATTTAGTTCTAAAATACCGTTACTCTATCGAAAATGCGTCGAAGCGAAAAACGTGATGGTTACAACATCTCACCCCAGATCACCTTCAGTCATAACTCAGTCAATCACTTTTGGGTTTAACATGTATCTTTAGTATTTGTTGCGCTACACTGTACAGCTTGACGATTAGTGCAACCAAAATAAACGTCTGGCATGGCAATACTAAATTACGATAAAATTTACCGTTACAAATAAAACAAAACGGCAAATATATTTTATTTTTCATTTAGTCGAGCAAGGAGCAAGTTCAACTGATGCAAATTAGTGTGATTTAATTTATTTTAATTTACTGAATCAAACGTGAAAAAGTTTTCCCATTTTTTGAAATAATAATGTTTAATCTATTTAAACCATTGGTTAATTTTCTTAAGCTGAAAGATGTCGAAATATATAATACGATATTTAAATTACACTGCAAATTGACGGTTTTGGTGTTATTGGCATTTGCCATTGTTGTAACATCGAAACAATTCTTTGGTGAGCATATTGATTGTATATGCGATTCAAATATAAAACATACAATGGACACCTATTGCTGGATTTTAGGATCGTATATTAGTAATAGACTGGATGATGGTTTGTGTTTATATTTTTTTATTTTTTGAAGATGTTTTATGCTGAAGATTTTTTTTTTTTAATTGTAGCGTTACTTAAAAGGCAACTGTACGAAGGTATCGTATCCGAATATGTACCGCCTGATGACCGTAATTATCAAAAATATTACCAGTTTGTGCCATTTATATTCACATTTCAAGTCATTTTATTTTATATTCCGGCGTTGATTTGGAAATGCATTGAAGGTGGAAGACTGAAACAAATTTGTTCTAAAATTGGTAATATAAATTCTTTAAATAATTTATATTACAATTAAAAATATTAAACTTTAACATTAATTTACAGCTTCGCCATTAATACCTGCAGATTGGGGATTTGAAAATAAAGCTATGATAGTAGTAAATTTCTACAAGTTAAGTCCAACAACGAAGCGGTTTTATGCATTTGGTTTTTTCCTATGTGAAATATTAAATTTTTTGGTTGTGGTAAGTGATTTCCCCTAATTATCAGTATTTATTTGAAATCTTACTTATAATTTACAACTCCGGTTAATCTAGATAATCAATATATTATTCATAAATTGGGTATTTACTGATTTTTTCATCAACTACACACCCGCAATAAAAACACTTCTCTTCGATTACAACTATGAAAAATGGAATGGACATAGTTCGAAAGTATTTCCGAAACTCGCTAAATGTACAATGAGTTCGTACGGGCCATCAGGATCATTGCAAATTCGTGATGGTTTATGCATTCTTCCATTGAATATTATAAATGAAAAACTGTTTGTTATTATATACCTTTGGTTTCTAGTTCTGGCCATTATTTCCGGTTTAAATTTAATTAATCAATTTTTTATAATCATATGTCCGTGTTATCGCTTAAGATTGTTAACATTTCAATTTACTGAACGTTATTCGAGCAAATGTCGTTTTGTTAAGAATATTGGTGACTGGTTTTTGATTTATAAGATTAGCAAAAATGTACATCCATCTATAGTTGAGGAAATTGTCCAGGAAATGATCAAAACCGATGAAGGCAAGCTTCTTGCGTGAGCTAATCCGTTGTTTGTTGAACAACTACATTATATTTAATGAAAAGTAAAATTTGTATGTGATAAAATGTGACATTTGTGATAAAATTTAATAAATAAATGGATTTGGGTTAACGGAAATCATTTTTCAATTTTTTATTCCCCTAAAGTGACACGGTCTTGTAATTTCTAGATCCACAGAGTAATTTCTCCTTTCAGACTTTATTATTAACCAATTAGGAGTTTGTGATGAACCCACCATCTGGTGCGGTCAAAAATTCAGCAGCTACGCAGTTGAATTTCTGCAAAAAAAAAAAATCGAAAAGCAGGTTGAATGCAAAAAATGATTGCTGCATTGTTATAAGAACGGCAGCCTGGCTGCAACCGGTACCGGATAAGACATTTTTGTATAAAATTAATGATATTTGGCCTAATACTAATTACATATATCGCCGGCTGAATGCTTAAGTGTCCTATATCCATTTTTGATTAATTTATGTGACCTTGTTGGAGAAAAATGGGTTTCCGGTTCTAATTGTTTGAAATTTAATATTTGTTTTTTGTAAAATATTCAGAAATGTTAGAACATTCAACCAAAATTGACACCATCAAAGTTTTATTTGGAAAGTGAACAAATTTTAGCTAAAATGACACTTAAGCATTTAGCCGGCGATATGTAACCTCCTAAACACATAGGCGCAGCGCCGCTAAAATTAAAATACATGGGGTAGATGCTCGTACGTATCGCATGTTAACAAATTGCGATGATTAAAGATGGCGAATTGCGACCCATTTTTGAGTTTGCTAGAAATGACATTCTCAATACACCTAGCAAATCCGCCATATTGCTGAATTATATATTGATATTTAAATAAAAACTTATACCGTAGACAGACACAAAGTTAATCTCGATTTTCATTTATCCCGATTATCAAAAATCGCCTTGTGAAAACGAAATAATCTATCTTTTCATAAACTGCGCAGCCTCCTTATTTGCTGCATTTTAATCCGACGGAATGCGCGGCTTTGGCTGCAAGTCTTAATTGTTGACCGACTAGTTGCATAAATTGCGAAGCGGCTGAATTCTTGATTGCACGGATCTTCTTTGGTTACTATAAAAGATGACTCAGGACGTTTCTCACTTTCAATATAGACCTGCTCTTTGGTCTAACATTCGACTGTTACATTTGCTCTATTTATCAAAAATTCAATCAGTAAGAATTTTTCATAAGAACAAAGACTCATAAAATTCTACGCCTTTTATGTCCGGTTTCACAAAAACATAGACAATCTCCGGTTAAATATCCTAATACCTGTTCTAAATATAATTTACCGTGCGGTCAAGAATTCAGCCACTGCTCAGTTTATATTATACAGCAAGTCAGTCAAATTTAAGATTTGCAGCCAATGCTGCGTATTCCGTCGGATTAAAATGCAGCAAACAAAGTTAGGCTGCGCAGTTTACGCAGTCACATTAAAGCTGATGCAAAATCTGAAAAATGTCATTTTTTTTTTAAATTCATTTTTATGCATTATTGTCGGTGAAATAAAATAAAAAAACACGATTTCTTTTCGTATTTTTGGATTCATAACAACGATCTCGGACACGATATAAGGACGATGATTTTAACCCTTTGCACTCGTATGTCACATTGGAGGTGACAATCTAAATTTACTCTAAAATTCGGTTATGTCACGCTGGAGGTGACAATACTAATTTACTCTAAAACTCGCATATCAGCCTGTAGATGGTAACACTAAATATGTAACTGTTAAACACAATGCGATATTCGAGATCTTAAGCCAGATACGCAGTCACTTGTGAAGTGAAAAAATGTATGGCAATCGTGGTAATTTTAAATCGAGTGCAAAGGGTTAAATTTGTACTATGGAATGTACTCAGCCTAAAGCGGCCAGCAGGTCTCCATCATCTCTTCGAACACGCAGCTACGTATAAATGCACAAGAGTAATCGGCAGTGAGGACCTAGAAGGACTAACTCCCTGCCACAGCAATAACATGGATAAACATGAATTTAGCGTCGATTTATTGATTAGAAACCGATGTCGTCAATCTGTCAGCAATCGGATTTGTATACTCGACAGGTTTCAGGGACGGGAATTTATTATTATATTTGTGAACATGCATGCTCCCACTGCCAGGAGAAGCCTAATCAAACCAAATATGCTTTCTAGGACCAGCTCGAAACCTTCCTAAGTAAAATTCCACAACATGATATTAAAATTGTTTTGGGCTACTTCAATGCTCAAATTAGCAATGCTTTTAGTATAGTATGTATATCGTAGCACCATCGACCCAAATTCCTTGCATCCTACATCAACGGGACGCGCACCATCGAGCTAACTTTGCTCTACAACACCAGCACATACTTCCCACATAAGCGTATTTACAAAGCCACACGGAGATTAAACGACGAAACAACGGTCAATCAAATCGACCACAACCTCTTGTCCAAAAGACTTTTTTCTAGCCTTAAAGACATCAGAACTAAACGTGGAGCTAACATCGATTCAGACCAGTTTCTGGTAGTTGCAGCATTGAAATTTTGCCTATCCGCCACATATACGTTATGGAACGTATTGTCCTACCTGGGCATACCGTCAAAATTGGTTTCAATGTGCCAGCTTTGAATAGATGGTCAATATTTAAGGTGCTAATAGAAGGATTCTAGGCCTATTCCACTAGCACAATTCCACTAGGCACAATTCCACTGCACACAATTCCACTGGCACAATTCCACTTGGCACAATTCCACTAGGTACAATTCCACTTGGCACAATTCAACTTGCACAATTCAACTTACACAATTTAACTTGCACAATTCAACTTTCACAATTTAACTTTTTCATAATCAAACGCATTTAGGGTGGAAATCGCGCGCGCGCTTCCAAGTTAAATTCGCTTAATTATACAACAAGTTAAACTTAAAAAGTTACTTAAAGAAAGAACTACAAATGTTAAAGTAGTGGAATTGTGCCAGTGGAATTATATGCAGTGGAATTGTGGTAATAGAATATCCCTAGAATCATAATAACCGCAGCAACGGAAATATTTTTTATCATTGCTACCTTCACCTTTTTTTGGACAGGTGTACCCTCCTTTTATTATAAATTAGCTTCTTTGCCCATTTCAGTTTTTATTAATTTAAAATTCATAGTTATAATTATCTTCGTAATTAACCCTTTGACTCGTCATTTATTTTAAAACGCCTGTTATTTTGCTTAACTATCTGAGTAATTCTGAATTTTTTTAATATTTTTTGCACTAAATATCTTTTTTTGGTAGCTTAAGACTAAGAGCCAACATAATATCACTTAAAAAATCCATTATTGGTGCATTGAATTCAAAAAACTAGGTTTAAAGTGCATGTACGCAATTGTGTACAGTACGAGTCAATGTGTTAAATTTCAATAATACCAATAAAATATTAAAGTACATACACATACTCGTATATATGTTTGCGTTTCCATTTAACTATACAAGTTACAACGCAAGTTAAATTGTTCCCCAGTCGAATTGTGTCAAGTGGAATAGTCCCAGTGGAATTGCGTCCAGTGGCATTGTGTCCAGTGGAATTGTGCTAGTGGAATCGCCCGGTTACCAATAGAAGGCAAAAAAAATTTCGGATGCCTTCAAGATAACATTTAGAGTGCGGCAAGGAGACCCGATATTTAGCTTAAACTCTCTTCAACCTATCATTGGAGTACGTCATTCGTCACCTTCAAATGGCGCAGCGCAGCTGCCTGTGTTATAAAAATACCCAGCCATTAGCATATACGCTGACGACATTTGCATTCTGGGTCGCAACATCACCTCCCTGAAAGGGGTCCGCCTTCCATTGAAATTAACAGACCAACAAATTGGCCTTCAGATCGATGCAGCGGAGACTAAATACATAGTCACCGTGAGATGGCAGACGCTTGGAGATCTCATTTTTGGAAATACACAATATGAACAGGTGAGTGAGTTCAAATACCTAGGATCGAGCAAAACTCCGTTTCTGTGGACATTTCATCAAGGATCGCACTATAGGCTACCGAACATTTTACGCCACTATCAAAATATTCAACTCTCCTCATATGTATATCGCGCAAAATAAAACCAGTCATCTAGTCTCACAAAGCGCTGATAATTCTCGGTCCCATTAAAGAGGGGGCCACATACAGAATGCGAATGAATCACGAGATCAGAAATAAACTCGATAAAGTCGACATCATCGGATTCATAAAAACTTCAAGGCTAAGATGGCTTGGATACGTGCCTCGTTTAAAAAATGAGGATCTCGTGGGAGACCTGTTTAAAGGAACCTAAACACACTGCCGCATCAAAAATGTTTATTATATAAATCAGTGAATTGTTTTTATTGGTAATTGTGAAATCGTGAGTATGAATAGTAATTAAATTTAATTAATTTTTGTAGCTGGTTAATTACATGCTTTAAAAATAGTAACTTACCCGTTTCAATTGATGCAGTAAATCATCAAATCATCTCAATTATTTAGATAAATCAGAAACAGTTTTGTATAATTTTTAAAATTAAAATGTTTTGTTATTTTCTTTTTTTTTTGTTGACTTTTTAATTACACAAAAGCTGAGGAATGAAGTACACTTTGAACTAAATTCATCCATTTTTTGTTTGATTTTATAATAATTTAAAAAAAACCTTACTTAAAAACTAAAGTGCTTTTGTTTTATTTAAAGCTAATTTCTTTTAAAATTATATTTATTAGCTACGTCTGTTTTTTTTGTAAGTTTCTAGCTATTTCTATATGCATGGTGTTTCGTAAAGTTGGAACACTGCTGCCGGTGGTGTACGTACACAGTTTTATAAGAAACATTTGTTCTACACTTGATTTGCAGAAGTTCCCTTCCGAAGGACTACATACAGATGCGGCTTATTCATGAATGCATTGCGTACATTGCATGCGTAAATTAATTCAGATTTTTTAATACAAAAAAGTTCACTATCAACGCGAACCATAACGAATCTATACTCATAATTCATTATTCTTATATCTTTCTATATGTCTCACATTCTTTTATAACGACCAACTTTGATCCAACATAGGATTTTCCTTTTATTTTATTACACCATACTACCACAAGCAAAAACTCATATCCGCTGTTGAATTGGCGAAAAAACGCAATTACAATAGACTAATAGAGCATGAAACTGGGAATATAATACGAATATAAAAGGAAATTATGTTGCATCTTCGACCAAGACTGTATGTTAGCAATATTTAGGATTTTAAGTTCTCTTTGGTGTCTGTAGTTTTACACGTTCCAATTTTATCAACGATTGTTTAAACAAATTAACAACAGCAGTTATCCCATCATATTTAATTTGGCCGAAAAAAATGTACAGATGAATTTATTTTCTACTGTTTGAGCTGCAATTCTTAATTTTTGCTGAAGTCCAGACTTGACCGCTGTAGTAACGTAAGTTATAGGTATTCAGGGTGTAGAATACCACATAAACCAATTGATGGTTTATTGGGCTTAGAAAAGAAGATATAGAAGAGGAATGCACTGAAGAAGCCGAGCAGCGAACGACATGAAATAAAAACGCGTGTAAAGTAAAAATGATATTTTAATTGAAGCAAGAATGGCACAATACACAAACTGAGTTTTGAGAGAAATATCGCCGTGAATTGGAAGAAATGGAAGCAAGCTTTTGATGTGATGTTAGTGGCGAATCAAATAACTGAAAGCAAAATAAAAAAAAATTCAAAATCCCACATAATGGTGGTATGCTGCTGAAGAAGATGCCCAACGAAAGGAAAAGGATGAGTTCAAATCTATGGTAAACGCATTGGATTCATATTTCCTGCCCAAGGCAAGTTCAGCGCTGGAGCGTAGATATTTTAGGTCGATGAAGCAGAATTTGGAAGAAACGATAGTACCATTGACACATTGCAGTTTAATAAATCGGATTTAGTGAATTTTTCGAGTTTAGTCGTAGTGTGTCAACCTTAACTTTTTGCTAATCGCGTTTTGTTTCATAGAGTACCAGATCCAGTTTAGCTAAATCGGATTTATTAAACCTCAGTGTGGCAACGCTATAAATCAAATTCAAATCAAAGCAACGCTATATATCAATCAAACTGTTTACCCCTCTAAACATAATCAATTAAATAAAAAAAAGTTATCGAGAAGGCGAACATGGATTTGGACGATATGGTAAAGTTAGTATGTATTGGGATTGGTGGTTATATAGTTGGTAGACATGCAAATAAAAAAACTCAGCATGAAGATACAAAAAACCAAGGGTTGCATAGAGGCCGATCAGAACCGAAGTGTCCATAAGTGGAAAAGCAGGAAACAAATTTGGAGTCAAATCGAGTAGAGGTAAGCGAAATGGGCTTGTTTTAGATGTGGTATAGAGTAGGTCATATAAGTAGAGACAAAAATTGTTCAGCGATATGAAAACAGTGCAATAAATGTAAAATGTTCAACCATTTTGATAAAGTTTGTAGATCAAAGCCAGGTACCAGCCCAGTTATAGCGTAGCAAGGCATTAAAAATTATTGACAATAGTAAAACTAATTGCGGGAATGTAATAGTGGTTTGTGTAGGCAAAGTAAAAATCGGTATGGCAGTAGATACGGGTGCTGTTAATATAATTAGCACAGATACTTATTACCAAGGTATTAAGGGAAGTTAGTTCAGGAGAAAGCAAACTGCGGAGATTACTGCAACAATAATATTAGTGTTGAAGACGACATGTTGTTAAAGGATGTGGAACTTCACTGCTTAGTTTTAAAACGCCAGTTTGTTTCTGATACTTTTGAGTGAAAAAATTATCGTTTAAACTGAAACAGTTGTTAGATAACGATATATTAGAACGAGCCGTTTCCATACTTTATCCTCACCCTGTATGTAAAATATGTGAAATCACAAATTATTTGTATGGGACCGAACGTCATGTTTTAATTTTATGATTTTTATGTTTTGAATGTGTAGCATTAATTAAAACAAACAATTTATGGAACATGAATTTTTGTTGTTGTCGTTGTTTTTTAAGATACAGGGTGTCAAAATTAAAATTATGAAATTGAACTCATTTTAAAGATACCCTGTTTTTCCATTAGAAGCCGCGGCTTATTAGTCAAACAAAGTTTTTTTTTTGCCTAAAACGGGCTTATAGAAAGGGTGCTGCTTTTTAAAGGAATGCGGCTTCTTAAAAGATGTGTTAAGTTCAAATGGCTTGTTAGATTAAATTAATATTCCCTATATAACCCGCGGCTTGTTAAAGGAAAAAACCAGTGTTTAAATTCAAATTTCGTTCCTTTATTTATTCTCTTTTTGCGAAAGAAGAGAAAAAATATTTTGCTTTGTTTCTTTCCTCTGGAACGAAATCCAACAAAATAAAATATCATTCTCTCCTCTCCTATCCTTTGTGTTTTATATGAGGAGAGATATTTTACTTTTGTCGATTTCGTTCCCGGAGAAAGAAACAAACAAAAATATTTTTGTTTTGTGAACGAAAAAATGAATTTAAACACTGGAAAAAACTGAATTTGACAATTTGTTTTCCCTTTGTATAAGAAGAAATTAAGCTGTCGATGCAGACATTCTCAAAATATCAACCGCCACCGCAATTAAAGGTGAAGTTTAACTCCCGCCCACCAAATCTCACCAAAGAGCCGCTCACTTACAACCACAAACGGTCATGAAAAAAGTTCACTTCGAACATTGTAGTACACCAACGACTTAATTATTTTGTTGCCGTCTTTATATTTTGGATGAAGTTCAGCGATACATTAAACATAAACGTTTCAAGTTTCTGTGATACTGAAAGATTATTTTATCAAATAGCTGGTTCAAGCAAATTTGCTGCATAATGTACCGGTTGAATTTATAAGTTCTACGTAATTGGTGCATTTTTTTGTTCAAAGGTTTGTTTTATATTAACAAAACAGTCCACCACTTTAGACAAAACTGCCTTCTTGTCGTTCTCAAAAAAAGATAGCCAGTTAGCAATCGGAGATAGTACACAGTGAACCGTTTCAACTTTTGTAAAAAACGATTCGATTGCACTTCGTCTTCTATATCCAACGCCTTCAGGGCATATCTTGTTTCGATTAAGCTTGAAAGATAAATTACAAACTAATTCCATCGTGTTTGTACAGGCAACTGAGCAAGTCAAGTTAAGACAATGAGCAAGTTAAGTTTATGCCACATGCACCCATACTCGGTAATATAGGATTAGCTTCACCACTTCAATTTCCTCAAAAAGCAACTTAGCCATATGAAGATTTTCCTGAGTGTGAGTAGATTTATAAAGAAAACGGGTTTGAGTCTATTGATGGCATAATTTGTACGACCAAGCATTGGTCTGCAAGAGTCTGTACTCAAGGCCCAATAATGGATTGTAAAGTTGGTGTCGTGAAGGAACTTTATAGGACGGTCGCAATTTCTTGAACAAATCAATACAAACCGAATTTGTGGTTTAAGCTTAGTGGAGCACCAGAAACGAAAATTGCTTGAGCTACGAGCTCATCAACGATCTGTTACTCCTTTGGTCTCATGTTGTCAACGAAGTTCAGCATACTAGAGATTTTCATCGACTGGCAGCCACTTTTCTATAGTTAAAATTGTGATTGGTGTTTTTTCCAAAATGCATATTGTGCAGATTATTATATTTTACAGCAAAATATGATGTAGTAGTATAATCCTGTGGTGTCACAGTTTTTTTTGCATTTAGACTAGTTGAGTTGTTTGGAAAAAAACGTTTTTAATTTATGTTACCGATAATACCACGGTCCACGGTAACACCACTTTGAGTAATATTACCCAAAATTACCTATTTTACCGGTAATATTACCAATGAGAATATTACCGTTTACATCACTAAGTGCTATACATTCAAAACATAAAAATCATAAAATTGATTTGCCTATTTTTCACCACATATGATTTATTACATTGGTCTAAAGAGACCAATCAATGATTGAATTGAAATTCTGTCAAGAATGACGAAAAATTTGGTTGGTCCAAAACCGCTTTTCTCGACGTTTTGAATGTCCCTGAGTCTGAAAAAGCAAAAAAAAATTTCGCCAATCGGTTTCTAAGGTCAAAGCGGAGATTTGAAAAGCTTTTGGAGACTGTACGTCAAGAGGGTGGGGTAACTGCAGCAGCCAAACGAATTGACCCAAAACACCTGGCATAAATATTTACGATTTTTTTATATATGCTGGTTTGATTATTGAATTGGGCATTGAATTTGGAGTTGATTTAAAGGTTAAGTTAGGGGCCAATTTTCGGGTTGAGTTGAAATTGAGTTGGAGTTGAGTTGGGGTTGGATTAGGATGTTTGGAGCAGTTAACCAATTTTTTATATAATATGCTGAGGATTTTGATTTTTTTTATAAAAATTTTATTGGGATTCTATATCTTATCCGATTTTGATGAAATTCAGTATTTCCAATGGAAATGGGATTCTAAAATTATTTTTAGATGAATTTCTGGAATATGGCCAAGTATGATGGAATTTGCCTATTCTCAACCGATCATGATGAAATTCGACATGTGAGTTGGAAATGGGATTCTAAAATGATTTTTGGAAGAAGTTCTCGAATATAGCTAATAGAGGTGGAATTTGGCTACTTCCTAACCGGTTTTAGTAAAATAAATGGGATTCTAGAATAATTTTCCGATAAAGTTCTGGAATATGACGCAAGTATGATGGAACTTGGCTATTCCTTAACCGATTATTATGAAATTTGATATATGCCTGGGAAATGGGATTTTAAAATGATTTTTAGATCCAATTCGGGAATATGGCCAATGATGGAACTTCCCTAATTCTTAACCGATTTGGAGAAAATTCGACAAATGGGAAGGAAACTCCATTCTTAAATGATTTTAAGATTAAATTTTGGAATATGGGCAATTAGGATATACCTTAGCTATTTTTAACCGACTATGATGAATTTTGACGTTACCAACTAATAAGAAATGTGACACAAAAATTATTTTTGGATGAGGTTGTGAGGAATATGTCAATATGGCTTTTAAATTGTTGTCTGATCAGGTTTCTGTAAATCTTGCAGCTATTGAAGTTTCTTTGAGGCAGCGTAAACGTCTATTTTAATTGCTTAACGATCGAGATTATCTTCGAAATAATATTCAAGTTCGCCTAGAAACTTTAATCGCCAATCCTTTGCTTTAAGCGTTGGGGTATGTTTCCTGAGTATTTACTCTCATATCTGTAAGTTTGGCCATGTTTAAAAAAAATGAAGTGTGTGGCGGACACGCGCTGAAGAATTAAAACTACTAACGGTAGTGTAGAGTCTCGGAATTAGCAGTATCATTTTAGAATCAGCTTTCCATCGCAAATCTTGTTCGCAAATCATAATCGATTAAGGAATAGCCAAATTCTATCCTAATTGGCTAAAATCTAGAATTTCATCCAAAAATCATTTTAGAATCACATTTCCAACGCACATGCTAAATTTCATAATAATCGGTTGGGAAATAGGCAAGTTCCTTCCACTTGGCCATATGAAGTTTATCCAAAAATCATTTTAGGATCCCATTTCTATCGCGGATGTCAAATTTCACTAAAAACCATTATGAATTAGATAAGTTTTATCCTAATTTGCCATTGTAAAACCTGTATATGTGCAAGATATTTAAACAAATCCACACGCCTTGATCAATTTGAACCAAATTTTACATAAATATTATTTTGGAGGTTGAGCTGAAGATTGACAGGATTTATTTGGAAGTAGACTTAATTTAGAAGACCGAAGTTCTGATCACTTAATGAGGTTTAAGCCATTTATATTTGTTCTTTTGATATGGTCACATTTTCGGAATGGAACTTTGAACAACCAATTTGAAGGATAAATTTGTTCTTGCAATTGTTGGGTACTGACCACATTAAGTAATGTTACAATATATTACGTAGCACTATAGAATATGTTTGCGGATGTAATTTCTATTTTTATATATGGCCGTTCGTATTAAAATAATTATATATAATTATTATAATTTTAAAATAATTATTTAACTACAATTATTATTAATATATATGTATGAATTTATATAATAATAAGTACATAAATATTGGTTTATTTATTTATTTTAATTATTTTTTTGTTTTAATTATTATTTTTAGTTATTAATTTTATTTTCTGGAAGGATTAAATTTGAATTTTTGTTTACTCTTAAATAAATTGATCAGATGAGATGTTTAGTTAATTAAAATATAAACTAAAATAATAATAAAAATTTCATAATTTATTATCAATCTGCATTTTGTTGTAATCCTTTTAATATTTATATCTAATAATATTAATTTAATTTAAAAAAAAAATTAAATAATATTTTTATTTTATATATTTTATCTATTTTATTATAGTTCTTGTTTTTAACTTTTTACATTTATTATTTATAATATTATCTCATTATTTAATTATTTTTAATATATATTTGATTATTGTTTTATTTGTTGGTAATTGTAAAATAAACAAAAATAATTTAATAAAAAAAATCTTTATAAAATAATTAATTATAAAATAAAATTTATTGATATTCATCGTCGCTACTTAGCAGCATTGTTTTTTCATTATAATTTTGGCTAATTGTTGCTACTCGCTGGCTACCTGGCATAAATTTACGTTGATTACCCAAAGTTTTTGGTGCTATATAACCGCTTGCCCTATGATCATTACCGCCATTACCACCACCACCCTGGGTTTGAGTTGTTGGATCATCTGGATCGTAGGAAGCAACACGAATTCCACGTGAATTTTTGGCACCTTTAATTATAAAATAATTTTTTTTTTGTGTTATGTACTTTGAGTTTAGAAATATTTTGAGAAAATATAATAATACTCATAAATTATTAAGCCGAGAGCGAATAGTATTTATAGCGATATATATAAAATAAAAGGCGGCCAGAGCAAGGATGCATGCATATCTGGCAAATCAAACCGATTATAAAAAAATAAAATTTGATTGTAAATTTATCAAATAAAGCGTTCCACTTACCTTTTCTTGACATTATCTGCTCTGGAAATCGGACCAAAAAGTCCATTTGTAGAAGAGCTTTGATTAAAATTCGTTTAGGCTAGAAAATCTTTCCACCTTTGGAAACTTGGGAAACGGGACACCACAATTTGTATTCAACATGCTTTCCAAAATATCCTAATTGTTGGATATAAGCACAGTTTTTCCTTTTGCTTTTCTTTAGCCCTTTATTAATCTAAGGTTTGAAAACTCGGAGCACCTACAAGACAATGCAATGCAATTGTAAGCGTAAATAAATTCAGGAGGGCTATTTGTGAATTTGATTCTAGCTTATTCGAGTGCTCGAAGTATTGGATTATTTGAAATTAAAATAAATTCGTCCGCCTCTTATTTAAATCAAATACCAATCTTATACTTCGAGGGGTCGAATTCGTTCGAATCGAATTCACAAATAGCCTCCCAGATTTTTCAATACAAAATAAACTCACAAAGCAAAAATATTTGAGTTAACAATAATAATTCATTATTTGCATTTCTTTCTTTCGTCGCATTCTATAATCACTTCTGGGCAACTTAAATTTGTATCTACATATATTTAATTTATATCATTGTAAAATATTAAATCCTCTGTTTATATAGAGATAAAAAAGTAGGGATGGAAGTGAGAATATAACATATGAGGAAATGAAATTGTATGTGCCTCTTTGACCAAAATCTTATTGTAGCGAAATTCTACTTAAGCTCTCTTTTGTGACTAAGGGTTCAAAAACATTTTTTTTAAATTTTTGTCCCACCACAATTTTTTCTTTACCCGAGATCTCCACTATGCAAATTTCGTGATATTTTCTATCATGCTAGCAATTTTTTTTATGCACATATATGTGGGTATGCTATACAATTTTTTTACTAGCAGCAAATTATCACGCTGATATTTTCTTAAAAAATTATCTTGATAATTATCGTTCACCAACAAGACTCTATGCAATGCACAAGTCAGAGAAATTTATTACCCCAAGTGGTACTCCAGTCAGACGACTGGCCATTCCATCCTCTTCGAAAGCTGACCGTATGGATTCTAGGGAGGGCTAAATACTGCATGACAGAAGTGATGCCAGCGGAAATTTTACATTGCGAGCAGTTGGATCCAGTGAAAGGACTATTGACCTAGAAAAGGCAAATATGGATATCTTGGGGAGGCTACAGAAATTGGAGCAATCATTTGCCAAGCTAAGCGAAGAAATTGAGTATCTAAAACGAGAAAATAAACTTCTAAAAATGAATCGGGATGCTAAAAAATATAGCGAATTAGAGAGTATTGAACCAGAGAAAATTTTTCACTGATGAGGATGAATTAGAAAGGGAGATGGACTGGATCCTAAAGAAGAAAAAACAGTCCAGGAAGGGTAAGAAAAGAAAAGCTGAATCGTTACCTGAGGTTAAACAACTAAATGTTAGTGGAACTACAAGTACTGAACCGGAAGTTGTCCAACCCCAAATCTTCCAAGAACATTGCACCAAAACTGGTGCAACCGAAAGAAAAACCACCTCGACCATAAAATATTGTGGGCGTAACCAATTACCCAAAAATTCAGTCACTGATGAAATCGGTTACTGACAAAGAGTATAAGATAACAGCGCTAAACATTGACGTTTGGAAAATTAATACTCTGGATTCAAAAACCTAGAACATTATCTATGAAGCTGAATGCTGCAAAGTATCAGTGTAAAAATATAGATAAATCACGAAATCAACCGCAAAATCATGATATTCGAAGGATTCAAACATCAAATCAGATGGATCAAAATCCACAACCAAGCAGCGCAGGGCAGAGAAGAACATTTGCTCAGGTAGTGAAAGGCTCGGATTCAACCATATATATGGGCGCTGAAAATAACCGAATTTTGGGAAAACATTATGAAGAGCATCGAAGTTATTACAAAGCGGCTAGATGACTAAAGTTATCTGAACAACATGATATTTGATCAACTGAAGAAAATGCAACTCCCACAACTCAATCCGATAAAAAATGTTAAGTAAGAACACAACTTTCAGAATAGCAATCTGGAATGCAAACGGGCTTATGCAACATATTCCAGAAATAGAATTATTTTTAAATACAGAAAAAATCGACATTTTCCTAATATCCGAAAGCCATTTTGTTAAATCTTCGTTTGTTAGAATCCGGGGTTATAACTTATATCACTCCATTCGTCCAGCGGAAAGTGTAAGAGGTGGTTTGGCATTACTAATAAAAGAAAATATAAAACACCATGTAGAATCAAAAATCGAAGAAGAAACAATGCAAGTCACTACTGTAAGGATTCACATTAAACACAGACAGCTTACTGTCTACGCAATATACTGTCCTCCCCGGAAAACTTGAAAAGGGAGGACTACATTAAACTATTTAAATCGCTAGGACCTAATTTTATTGTTGGAGGTGACTTTAATGCGAAAAATACCTATAGGGGATCTAGACTTACGACGTCAGAGGGTAAGGAATTGTTTCAAGCAGGGCAGACATCAAAATGTGGGTCAGCAAGAGGTATATCTCAGAACTACATTCAGATCAGTCACCGGTTATCATGACAATTGGTAAAACGGTAATTCAAAGGAAAATTGCAGCCAGATTAACAAATTCAAAAACAAACGGGATCTCTTTCGTGAATTAATGGAGGAAAAAATCAATCTCCAGGTACCGATAAGAAATTCTCGGCAGTTGGAAGACGAATTGGAACAACTCATTGGAATAATTTATTATGCTGCGTTGGCAAGCACCCCCATTTTACAAAATAAGAAGACGTTTAACATATCCTACCCAATGGAAGTTAGAGAGTTGGTAAGAGAAAAACGACGGGCTCGTAAAACCTGGCAAATTAATCGAACACCGGAGAACAAAACAATTCTTAAAAATTTATGTAACGGTCTCAAATCCCTTCTTAAAAAAGTTAAAAATAAATCAATCAACAGATATCTAGTTAGAATAACTGATGAAAACAATTCTGATTACTCACTGTGGAAGGCGCCGAAGGGACCCAAAACACTCAAAATGCAAGTGCCTCCACTTAAAAAGGATGATGGGACCTGGACAAGAGGTCTCAAAGAGAAGGCTGATCTGTTTGCGGAGTATCTCTAGGAAACCTTTGTGGCGGCTCGTTCACTCATTCGCCACAATTCTTTTTCCAACACACAATCAGTTCGCACGCGAACACATTCAATACCCAAACAAACACACCTATTACACAACACAAAAACAATAGAACTTTGTCTCTTCCATCCGAAGTGACAAAACAAAATAAATCAATAGCCCTCGTCACGAGCTTGCGTATTTGCGTATTTCGTAACTTCGTAAATTTGACGTTTCTTCTGATTGGTTGAAATTGTTTCCCCTTAATAAGCAAGAAACGTCAAAAATAAACACGCTCACAGGCTACTTTTCTTTAGCGTATTTTGACAATTGTGATTACTTGTGAATTTTAATAAGTGAAAATTATTAGACTCGGGACATCCATACTTCTTTCTAGAAGTTTGGACTAACCGTTTATATAAAAACAAAAATAGGTCATATACAGCTATAAGTGCTAGTCGACCTAAGCAAAGGAAAATAACAACAACAACAACAACAACAACAAAATAAGTGAAAATAAATAATATGAATCAAAGTAAAAATCACATAAATATTTACATATAAATGTAGTGCTATTAATAAAACAAACCTCTATTTCTAAATTATTTTGAATTATTTTTTTAAAATACATAATTCAATATATTCATCTCTGAAGAAAATCTGAAAGAAAAGTAGCCTGAAAACGATGTGAAATTATTAAAGAGAATAAAGTGAAGGCATTATGTGCTAAGGCACGAGAGATTTTGGTGGAAGAAAGCAATGTGCAAAGAGTTGATTCACCTGTTACAGTTTGTGGCGATATTCATGGACAATTTTATGATTTGAAAGAGTTATTCAAGGTGGGCGGTGATGTTCCGAGACAAATTATTTATTTATGGGCGATTTTGTTGATCGCGGCTACTACAGTGTTGAAACATTCTTGCTGCTTTTGGCGCTAAAGGTGAGTTTATTGATTCCGATTCAAACCTTTTACTAATATTTATATTTCTCTTGTTTAGGTACGTTATCTCGATCGAATAACCCTGATACGTGGTAATCATGAATCACGTCAAATAACACAAGTATAAGGATTTTATGATGAATGTGTAAGAAAATACGGCTCGAACACGGTATGGCGTCATTGCACTGAGATTTTCAACTATTTAGCCTATCGGCCATAATCGATGGCAAAATATTTTGTGTGCACGGTGGTTTAAGTCCATCAATACAGTATTTAGACCAAATCCGTTCCATCGATCGTAAACAGGAGGTGCCACATGACGGCCCAATGTGCGATTTGTTATGGAGTGATCCCGAAGACACTCAAGGTTGGGGTGTATCACCAAGGGGTGCCGGCTATTTATTTGGTTCCGATGTAGTACTACAATTTAATACATCCAACGATATTGATATGATTCTGTCGGGCCCATCAATTAGTAATGGAAGGTTATAAATGGCATTTTAATGAGACTGTTTTGACTGTGTGGCCAGCACCAAATTATTGTTACTGCTGTGGAAATGTAGCTGCAATACTTGAATTAAACGAACATTTGAATCGTGATTTTACAATATTCGAAGCGGCTGCTCAGGAAAGTCGTGGTATATCATCAAAAACACCGCAAGCAGATTATTTTTTATAATTATTAATTTAATGAAAGAAATTTGTTTTTAATTTTAATTTAATTATTTTTTATAAATACATATATAATAAATTAAAATTTTTGAATTCTGATTCAAGGATTCAGCAAACAACATGCGAACACTTCATATTCCTCCCACAAATGATTCATCGTCCGTTAATAATACCTTTATGCAACTTTGTTGATATGTAATATAAAATACCGTCAGCGGTTATTTACCAAATTCAGTTGAAATTCCAGCGCCTGTTAATATCAAAACATTTGGACAATGGGCTAGGAAATCTTCGAGCAGTTTGATATCTGCCTGTGAGCGTGTTAATTTTTGACGTTTCTTGCTTATTAAGGGGAAACAATTTCAACCAATCAGAAGAAACGTCAAATTTACGAAGTTACGAAATACGCAAATACGCAAGCTCGTGACGAGGGCTAATAATTTAATCAGTCTCGTCTCGGATTTTGTGCAGAGCGCACGCGCCCTTACATTAACATAATAGAAAATATACAATAAAACATAAAATGGTGGTGAAAAGACAAAAATAATATTGTAACAAATAATTAAATAAAACTTATTAAAATCAAAATATGTAAATGTAATTAATAAATAAATACATCATGTGTGCAAGAATTTTATTAAAGTGTGACAAAACCTGATCCTATATTGGTGACCTCGACGTGATCACGGGAGCGTATCGAAATCTTGGTAGACAAAATCCTGGTTTAGTCAAAATCTTGGTTTTAAAAAAATCTTGGTTTTTTAAAATCTCGGCTTACAAAATCTTGGTTTCTAAAATCTTGGTTTTCAAAATCTTTGTTGTTCAGAAAAAAAAAAATCTTGTTTTTTTTTAATCTTGGATTTTGTGAAATTTAGCAAAAATGCACTAAAATCGTTATGTAAACGGAAATTTAAAACAAAACCAAGAAATTCAAATTACATACGTTTATTAAAAAAATAACAAAACATTTCATTTGAAAAAATTCAAAATATTTAAAGTAAAATAAATATATTTCTTGTTAAAATAAGAAACTAAAATAAAAATATTTTCGATATCACTTGTTTAACGACATATTGTATGCAATATTTTTAGATAACTTATTTTATCAAAGTTGTTTCGTTCTTGAATAATCTTGAAATTTTTTTTGTTTTTTTCCATTTGCTTTTTTTTTGTTGGACCAGATGCTCCGGCTTGTGTTTGCTGAACTCGAAATTTAGCTTCTATAAGCTCTTTTCCCAATTCTGAAATTAGTTGGTAAAGCCCAATGTGCGATTTTCCAACAATAATTAGTAACCGCCGATGCCAACTCTCCACAGAGTTTTGGGTACGTGGGAAATTGTGATTGAAACTATCCAACGCCGTCCAAAAATTAGGGGAATACATGGGTTTTGATTGAATTAATGCTTCAGCGTCCATAAAGGATTTTCCACCTCTTTGAAAAAAAAAAAAAAAACACACACACAAACAAACACACACACACACACACACACACACACACACACACACACACACACACACACACACACACACACACACACACACACACACACACACACACACACACACACACACACACACACACACACACACACACACACACACACACACACACACACACATACACACACAGCCACACACACACACACACACACACATACACAAAGTATTACTTCGGACATGATTTCAAAACCGAGATTTTGAAAACCAAGATTTTGAAAACCAAGATTTTGAAAATCAAGATTTTGAAAACCAAGATTTTGAAAACCAAGATATCGACACTAACCCCGTGATCACACTAAAATTCTTGCACACATAATGTATTTATTTATTAATTACATTTATTTTGATTTTAATAAGTTTAGTTTAATTATTTGTTACAATATTATTTTTGTCTTTTCACCACCATTTTATGTTTTATTGTATATTTTCTATTATGTTAATGTAAGCGCGCGTGCGCTCTGCACAAAATCCGAGACGAGACTGATAAATTATATTGATTTTGATTTATATTTTGTTTTGTCACTTCGGTCGGATGGAAGAGACAAAGTTCTATTCTATTGGTTTTGTGTTGTGTAATAGGTGTGTTTGTTTGGGTATTGAATGTGTTCGCGTGCGAACTGATTGTGTGTTGGAAAAAGAATTGTGGCGAATGAGTGAACGAGCCGCCACACCTTCCAACCACTATCAAAATAAACTGCCAATGAAAATATAATATCAATTCACAAGCTGGATGAATGAGTTTGACGTACGGCCAGTAATTCGTAATAAATAAAGGGGGGAAAAGAAATACGACAGTGATGAGCTCGCCCGTTAAAGCGAACGACGACAACACGCATTGAGCCCATTATCTCTGATCTTTTTCGGGTCAGCATACAAAACGTGACTGATCGAAATATGCGTGCTGAACTTTTATTTCAGTTACAGGAAACTTAATCAACTACCATATCTGACCATGACAGGCTTCGATTTCTCTGATTTTCTTTCCTCATTATTTTTCATGTTTCCAATCACTAAAACCTAGAAAAATATATTGTATGCTTTCCATGGGCTTTTCATTGGACTTGGTATTTTCATATTCTAACTAAGCGACGGTAGCCGCCGAAATTAGCAATACGCAAAGCTACAGAATTTCACTTAAATTATTTTGAGTGTGACAACCATAATCAAACTCGTGGCCAAATAATACAAACTTGAATACAATTTTAGGTACAGTTGTTTTGTAATGATGTATGTAGGTCAGGGGTGCCAAAGTCCAACCTAAATCCAAAGCTTAACTCTTTGAAAATTAATTTTGTTGTGTCAACAATGTTGATGATGTATAAAAAAAGAAAACATGATGAATTTTACATTAGTGTGAAAATGAGTGAAATAAATAAAACATGAAATACTTGTAGATGGCGGTGCCGAGACAGCTCAGTCCGGTTTGGTTGCAGAAGAAATATTGAACGTATTACCGTGTCGCCATTTATCATAAAAGTCAAATTTGTTTCCTTTTTGTGAAATAAAGTTTCTTTTGTTAAAACAATAAATTCGGGTTATAATAAAGATTTATATGAGAACCTACATTTAGATATTTTAACTAGACACTACTTTACTACAATAATATTGATTGATACTCGAACATCAATTCTTATACAAACTCGTATTTTAGGGAAAACAAATTTAGAAGTAAATGGGTAGAGATATATAGTATACAACCAGCAAAAGTTTTTGTAATTTGTTTACGCATACACTATAAGATAACTCAAATGCGGTAAATCCATTAATTTCAAAACTTTTTAATTTACCGAAAATATAAAACAAAATTATTAACTTTCTTTATATGAACTAAAAGTTTATGACAATATTTTGATTGATTATGAGCGAACATATTTAATGTTGGTAGTTTGAAATATCTATACATAGCTAAAGGATTATTATTGTTGTTGTCACAATCTGCCACTCATCTTTCACCCTAATTAAAACTTTGCTCTTACTAGGTTTGTTTATGGAACTCATCTCTCGGCTCTGTTAAAGGCACTTACCTTAGGTACAATAAGTACATAATCCCCGAACAGCCATCAAATAATACCATCTCGACGTTTAACAAGGTAAATTAACTTAACCAAATATAACAACCAATAAACCCAACAAAAAAAATCTAGAAAGCATTAACTTGTTTAGAAATGTAGCTAAAAAACAAATTTAAGAGTATCTCAAGAGGTGTATCGTTGGAATTTGGAAAATATCAAACAACAAAAAAAACTTCAATTTCCTAATTTTAATGGAAAAACTTTTTTATGTTTTTATATTGTGTATGTGTGTTACATTGGTTAGGATCTTATTAATTAATTAACAGAAAAGTAGATTATTTATGAGGACTATTAAATTGAAGTATCATTATTAAAATTTTATATTATAAATAGCCAAATATGGAAAGCAAAAGATTAATTTATTTACACAAATTTACATCGTTCCAAATTGATTTTACTTGTGCAATAGTTTGAAGTAGTCGAAAGGAACAAAAAAAAAAGAGTCAAAACTTTACTTAACATACTAACTACCACAGGATATTAAACAACCAGTAAGGACATTGCATGGACCAAGAAATTTTTGCTCTTACCTTATATTTTACAAGTTAATTTTGAATTTGCAGCCATTGAACGACAAATTAATACTGAAAATCTTACCTTTGCCAAACCATGGTCAAAAAAATGAGTCCACGTTTTTCCATATAAAAATCGCGTTATGTGGCTTTTGGGTTTTCTGTGATGTTACTGTGATCAAAAAGTAGTAACATTTTTCCATTTAAATCGCAAACGAGTAGTTTTCTTTTTTAGGTTGGTAACACCCTAACAGACATCTACATATGTCAAATTTTGAGTCAATATCTTTAGTAATTAATAAGATACGCTTGTTTACTTTCATCTAAAAAAATTAATTTTACGATTTTTAAAAAAGTTCAGCAAAGAAGTTGTATCAAATTTTACTTCAAAAATGGAATTTCGGCTTTCAAAACGTTGACAATATTGAAAAAGGATTTTGGTGACAATGCACTATCCAGAGTGATGGCTCGGCGTCTCTGTGTCAGCTGCGTGATGGGTACGGTTGTGTAACGGGTAACCTGGTTACAATTCGCAGGTGTACGTGCTGCCTCCTTGTGGCGACCACTGGTAACTGATGCCATTCGGCACAGCCTAAAGTACAACGCTAAATGAGAAATCCTTGACAAAAACCCTAACCTAAGGTGGAACAGCATACTCCGATGGAAGAATGGCTGATAGTGTTATTTAGCCTTTCTGTAGTAAAGCTGGGAGTCGTACAGGCGACTGTACTTTCCCAGCAACTCGTGGGAATAAAACATGTTTTTGATTAATAAAAATAAGGACGCTGACGCTCCTAAGGCCCCACTACCCCAGCGAAAGTTCCATGGTGGATTTCGAGGACCTTGTCCCTCTTTCCGCTATAAAACTCTCGATGAGTGGACCATCGGATGGGGAGCACCGTACTGTTTTTAAGGACTAAGTTCTTTATTCCGATATGGATACCTCAGGAGATGAGGCTTCGGCCCCTACAAGTGAGGGGATCTCCTCTGTGAAAGCGGGACGTCGGTGAGGGCCGGAAGGGGTTGTCAATGTTATTGACAAACCTGTCGCGGCTCCTCGCATGAACATGTCTGGAGCCGCGAAGAAGCGGTACAAGAGGCTTCTTGCTCGGAGCAAAACGCCCGGCAGTGACACAAAGCTTCTGGTGTTGCGGCCACAGAAGGAGACTGGTGCTCCTCCTGATGACCCAGCACATATGAGTCTTCTCGGATAACGATACTCCATCGACAATTAAATAACTCAGGGGGGGATCTGCCCTAGTGACAAACTCGGGTTCTGCAACCTGCTGTTTATGCAAGGGCGTCTTTGGACGCCTCCGCAGGTTCATCTGCTAACACATTGGCAATGCCCTAATTCAGGAACTATGGTCGATAGGTAACCAAATTAAAGGTATAGCAAATCATGTGGGTGAATTGATTTATTATAACGGAACTGAAAGCCCAAGAGCGGCTATTCTTGCAAGCTCGCAAACTAATTTTATTCCCATCGGACTTTGTGGCAATGATGGTGGAGATTCTGGGGAAAGAGGAAAAAAGGAGCTGTAATGGTCTCCGACTACTTTCCTGGAGACTCAGAGACGATGCTTCCTCTTGAAGTTAGGTGGCTCATAGCTCATCCAACACAGTATAGAGCAGCACAGACATCAATAATAGGAGTGAGTACCATTTTTAATTTTTGATTACAAATAATGTAGACATTGTCAATAGGGAAAAGAAACCTACTTTTATAAATGCGAGTAGGCAAGAAGTCCTAGATTTGAAACTTGGCGGTCGAAACCATGCATCGGCCGGAAATTAGAATTCCAAAACTAACTGACTGGATGTTTTACTAGGATTACATATTCCCTCGTTTATGAGGAATTTGGAGTCTCCAGAGAGATTGGAATTTTGTTCAAATCAGCTTCATAGTTCTATACACTCGACTTTCGAGAATAGCTGTGTGGTTAGGTGAAGAGAGTTCACTAAGATGATCCCTTGGTGGAACGAGGTGCTGGAGAAACGGCGGAAAAAGTCGAGAAGGTTATTCAACAAGGCTAAACGCACCGGTGGATGGGGCGAGTATAAGATGGCCTTGACGGAATCTATATTTCGTCTCCAGAAAGTCCTTCCCAGAGGTCATTCAGCTAGTTTAAGACTTCTTCATATGGCAAACGGAAGGTTCACTGAGAACTGGAAGGAAACCTTAGATGTACTACCTGATAGCCTATGCACCAATAGAATCTGGAGTCTCTCTGGAAAAATTTTCACACCCAGTAAGGTGAAATGGGCTATTGGCCCTTTCAAACCTTTTAAATTCGCTGGAGCAGATCATGGCATATTTTCGGCATTACATACATCAAAAAGTATTGAATTCTCCCTATCGTGATTCGGATGTTTCGGGTAAGTTATACTTTTTACTACATTCCGAAACTCTGGAGGAGAGTAAATGTAGTCTTTATACCAAAGGGAAGGGGTCGTCCGGACCCCCGGCCCAAGATACATATATCGGTCAATTAGTCTTACATCGTTTCTACTGAAAACGATGGAAAAAATCTTGGATCAACAAATAAGAAGTGAGATCTGCGTTAAAATCCCGCTGCATCGGGATGGGTTTGCTTATCACACTGGTAAATCTACAGTAATGGCTCTTAGTGGTCTAGTCATGAAGATTGAAAGAGTGGTGGCTAACAAAGAAATTGCCCTTTGCGTCAGAGAGGCGTACTGTCCTCTCTATTATGCTCATTGGTTATTGACAGATCCTTCAATCCTGATGATGCAGCTACCCCCTTTCTCAACTCTTTACCCATTCGTCTGAGCTCGGGATTCATTGAATTCTTAATCTACGTGGAAAAATACCTCGATTAAAAAAATATTTGATGAATATATTTCGTTTATAAGCCCACATTTTGTGCTGGACTACCGGCCGATAAAAATCTCCACTATATTAAAACTGAACAGTCTTCAAAACTGTCGAATAATTTTCCCTAGAATATTATTCTCTATGTCATATCAGACCCAATTTGGGATAAAAACATATATTTGGGCGGACCGGACTGCACTCGACCGAGTTTAAAACTGAACATGTCAATGATTTTGGGTGCTAACATTTTTTCTCCCCTTATTTCCTTGTTTTGGTAGAGGCAATAAAGAAGGACAACTCATGACGCATCAGTTTGTGGAACAGGCTTCCTCATTGACATCGGCTCTCTTAACATTCACTTCTTATTCCTTGTCTTCCCTTTTTGGTAATGCCGAATTATGTTGCTTGATATATTATTTTATTTCGTGATCGATCAGTAACGCACGATTTGTGTTTATACTAAGCCAAATTTCCGGCAGACAAAAGCATTTTGGGGTCTTGGCTGGTAGTTATCACTCTTATTCTGTTTATATTTTAAAAGAATAGCATCGCAACAATTCGGCTTGTTTGTAGGCATATTTTGTTTTGGTTTTGGATTAGCACATAATTTTCTTTTTTGACTAACAAACAAACAATAATGTACACAATGTCTCAAAAATATTTATATGTATATACTTTGCCTTGGAACGTGCAAATTTTTATTTATATTTTATAAAACAACAAAAAATGTTGAAAATTAATGAAAAAAGGTAGGTCTTTCAAATATGTATTATATATGTTTTTAATTAAGCAAATATTCGTACATATTCCCCAAACTTTTAAAAATTTGCAAAATAAACAAAAATTCTATGGCATATCTACTAACTAATTGCAGTAATATTTCTTGCTTATTCGATTTTTGGAGATAGTCAGGCAGCATATTTTATTATCACCATTCCTTACTAAATTTTATGTACAAATATGAGTATAATCCTTATCATGTTTGTCCTGTGCCAGTTCCACAGCTACATAGTTTCTTTTGGTGGCAATTTATTTAATATTTTAAACTACAGACAGCAACTCGACGTTGTTCTTACTGATTTTGCGAAAGCATTTGAAAAGATCGACTGTTCAATCCATATCACCAAGTTGAAGAACTTAAATTGTCAATTCTTCCGAATTGAATGGTTACATTTTACCTTTCCAACTGCTGGCAATCCGCTAGGATATTTAATTCTTGTTCTCAGTTATTTCGCACAACATCTTGCATACGAGAGTTTAGCTTTTCCGGTTACCTTTTAATTTAATGAAATCCTTGGAAAGACATTTTTCCTGATTGCTTGAAAATGTTCGTCATCCACCTGACGAAGCCATTTTGCCTATTTTACGTAAGCTATATAGGTTTTTATGGATGGAGAGGAACCTGAATTTAAAGTTAAATTATCAAAAATTGGGAAGTGACGATAGGCAACAGCGGAAGCAACTTGGGTGGATTACAATCCTGATGATGTCGATTTTCATGGATTTCCAAGGTAGCCAACACGAAAGGTGTGCCAACAGAAAAATATGTACAACATTATTCAATTTAAAGTAAGTGTTTAATATTTTTAAACACTTAATTATAAAATAAATTTCTGTTGCTAACGTTGGTTAGTTTTGCTAACACGACCGTTAAATTAAATTATATTTGGAACATAGTCCATAAGGCCAAATTGATGAAATTGTATGCAAATCGATTTTTTTTTTTTTTTTTGGATTAATGTCAAGCTTTGGTTGCCACCAATAAGCTTTGGTGAAGCCTAACAACTAAGTAACACCTTCTTTACAAATATACTAGCCACCGACCCCGAAAGAATCTACAATTCGCAAAAATTACGAATTCGAAGCAAGTTTAAAATCAGTGGATGAGACAACTAAAGCTACTGGGCGAAACATTGCCAATTTATTCAGCATTTGAAAATACTTTATCGCAAAACATTTAAATTATCTAGCTCGTAGTTAGACCAGTGCTTAAAATTGTTATTCAATAAAAATGAATTTACTGCAAAGAATTGTGGTCAATCAATGTTGTTCAAGGATCTCAGAAGTCCCGTAACACACAGAAACGTCTTGCGCAGCTGATCAATGTCCCGTCTTCCATATTTTAAAAAATATTCTACCAACATAAACTCTTTCTTACCGATTTGAAGAATTAAAAAATTTCTAGGCAGAATTTATCTATTTGTCTATTGGCGGAAGCATTGATTTCTGCGTATACTTTTATTTACAAAACATGACTATTTTTTCGGTTGTTCTCTATAAGAACGCCGGAACTAAAAACTTCAATTGGCCATATTATGATTGAAGCAGAGATCACGATAAATTCGGGTAATTCGTTCGAAATTTTAGTCTCGTTGATATGATTTCTCATTCATATCATCTAACTCAAAAGATACACTTCCAATTAAATTCGATACGACGCATTTAATAAATTTAGGAGCTAATTTAGCAGCAAAGCCAAGGCTGTGGAGTTCGAGAAAAAATGTTTGACTCCGGCTCCGACTCCGGAAATGTATAGATCTATTAACGACTCCGGCTCCAGCTCTGGTTCCAACTCCGATTTCAGCTCCTACTCTAACACCACATATATATCTTTCTATGCTTAAAGCACATAAGCTTTTCATTTCCGCGAAACGCTGTTATGTATGTGCTCAAAAACTATTACTGGTTGGCAAGCAGGCAGTAACTGGACGATAGCGTGTCGGCGTTAATTTGCAAAGATCGTTGGTTCAATCGCAGGAAGTTGTATTTTTTTATTCCTATTTTAATTGAAAAATACTTATATTTTCTCTTGACATACCTTCTAAAACTTCTACAATTTTTTCTCTATGTAATTTTTAGAAGTGTTTGCTTACATTTTGGTGCAACAAATACCTAAATAAACCAATGCTAGGTGAATAATAGTCAATGATAAGATGACTTAGGTATGACTGCGGGGTTGGAGAGCTGGGATGGCCGAGGCGCAGAGTTCTAATTTACGTTTAGTTTAAATGCAAGAATGACGCCTAACTTCGGCTAATCCGATTTGGAATTCGAACTTGAACTGCGCTAAACATAACTCCTCGGTTCCGACTCCGGCTCCACAGCCCTGCGCAAAACTCTCAGCAGCGTTACTCTGAGCCAAATTTCTGACAAATACGGTTTGACCTACATGAACTTTTGAAAGTTTACTTCGTAGATTGTATATTGGGTCTTTTTGTTTGCGTCTTGCAAGTGCTGGGTAACTTTGAGATACACTTGATGTAACATCTCAGGTTTTTCTTCGAGATATAAATGATTTCCAGCAAGTTTTTGACTCGCTTTTAGAAGTTGATATACTGACCCGTGCAAAATAGCATGTTGACCAAATACCGCAAAATGAAACATTAAGTAGTAGGGAATTAGGGATCCTTTCGACATTCAGACTTTTGGAGTTCGGCCTTAAATACCCTATTCCGAAAATAATAAGTAATTGAAATACTATTGTTGAGGAAAGTGAAAGCCGGATTACTTTGGGCACCATTGTAACAACAATGGTTCACAATTTTGCTAATAGAAAATGATGTGGGAAGAGGAAAAATAAGACAGAGGTTAGCTGGAAGTTTGGGCGCCACTGTAACGATTCAATGGTATGCGAGAGGCCACCAAAAATGCAGTATAATTGATGATATGATATGCCCACATCGTTATCAGGTTATATTTGGTTTAAGTATCTACTAGAGGCTTCGAAGGCGGAAGAAGCATAGATAAATCTTAAATTGTCGCTGAAGCACTCAATTCAGGGGTGGCCGGCTCGCGCTTCATTGTAGTGATTTAATAATTACAAAGTTTAGCATTCAGCCTAACCATATTAATACTTAGTATCATTTTGTACAGTCTTTGAAAGATAAACAATAAGGAAGCAGAAACTGCAGGAAATGTGCGCATTAATGGATCTACATTGAGGAGGAGTATTAAATATATTTATACTAATACATTTACGCTCATCGCTGACTGATTCACTGATCCGGAACATTTGATTAATTTTTTTTTTTGAATTGGGGAAAACTTTTTCTTTGAACGACTAAGTAGAAATAATTCTCTCATTCTCTTTCATTAAATTTTTTAAATTATTTTCTGCTTTCGTGTTAAGCTTAGCATTGAAATTTCGGTAAATGTGTTTTACAACTAATGGCTGATAGGGATGACTGGAAAAATATGATAGTTATTTGTGCCAAACAGATTCATGCGACACTTCAAGGAGTCAGTTGTAGATTTTATAAGCTGCGCCTAACCGAGATAACGTTAGGATACTACTTACCACTCTGCGTTTTACCCAAAAAAAATCTGGATGCAATTTTGGCGGTCCTTAACAGGTAATTATATATAAATTGTATCCGATCTAGGACGGGCTGTACCGCTTAGTTTAGTACAACTCCACTGAATAATAAAAATACAAACGAATATCTTTCAATAGATTTTAATCATGACAAGGAAGCATTTTGTAATTTAATGGACTATTTCGTCGGGACAAAAAAATCACATGTGGTGTAATTTAAAATACACTGCTCCAAAAAATTAAAGGAATAAAGATTGTTTTTAATTTTTTTAGAGTTGTATCTTTGTGAAAAAGGGTTGTACAGAGATGGAAATAAAAGCATTTTAAAGCTTTCAGTCTCTAGTGTCGAGATTTTTTCACAGAAAATTTTTGTGAGATACCGTTATCGCGCAATCATGAGAAATAGTGCGAGACAAAAATTTTCCAATTTTTTTAAGGATCCACCCTACTCTAATTATTAATTTTAAAAAGTGCAATTTCTCTTAAATTATTTTTTTTTTGAGATGAATTACCTATTTCATTTCTGTTAATCCTTATTTTGAATAAAAATTACCGTTGTCAACAACAAACTATTTTTCAATTGAAATAACTTTGTTAAAAACACCAAATTGTTACGAGGTATGGTAGAAATATTCCTTATGCGAAGTTATGTAGGTCTAAAATGTCGGATCACCGTTCTTTTTATTTGAATATATTTGGAATAATGGAAGGAATGGTTCCTTTATGTTGAGAGTGAATTGTTTTTTTTTAAATAATCATTAAAGGGTCTTGTAGGAAATTTACTCAAGTTTTTAAAGCTGCCCTAAAATTTACTGTGCAATCATTGGTTGCTGAGATATCGTTGATCAAAGACAAAAGGATCCTTTTTCATTCAAAGTCAGATATTAGATCCTTAAAACAAAAAACAAAAATGGAAAATTTTTGTCTCGTACTATTTCTTATGATTGCGCGGTAACAAACGAAAAAATCTCTAAACTAAAGACTTAATTAAAGCTTTAAAATGCTTTTTTTTCATCTCTGTACAACCGTTTTTCACAAAGATGCACCCCTTCAAAAAACAGTTTTTAGAGTAGTGTATTAAACTTTAACTCTTCAATTTGTACTTGAATTTCGTTTTTAAATTTCTTCAGAAAAGAAATAAAATATGTATTATTAAATGACTTTGTCTAAAAACAGTAAAATTTGCAAAACTTTTCGAATATTTTGAAGAACAATTTAAAAAAGCAAAATTTTTAAAGTTTACATAAATAAATACGCTGTAAAATTTGCCTACTCTCCTCGTCCATAAACATTACAAATTTATGACTAACAAACGTCTGGTTGAAATAATTTACCTCCAAACAAGCATGTTATTCAAACAACGTAAATTTTATACAAAATCTAATACGTTTATACAAAATCTAATATGTACACACAAATATTTAAATTTTAACAATAACTACGGCACGTTTACAAAAGTTATTTTGCGAATAGAAAAGCAAGAACCTGCCTGATTTGTAGCATTATCTATTCACTGCTGAATTAAAAATGTTTTCTTCTTAATTCCACAAATACAAATGTAGCTACTTAAAATGTATGCCCTCGAGCCAATTTCATCAATAATTTTTTGAACTATATTTTTACAAAAGGAATTCATTTTTGAAAATTTTTAAAGATGCCAAGAAAATTTTTAATTAAAACTAAGCCGGAACATAGCCAATCATGTTTTTTAATCATATCGATTTTTTACCGTGATTTTGCAGTATAATATGTACATAAGTTAATTTATTTAATGAAAAATGTTGGTAAAAAACCGATGAAGTAATATACAAATGATGTAGATTTACAGCATGCTAAAAAACATCAATTCTTAATTTTAAAATACTTTTTATTTATTATTTCTATTTAACTTAAATTAATATATTTAGTATCCTTAATATTACCGAGAGGTGTTGCTTATACACGTGCATTGTGATCTCAACCATTTATTAATCGTATAGCACAACCCCTCGATCACATTTTGTAATAAAAATATTTATTTATATAAAATAAAATTAAAATTAAAAAAAAAAAAAAAAGAAATACAAATTAAACATTAAAAAAGGCATTCCAGGCATTATATTATAATTTTAAACTTTAGTTACTTCATCTTATTTAAGTTTAATGCTTTTTTCTCGTTTATAATTAAACAGAAACCTGTTAAAAATTAATTAAACATTTTAAGTACAAAACCGTATAAAAAGGTCATTCTCTCTTCTTAATTAATTTTTAACAGCTCAAAAAAATTATTCATAATAAAATTAAAATTAATAAATATTTTTTATCTCTTTTTTTCCACTTTCTATTCATTTCAGACACATATTTCTCTATTCTAAATGCCAGAAAAATATTTTTTTTTGTAATGCAAGTCAAAATTTAGTAAAAAAAAAAAAAAAAATTATATAAGTAATAATTAAAAAGTAGTAAAATTTTTAAAGTTCTAAAATCATAAGAACAAACAAACAGAGGTTTTAACAATTAAAGTTTCTCGTACGGCTGCGATGTTGTCACTTCTGGAAATAATAATTTGAGATCACATTTTAGAATATACACAAAAAAAAAAAAAATTGTATGTTGAATATAAATTGGGTGCACTAAGTGCGCTTTGTAACCTAATATCTAACAGACATGTTATATATTTATATGTAAAAATAGGAGACCCGAATCCTTATTCCATATATCTAAATTTTAGAATATTCCATCACCAAAATAAATAGACAGGGAAGAAAAAAAAAACCGAAATTATTACTTCCTTAAAATTACTGGATGCGTTTGTGCCTCAAATTACAGTGCAGGTTAGGTTTTCATGCAAATTATTTTTTTTTACGATATTAATAAAATACATGCAAAAAAGCGGTTTAAGTAAAAGGATGAGCTAGCAGTTATAATAAAAATTTACTTACCCGAACTATATTGTGTGTATTGTTGGTATTGTGGATGGAAATTGTGGATTGCATCGGTCATAATATCTTTTGGATTCATTGTTTCCTAAATAGACAGATATAAAAAGTTGTAAAGAGTAAATTGCAAATTATGGTAGAAATATGAACACCTACCTTTAAACTACTCGAAATTGATTGCATAGTAACAGATCGACCTTGTGAATCGGTCATACAACTTTGAGCGTACACTTGATATGGGAACGCATATCGCAATGCAATGGCAGCAAATAACATCTCAAGACAAATGAAGAAATTTTGATAGCCAGCTGATACTGTACCAGCCGATGTTGTAGCTCCCTTATTATCAACAATTGGTGAAATCACTTTGGCCGTTTCAAGTATGGCCAAACCAACTCCCTGCCAAAATGATAGAAAAATCACCGATTTTATTGTACAAAATTTCAATACAGGCTCAAATGGTGTTAACAAGTCTTTTGTTGCAAAATAGAACAAATATAAACCGTATAGGGCAAGGGAAATTGAAATATTGTATATTATTGTTATATATAAATAACCACCATCAGCACTCCAATCACCGTCTTGATAGTGACCAAACGCTTGTAAAAATATTATAATGAATGCAACAAGTGGTTTGACTAAGCAGAATTGTAGTGTTGCTTGTTTGCAAAATCGTAGGAATCCAATTGTGTATGTTTTACCTGGAAACGATATATTTTTATAATATACATAAGTATTACAATTTATTGATATAATCTTATCAACTTACCATTAAGGCAACATGTACCATATAAACATGATGATCTAATTGGTTTTCCCCGGATTTCGGACATAATATTACCCTCACCACCCAAATATTCATAACATAATGATAGAAAACTATAAATTACAAATGCCTCGTAGCAATCTCTTACAGTAAAAAAATATATATAAACACTTTCAGAATTGAAAAATAGTAAACTTATCCAGGAATATGTTGCATAAATTGGAACAATAAATAATATCCGTACTATCCACCTTTGTTCTTGTGGATTTGTGTACCATCGTAAATGTTGATAAATCTGGAATGACAAAAAATGAAACAATATTAGTACATACAATTATAAATTTTAGTGTCGTCTTATATTATAACTATCACCTAATACAATAATTGGCGGGGAACATTTCATGTAGATAGACGAATTAAAACTCTATCCAACAAGTAAATACTTGAAAAATTCAAGTAAAAGCATTTACTTTTTTTTACAAGGAATGCCAATGAATAGCACACTTTTGTGCTATTTTGATTGCTAATGGTCAGCAAAAATATTTGAGAATTTGTAAGTTTGCTTTCAGCTAGCAAAGTTGCTAATTTGCTTGCAATCTGGTATCCAGAATGTAGCCCATTTTATTCTATTCAATCAATTCCTAAAGTTAAACAGAAACGTAATAATTTATAGTAGAAGAGTGGTGGCCCAATCCTGGGTCCCATTAACAATTATCTCATTCCGACCAAAATAGCATTGCAAATGTATTCCAGAGCACCCATTTAGCACAGCAACGGATGTTGTGCGAAATTAGAAATAAAACCGTTAGAAGGATCTGGAAAAAATGGTACATTTCATCACCAGCAAGAAAGCAAAACAAATTGAAGAGCCAGGTTATTGAGGTTGGCGTTTGCGGAGACTCATCAAGATAAAGATTTCAGCAAAGTTTTATTCTCAGACGAAAAAGTCTTTTAGTCGGACCTTGAACAAAAGCTTCATTTATATCGACTCAAAAACTTAGGATTTAACCAAAAATGTGTGCAAACGGTTCAAAAAAGTGGTCAAAATAGTTGTGGGGTGTGACGGTGGATTAGTGGAAGAGGTATTGGCGAAATATGTCAAATAATTGGCCGATTGAATGGCATAAAATACACAACAATTCTCGATGATGTGATGTTATCTAGAGCAAGAATACTTTATACTGTGCACACGTCTGCATATACAATGAATTGGTTAGCTGAAAATCTGTCGTAACCGAGAAATACAGGGTGGGCCATCTGTTGGTCCTTTTTTCAATCAATGAATTTTAGTTCTTAATGTTATCTGTTCTAAAAAATGCTTTGACATATAAAAAGTCAAACATATGCCATTTATCATCATGGAGCCGTTAAAAACACAACGCATTTTGATTGTCCAAATTTATTATGAAAATAATCGTTCAAAAACAACAACATTTCGTAAATTATGTGAGAGTTTTGGTCGACATGGACGTCCTATTGAGCGTGCAATTGGCAAAATTATTGATCGTATTGAAGAAACTGGTTCAGTGGAAGGTCGTAGATCGTATCAACATGTTCATCCAGTTCGTACTCCTGATGCAGTGGCAAGTATTAGTGAAAGTGTTCGTAATGAACCAAGGCATCGTTCACAAGAACTAAACATTTCACGAACCATATCACGACGCATTTTGCATGTATATCTTCATTTGCATCCATAAAAAATAGACCATTTAAATCGTCGTTGTTTTGTTAATTGGATGCTTGAACGAAATGAAGGTTTTTCATCAAAAATCATCTTTAGCGATGAAGCTCATTTTCATCTTAATGGGTACGTCAATAAGCAAAACTGTCGAATTTGGGGAGCGGAGATTCCTCATGTTATTCACGAAGCAGAATTTAATCCTCCAAGAGTCACTGTTTGGTGTGGTTTATGGGCTGGTGGCATCATTGCACCGTTTTTCTTTGAAAACGAACAGGAAAATTCCTTACAGTGATTGGGGAACGTTATCGCAACATGTTAACTGATTTTTGTGGCCCAAATTGAATGAATTGCGTGTCAATGACCTTTGGTTTCAACAAAACGGAGCGACATGCTACGCAAATCGTGCAACAATCCGTTTATTGTCAACAAAATTTGCTGATCGCATAACTTCAAGAAATTGTGAAGTTTCTTGGTTACCAAGAAGCCCGAATTTAACACCACTTGATTATTTTTTGTGGGGTTATTTGAAAGGTAAGGTTTATGCTAATCATCCACAAACAATTCAACAACTTAAAAACAACATTTGAGTTGAAATTGAGGTCAATCCGTGGTGGGCATATGAACGGTATTTTTCATACATAAATGGCATAGAACCACCTTTCATTACACAGGCCCACAAAAAAAAAAATGTCAAAACCCAGAGGGTAGACCCCTACTCTTCATTTCTCTTCAATTTAACTAGCCATTTCCTCGTTACCACCGTTACCACAAAATTGTGATGGATGTACATTTTTATGTTTTTTGGGGCGCTGGAATTGAAAATGGCAATTAAAAGTAAATTTGACCCCTCCATCACTCCCTACTACCCCCAGAAAGGGGTTGAAATTACATTTTTCATGCAAAATTGAGATGGATGTGCATTTCTATGTTTCTTGGGGCGCTGGCATTGACTTACAACGAAAAGTCAATTCGACCGTTCCATCACCCCCCAGCACCCTTTTACTACCCCCAGATAGGAGTTTAAATTTCAATTTTCATGCGAAGTTGAGTTGGCTCAATGTATACCTACTTACATCCAACTCAACTTTGCATGAAAATTGAAATTGCAATCCTTTTCTGGGGGCAGTTAAGGGGTGCTAGGGGACGATGAAAGGGTCGAATTTAATTTTCGTTGTCATTTGCGTATCCAGCACCCCAAAAAACATAGAAATGTGCATCCATCTCAATTTTGTATGGAAATTGAAATTTCGACTCCAGGGAGTGGTAATGGGGAAATAGATAGTTAAATTTTTTTTATGGTCATATTCGGTTTCAGCTACTCCAAAAACGGAGGGGTAGGGGTCCACCCTCTGGGTCTTGACATTTTTTTTTGTGGGCCTGTGTTATTAATAAAAAATTTTGCCTTTTCATCTCAAAATGTGCGTTTTATTTACAAATAAAAAAAGGACTAACAGATGGCCCACTCTGTACTATGCAAATGTGGCTTGATTTGTATGAAATTTTTCGGTGAGTTGAGAACCATAATAGGGGTATAAATATCTTGGAGGAATCGAGTTTAAGGTAAAAATGTTTTATAGAGAAGGGTTTAAAAAATTTTATTAAAAATTATTTTTTTTTATTTGACTTTGGGACGACTTTGAAAATCCTTGACAGAGTCATAGTAACAATTTGAATATTAAATTTTATTTTTTTATGGAATCGTATAGCTGAAGCCAAAACCTTTTTAGACAAAAAATCCCTACCAAAACTTCCGGAGTTATTAGTTGTTGAAAATTCACGAAAGACACGGTATGATTATTTTTAAACCCGCCTTCTTTTCAAGCATTCAGAAAAATTATGCAACCATAGTATGTTTTCGTGAAGGTGTAGTGTACTGCGTATGTGACATTTTAAGTACATTTCAAAACGTTACATTCATTTCACTTTCAATGACGCTATTTGTATTTCAACCTTTTAATTTTTGTGGCCGAATAAATTCATATTTATATTTAAAAATTACATCATCCATTTCCCGAATTATTGCGCCGAGCGCCGAATTAATAAAAATATTGGAAAATGAATTAATTTCCCCGATAAATTTGAATTTATTCCCAGCCAATTTAATTCTTGTTCAATATGAATGCAGGACATTAAAAAAATAGATGTTGCGAATTTAATTTATATGAATTAAATATTAATAATTTTTTTATAAAAATTTTCAGCGGAATTAATTCGAAAATTTTGTAGGGATAATTTTTTCGACAAAAAATGTTGAGATAAAAAAGCTGCAGGAAATAATTCCACAAACCATAAATGAAATAATTCCCCAATATTACATGGAAATTGGAATCTTAATAAAATGAAATTAATCCCTAAAATTTAGGAAATTATTTGGTTTATTTGGAGATTTTGTTCAAGATATGGTCAGTTTAGGACTTAATTCATTGTGAAAGTATTCCCAAAATGTCTGATGTGAAATAACACCCCAAAAATATTTTTAAAGACTTATTTCACTGTTCAATTTTCTAGAAAAGGAAGATTTAATTTTGAAATATTCTGAAAAATGGACATTTAATTTTACAATTAGAGTAGGAATCTCCGCGGGGTTTATTTAATTTTTTAAGAAATATTTGCATATCTTAATTTGAGAATTTATTTCAATATGCGATAATGCCTAATAATAAGGAATTATTTAATTTAATTATCAAAATTTAGGATGCTAATCGCCAGAAATTTAATTTCAGGTGCCATTAAAATTTGCAAGGTGTATTTTACTATTAAACGTTTTAGTTATAGGACAGACTAAGACAAATATGAGGCAGATATCTCAAATAGATTATAATTGTTTAAAATAATTGCTTATAAATGAAGAATGGATCAATGTTTATAATAAGTCAAATGCATCGTTAGCCTACGACAATTTCAAAACTATTTTTAAAGGTCTTTTGGCTAATTGTACTAGTTTAATTTCATTCAATAAAGTAGTAAAGCTTTAACCCTCACCTTGTCGGCAATTAAAAATCCTTAATCTTCACTTCAAATACCCAGGTATATAAATGAAAATTGTGTGAATTTCGTATGGGATTCCTTTTAACACAAGCAAAAATTCAAAAGTAAAACGTTTTCATTATTCACTAGACTCTCGTATGAGGAACGGCAAAAATATTTTCAAAACATAGTGAAGAATTTAGCTACAATCTCGGAAGATGATCAGCTTAGATTTCTGTCCCAGGTATATACTGTGAAGATGGTCGGAAAACTGTAAAATTTTCAAAAAAATGTACTTAAATATACATAATTTTTCGTAATAACTGATTTTTCATAAATTTCATGCACATTGAGTCACTGAGTCGGACGTGATTTAAAATTCGTTAAAAAGCCGCGGAGAAATTCAATTGTCAAAATCACGATATTTACCCGGGTATATACCGACAAGGTGAAGGTTAACCATTGATGTCTGACAATTTATTAAGAGACATACGTAAAAGGAATAGAATAATATGCTACCTAGCGAAAAAGTTTCCCAACAATAATAGACTAGCTAACTACAGCCGCAAACTATGTGACATGATAAACCTTAAAATTGAGCAGACTAAAAAACAATTCTATTCTAAACAGTTTGAAAAAATGGGAATGACGCTCGCAAAAACTGGCAGACAAAATATAATTGAGGAGCATCCTGGTTATCCAGAAATCAAAGAAATTAATGGTCTTAATGATGTTACTATTTCGGATTCAGTAGCTATGGAAAATGAATTTAATGGTTTCTTTGTGTCTATAGGGAACTCCAATGGTCTGACTGTAATGGATGAGTTGGAAAGAAATCGAATAGTTACCGAGAATTATGAGGTTAAGAATAGTTGTTTTTTTCACCTGTTTCTCCAGAGGAACCGTATAACATCATTAACTCTCTAAAAACTAAATCGTCTCCGAGAATAGATGGAATTTCAAATACTGTTGTCAAAAAATGACTTGCTTCCTTCCTTGTGGGCGTCTTGTCTTTTGTCTTTAACTTAAGTGTAGAAACTGGAGTTTTTCCTGGAGCGTTGAAAATAGCTTTGGTGGTCCTCATATTTAAGAAAAATGATAAAACTTGTGTAAATAACTATCGACCAATATCTCTTCTTCCATCTTCTGTAAAATATTTGAAAAGGCAATGAAGAACAGGATTATTGATTTCTTGGATAAAAATGAATTTCTCTCTCCGAAACAATTTGGATTTCTTAGCAATAAAAATACTGAACAAATGATTTTAGAATTTCTGGAACAGATTAGCGATACCATTGATCGGACTTAAGGCTTCAGCATTGTTTAATGATTTAACCAAAGCTTTTGATAGAGTTGACCATACAATTCTCCGAGTAAAACTTTATCATTGCGGCTTTCGTGGATCGACACACAAGTGGCTTTGTGATTATTTAAGCGATCGAACGCACGTAGTCCGCGTCAATAATCTATTGAGCATTGAGCGTTATATTATGGTTGGAGTCCCTTAAGGTTCAGTGTTGGAGCCGTTAATCTTTCTTGTTTACATAAATGCAATTTTCAACCAGCATTTATGTGGCACCCTCACTGCGTATGCGGATGATCTTTCTTTTGTTTATGCTGGCATCAACAATCATACTAACCTAACTGATATTGACCATTACTTGAGTATGTTAGCGATTTGGTTGGGAGCCCGTTATTTGATTTTTAGTGACAAGACTAAAATTATGAATTTCAGCGAAAGCCAGAGATCCCAAATACCGATTATCTATCATGCATTTGGTTGTAATAAAAGTCAAATTTGTACCAAGAATGGCTGCTTCACTATAGGTTCGGTTAATGAAATTGGATATTTGGGAGTTATGATTGATGATAACTTAAATTGGAAGGCGCACATTGAAGACCTTAAGTCGAGAATTCTCTTGGTTTCTAGGAAAATGTGCGTTTAACGACTATAATGTAAATTCACATACACCAAATAATAAGAAATTTATCTCAAAACATTTAATTGTTACAGAATAAACAATATATAATGAAGATTTTTGTTTTTATTTGTTACTGGCTATTGTTCTTAAAATATGCCCTTGGAAATCTTAATGAGTCGACAGTCGATCATCTCGTCTTTAAGGTTGCTTCGAAGTTTTGAAGTTATAAACCCCGCAGCAGAAAATGCTCGTTCGGACTCACCACTAGTTGGATTTACAGTCATAATAAAATTATAGATTTTTCCAGATAGTCACCTGTGCTTCCACCACATTCAAACAATGGCATTGCCTTTTTTAGTTTGGAGCTTAAGCTTTCTTATTTTGAAACTTTCGTTGTAGATTTAAGACCTTTTTTCATCGCCTGGTTTAATTGATCACTCATGCTCAAAGGCTGGTTTGGAATTACTTCTTTCTCGCTCGATAATTCTTCAATGTCGCTAAGGGCGTCGGAATCCAAGGATAAATTGGTCGAATTTAATCTCTTCAGGAGGTTCAACATGACTTTCAAATTTATCGAGTTTGTAGACGGAATGAAGGCTAAGGTCTCTTACAATGTATCATTGCTTCTTTTGTGGAGATAATGTGCCAATCCACTTAAGTTAGTTCTTCTTTCCTTTATTCTTGCAACAAAAGCCAAAAAAAGTTCACGACTTATGCTGGAATCCTGATCCGTCAGTTTTGCCAACATGAAATTTTGTGCAATATCTAAGTTCAGTACTAAATTCAGTATTAAACTAAAATTCAGTCTTCTGATTTTTTTCAATTTAAATCCCGGGTTTTCTTTTATTTAATTTCGGGATTATAAAATAGATCGGAGTCCCGGGATCCTGGATTGGAAACACTAATTCTATCCTCCTGTATGGTTTAGCATGTTGGGGCGGTGCTTGTAAAATTCTCTTACATCCTCTGTACGTGCGACAGAAGCATGTTTTGCGGCTAATGACATTTAAATCAGTGTAAACACCATCTTGGCCTATATTTCAGGAGCTGGATAAATAATTCCTTTACAACACATGTATGTTTTCAAAGTTTCAAAGCTTTTTTATATCATCAGCGGGAATAACTTTGTCAATTATTCGGTCTAAAATCTTCGTTTGAATTTTAAATGTATAAAGTATGTCCCCAATGTTAATTTAGAGTTTCATAAACGTTTCTTCAGTGTGGCCTCATCAATTATCTTTAACAACCTACCGTTGGAAATACGAGTGTGCAGCAGCTTTTCCGCTTTCTCTAAAGCTCTCAAAATATGGTTGAAACTAAACAAAGCAATTGCCCATCTATCTTTTGTGCTATTATAGTTTTGCCTTTTTATTACTTTTACTTGTATGTATAATGTTTATAAAAAACAAAAAAAAAAAAAGTTCTACAAATGGGCATGGATTTTGTTAACTGCTCTTCAAATTCAATACGTGTAAGGTAGTAAATTGAACAGCGCTCTTCTCTAAACGGATAGCTTATCTAAATACTAAGAATCTTGCGAATCTTGAATTACCTTTGATTTTAGAATAATTTTTTCCATTTTCGCTAGCAATCCTAAAATTAATGTTTTGCGTTGTCAGCATGATTGCAAATTTAAATAATTTAAACGAAATATAATTTTAATTAATTCTGTTTAATTATTTTTGCCAAAATATCAAATCTAAAATAAAAACCAAACGTTTTATTTTTAGACCTTGCGAAATAATTAAGATACGTCGTGTTAAAGTTAAGACTAACGAAAACATACTGGAAGACGAACTTCTAAGGATCTGGGCTTATATTTTAAAATCATATTCCATAAGGCAGTAGATTCAAAATTTTTAAACCTGCCTTAAAATAGGAAACGTTTATTGTAAATTTTCAAAATTTGAAGAATGAAGCAATTTTGTTACGAATCCAATAGATTGGACATTTTTTAGGCAATTTCAAATAAGTAGCAAATAACCTAAGTACTTTAGGACTTCTAAAATACCATTGACACATTGCGATTTAATAAAACGGATTGTTAGAACAACCAGTTAGAGTTTAGGCTAAATCGGATTTATTAAACGGCAATCTGGCAACGCTTATTATAGCTCAGAGGTTTAATAAATCCGCGTTTTCGGAAATTTCAAGGTTTCGATAATTCTTTAAAAAAATTCCAAATCTTGTTTTCTACATTTTATCAAATTTTTGAATTTTAAAAAAAATTATAAAGTGTTTTTTTGGAAGTTAAAATTTGAAAGCTTCCTCGTTTATGTTCAAGATCAATTTACGTGTATCAAGTTATGTAAATTCTGCACTATAAATAAGAAGCGTCTTGGAGATCAAATTATACAATTCTACGAATGAACAAATATTTCAATTCCAATATATTTTATTTTCAATAAGATCAAATTCATATTATTTTGCACTTATTGACATTCAAAAACACTTTTTAAGGTCAGAAATAGCTTCAAATATTTTAGTATCGTTAAAATATTCAATACAGTTAATGCCACGTTATTAATACTAAAAATATTGATCCAGTATTCGCATGCTGATTTTCGTCACATTTAGCACCGAGTGAAGAAGCTATTTTAATTCTTTGTAGGCACTCCTAGGTCGCATTTAGCTCTTCTCAGGTTCCGCATAGACACCGCAGTCACAGGCGAATAAACCTTTATAATTCGATTGTGCGCTTATATTTTATGTTATCACTGTACAGGTACAGTGAAGCAACGATGCAGAAGACATTTGGCTAACTACTGATATAAATTCGCGCACCTCCACAACCAATTACATCATTTCAACGTCAATTACATAATTAGAAAATATTTTTTATGCTCCAAAAAGTAACAAAATAAAACTTTCAGTCATAATTATTGTCACGCGAATATACAAAATACAATGTTATTATTTTTGTATCGTACAGTTAAATAATATTATATCGAACGGCTAAAATAAAAATTCAGAAACAAACCAAAGGTTTCACCTTTAATTGATTACTTCAATTGATTTTAATCAACTCATTTCTCTGAGAGGTATTGCGATTTTAGTTTTACACAATTATTTTCTAAAAATGTTTTTAGGGTTTGACCCCACATTATAATTGTATACCAATTTATCATAAAAAACCATTAATTTTTTTTACAGCTTAATTGTGTTGCTAATAAAATAAAAAGTTTATTTTCATTTAAACTCGTATTTAATACACATGTATGTAAGTAAGTATATAACGTTCGGAAAATAAAAAAAATCTGGAAATTTCCTCATATCAGTTAATATATCAGTTCATATTGTCACAAGAGACAAATCATGCAATAATTTTGTTTCGTAATTTAATTTATTTTTACGCTGTACTCTGATGCTCTTCACATCTATGTACATATCTCTATATCCCATACTGTTCGTATACCAATCAACGTCTGTCTCTCTATCGAAATATCCATTATCGAATTATAATTTTACCGGAAGGGAAACACATGTACATAATTAAATGAGATGCTTTCTTTTTCAATATTTTGTATTCAATTTGTTGTTGGGCAAATTGGCAAACATGTAAGTAAGGAAATGAATTTATTAGCGACTTTGTAGCGTATAGCGTTGATAATTTCACAACCAACATGATTGTTGGCTTTTAGAATTTTTGACGATAAACTAATTTAACTTCATTTTTATCTCTTGTTGTGGGTTTTGCGGTAAAAATTTGAATCTATTTTTAAAATAATAAAAAGTAGAAATTCATTTGAGGTTTATAAATATAGAGTCTGGGTGAGAGACGAATGAAATAATGATAAAAAGGAAATTAGTTTTTTTGTTATAAAAAAAAATCCTTCACTATTTCTACCTAATAGTATTTAAGTTTTATTTTTAAGCTGTAGTATTTGTAAATTCAAGAAATTACCATTAATTATTATTTTTATCGATAATATTATTTATGTTCCATTTCCTTTTATATTGAAGCAGGACAGTTTGTTTTTGAGGTTCGTAAGATTAAAATTTAATTCTAAGGAAAATTGGGGGTCCCTTACTTAATATGGTCAATGCACAAGAAGGTTGGTTAGGTTAGGTTAGGGTGGCACAAGAAGTGTGATATAATTTAGAAAAGTTGATTTTTCAGAAGAGCAGTTTGAACATTGTTAATTTCCTTCAATAACAAAGGATCTCAATCACAACCGGTTTAGCGGTTACACAGGCACACAAAAAAAAGTCGTGATCCAGAGGGTAGACCCCACTATCCCTACGTTTCCGAGCCCCCCCCCCCCCATGGGGGTCGACATTTCAATTTTCATTCAAAGTTGGAATGAATGTGCATATACGTTTCTTGGCTTGCTAAAACCGAAAATGATAACAAAAAATAATTCGACCCTTCCATCACGCCCTATCGCCTCCTTTACTACCACCCGAAAGGGGTTGAAATTTCAATTTTCATGCAAAATTGAGATGGATGTACATTTCTATGTTTTTTGGGGCGCTGGAACCGAAAATGACAACGAAAAGTACATTTGACCCTTCCGTCACCCCCTAGTACCTCTTACTACCTCCAAAAAGGGGTTGAAATTTACCCTCCAGATGGTTGTAAGGGGGTGATGAAGGGGTCAAATTTATTTTTTATTGTCATTTTCAATTCCAGCGCCCTAAAAAACATAAAAATGTAAATCCATCTCAATTTTGCATGGAAATTGAAATTTCGATTGGAATAATTTTTTATGGTCATATTCGGTTTCAGCGACCTCAAAAACGTAGTAATAGTGGGGTCTCCCCTCTGGGTCAAGACATTTTTTTTTGTGTGCCTGTGTTATTTTTGGAGTTTTCATTCTGTCGTTCTTTCCCATTAAAAATGTAAGCATTTAGAAGCTACTCATCTCTGGAAATAACTCAAACATTTTAATTACTGAGTTGTGTCTCGTATAGGAATAGGATTTATTTTCCCCCAAAAAACAGCCGCAAGAATTATTTTTGATTTATTATTTTTTTTTATGGGTCGGTAGCGTAAATAATTTTGTTGTCAAATAAATAAAATACATACTACCACAGATAAGAATATCAGATGAACCAAGTCCGAAAGATTGCGGTTTTTTCAACTGGGACCCAATATTAAATGTGTCTGTAATATTTTATCTTGGATTCAAAATAATACAAAAATGATTCAAGTAACACCATCTATCGTAAATAAATATAACTATTTTTTAAGAAGTATTTACCTTTAGGGAACATTTGTTTGTTATATTATATTTTAAAATTAAATTATTAAAGCAAAAATTGTAGAATTATTTAAAATAAAAATAGGCAAAATTACCTAAAAATAATGAGCTTATTAAAATACTAACTTCTTTCTTTTATTAAAGGTTAGATGAAACCTCAGTAAAAATAATTTAAATTGGTTTGAGTTTCAGATTTTGGATTCCAGAATTAATTGCCAAAAATTTGTTCGGTTTGAAACATCTGATATTCTTATTTGTTTTGTTTGTTGAAACAAAATACACCCAAACCTGTTTTTACATGGTGTTCTTTACACGTTTCAGAATAGCACAGAAATAAAATAATCCTCTATTAACAAGGTCAATTTTTGTACACACAAAAAAATCAAATTTTAAAAGTGTTTTTGATTATTAAAAGAGCAATCACAATGCAAAAAACTTTGTACTTTTGACTTACAGGTTCATACATTCCAACATATCGAGCAAAAATTTGTGTTCGTCAAGTTGGAAATTCATACAAACCTGTAAGTAAAAAGTAAAAAGTTTTTGCTTTGTGAATGCTCTGTTACTTTTACAAAGTATATAAACAAATTTTGTACGAGGACATATTTTAAGTCCGCGGAATGAGACAGAAAGAAGGTCATTTTCAGAAATGTTAAATATGGAATTTCGTGCAGTTATTAATAGTTATTAATTCTTCACAAAACATGGTTGTTGAACATTTTTTAATTCAAATTGAAGAAGCTTATGGTGTTTTATCACATTTTCCTTGTTTTGTGATGGGTGTGAAGTTTCTCACATATTCCCATTTTTAGCACTAAACATGTTTTTTTATTACAAACTTGAAGAGAATCATTCGAATAAAAATTATTTCTGGAAACAGGGAATAATATAGAGTCGGCGGACAAGGAACTTAGTCAGCAATTTATTAACTATAAATTTAGCTATTTACAGTAATATTGCGATTTGAATAAATTTATTTCGGAGTATAGGGAATAACTTTCTATTTTGATGGGTGGTGAATTCTTATTAGCTGTTCCATGTATCTTCAGAAACTAAGTCCAAATCTGTCGTTAATGACTCTTTGCCAGTTTCAGTCAAAATCGCGATTAAAAAATTAAAATTTAAAACCAAATATTTCTGGGGACAGGGGATACATCTTCAACTTGATGGATAGGGAATATATTCAGATGTCAGGTGAACTGTACGAACCTGAGTCCAAATCTATGACAAAGAGTGTTATTGGCCCTTTGTCAATTTCAGTCAAAATGCCAATTTTTTTAAGCACATTTGTTTCAGGGAATAGGGCATACCTTGGTAACTTGATAGATTAAAAATTGAATCAACTATTTTTTGTAATATCCTCAGTCAGGATCAGCTAAAAGCGCAATTTGAAATTTAAAATTCGAACCACATATATTCCTGGGGATAGGGGTACCTTGACAGCTTAAGAATTTAATCAGCTATTTTGTGTACATCCTGAGTCTAAATGTCTGACAAAGGGCTTTAATGGCCCTTTATCAATTTCAAGCAAGACCACAATTTGAGGTTTAAAATTCGAAACACATTTATTTCTGGTGATAGTGGATACCTCATCAGTTTGTTGGATGAAGAAATTATTCAGATTTCTTTGGGTACTATCAGAACTTGAATCCAAATCTCAGACAAGGGGCGTTTATGGTCCTTTACCAATATCAAGCAAAACCGCAATTTGAAGTTTAAAGTTCAAAGCACATTTATTTCTTGGGATAGGGGATATGTTCAAAGCTTTATGGATGGAAAATTTAATCAGCTATGACTGACATTGATAAGGCTGAAATTGAACTTTTGGCTGAAATTGATAAAGGGAAATTAATGCCCTTTGTCAGAGATTTAGACTCAGGCTGTAGACGAAATATCTGATTAAGTGCCTAATTCAGCAATATAGAATTGCTTCCGCCATCCCGAAAAATACATTTGTTTCGAATTTTAGTCTTTGTTTTGCGATTTTGACTGAAATTGATAAAGTTCATGAACGCCCCCCCCCCCTTGTTATCATAGATAATTGAACTCAAGTTCTGATAGTCCACAGAGTAACTATGTAATTAAATTCTTCATCACTCAAACCAGAAAGATACCTTTATCCCCAGAAATAAATTTGTTTCAAATTTTAATCTTTTAATCGCAATCTTGACTGAAATTGGCAAAACGCCATTAACACTTTGTGACAGATTTGAACAGTTACTTTGATATTACACGGAATACCTGAAAAAATTCGCGAAGATGTTGCATGATACTATAGGGTTTTCCAATAGGAATGATATGATTTTTAAGTGACGTTTCGGCCATTTGTAATATGTCATGATCTGTCATTTTTTGTTTCATTGTATTCAGTAATGTTTACAATTTCATCATGGTGAGATATACACAAGCACAACGTTTACAAAATATTCAGTTTTATTATCAAAATAATCGTTCACCAATTGCAACTTTTCGTGCGGTTTTGCTATTTTATAGTCGTAATAATCGTCCAAGTGTGCTCGCTATTCGTCGAATTGTTGAAAATTTTGAGCGTACATTTTCTTTACTAAGACAAAGAAACGCTCGAAGTAATACAAATATTACTGCCGTTCAGGCAAGTGTGGCTGAAGACTTTAATTTGTCGATTCCAAGACGTTCTCAAGAATTGGGACTGTCTCAAACCACAACCTGGCGGATTTTGAGAAAGGATTTGGGTTTGCATCCGTATAAAATTGTTCTCACTCAAGAACTGAAGCCATTGGACCACCGTAAACGTCGTGAATTTGTTGATTTTGCCTTGGAACAACTTGAAAACGATAACGATTTTTTTAAGAAAATCATCTTCTCCGATGAGGCTCACTTTCATCTGAGTGGTGCGGTAAATAAACAAAACTGTCGATTCTGGTGCGAAGAAAATCCACAAATTATTCATGAAAAACCATTACATTCACCTAAATTGACAGTTTGGTGTGGTTTTTGGTCTGGTGGAATCATCGGTCCGTATTTTTTTCGAAATGAAGCTGGTAACACCGTTACTGTCAATGGAGATCGGTATAGATCGATGATAACCAACTTTTTATGGCCGAAATTGGAAGAAGTTGATCTTGACAACATTTGGTTCCAACAAGACGGGGCTACGTGCCACACAGCACGTACAACAATTGAATTATTGCGAGAAAAGTTTGGAGATTCGATTATTCCAAGAAATTGTGATATTGAATGGCCTCCAAGAAGTTGTGATTTTACACCATTAGACTATTTCTTGTGGGGTTATTTGAAGTCATTGGTCTTTAGCAATAAACCAAACTCTCTTCAAGCTTTACAAGTGAATATTGAACGTGCTATTCATGACATAAGACTTGATTTAGTGGGAAAAGTGCTCGAAAATTGGGTTCATCGAATTCGTTCCTGCAGAAGAAATCGTGGGGCCATTTGAATGACGTTTTATTCAGAACTTAATTGGATCGATTGTACTTCACATTAAATAAAAAACATTTCAATTTCCTTAACAATTAGTGTGTTTTTTTTGTTTAAAGAAATCATATCACTCTTATTGGAAAATCCTATATTATAGAGCGTTTGAAAGGTGACGGACCATAGATTATTAAAAAATAAACATTGTGATATTTGTCGATTCGTTCGAAAGTAATTTCGTTTTGAAAATGAGCCAAAATTCTGAAAAATTCGCTACATTTTACATCACTTCGACCAAGGCGATAACGCTTCGCAGGCATTCCTGGTGTTTAGGGTGAAGATGCTTTATCAAAATCAGCAGCATGTCAATTTTTTTCTCGTTTTCGCTTTGGAAATTTCGATGCTAAAGACGCGCCACACCCTGGTCGATCAAACGTTGAAAAAATCGATGAAATTCTCCAAAAAAAATTGAGAAAGACCGGCACGTTTCAGCCTATGACATCGCTGCGGAACTAAAAATGGACCAAAAGCCACTTTTGAACCATTTGCGTAAGGCTGGATACAAGAAGAAGCTCGTTATTTGAGTACCGTGAATGATTTAACAGTTAAACATTTAATGGACCGAATTTCTATCTGCGAATCGAGCGAAATCGAAGCCATTTTTTAAGAGATTGATAACGGTGTATTAACAGTGTTTGTCCACGTTTTTAATTTATTTTTTGTGTGTTCTTAAAATCAAAATGCGGTGTGTATTTAGTTCATGTGATATTATCGAACCATGTCAAATTATTGAATGGGAAAAATTTTATTTTTGAGATCCGATAGTTTGATAAGGTAGCGACGATATAAAATAGTTATAGAAGAGAGTAGTATTTGACTATTTAAATGCCTATAAAATAAGGTTAGGAAAAGGAATTGGAAAATCAGACAGGATAATTGAGGTTAGGCATAAAACAAAATAAAAATTAAAAACAGAAGAAGAGAAACAAAAAATTAATTCATGCCCCTGATTTTATCATACAGTGTTTTAAAATTATTCACACTGGATGCAGCTTTAGCAGATGGATGAAGATTATACCATTGTTTTACTCTGTGGACAGAGAAAGACCGCTGTCTCAGTTTGGACTTGGGTAGATTCAAATTTAATGTGCATCTCGATAAACTGAAATTAAGTATTTTGTAAAGATAGCTCAGAGTTCCCTTGTGAATCAGATTAAACATAAAAAACTTTACGCTGATAACACTACCCTGCAAAATTTTAAAAATTTGGTGCCACTTGACAATGGAGAGTTGTTTCCGAAGTAATTTTTCACGCTGAATCCGAATCTGGGCTCAGAATTGCTCTATCCCGTCAGGTTTATGAGATATTCTAACCTAAAAGTGCAAAAAACACTGTTTTATGACATATTTGAGGTTATCTAGCACCGCGATTTTCTTTTCTTCAAAAATCCATGTATGGGATCTTATAGTACAAGTCTTCTTCTTTCAAATGCCGTTGAGTTTGCTCAAATATCTTTTTTTTCGCCGAGATATCGCCGAGAAAAATTCACGAACATGCGAAATTCGAAAATGCGATATCTCGGCGAAAAAAAAAAAGATATTTGAGCAAACTCAACAGCATTTGAAAGAAGAAGACTTGTACTATAAGATCCCATACATGGATTTTTGAAGAAAAGAAAATCGCGGTGCTATAGATAACCTCAAATATGTCATAAAACAGTGTTTTTTGCACTTTTAGGTTAGAATATCTCATAAACCTGACGTGATAGAGCAATTCTGAGCCCATATTCGGATTCAGCGTAAAAAATTACTTCGGAAACAACTATTCATTGTCCAGGGGTAAAATTTTGCAGGGTAGTGTAATTCAAGATATTTATTCAAAGTCATATTGAATATCTGATTCGACAGACCAGATGTAGGTTCACCAATTCTTTTAAAAATATGTACCTCGTACACATGCATTGAAAGCGTCATTTAAAGATTTTTTGTAGAGCTCGTGTAATATGACTTTTAACATCACTTGAAATAAATAGTGCAGTGTTTCATAATTTAATTAAAATTTCAATATAATGCTGCACAAATTATTTACGTGAACAGACCAGTTTGAATTATTATCTAAAAACAAATCTATTTTTTTGACTTGGTCATAGAAATTGATCTCTTTATTATCGATTTCATGAATGTTCGATACAATTACTTGCTTTTTATTCGAGAGTATTATACCCTGAGAATTACTAGGGATAATTTAAGATTAACCAATAAAGTATTTTAGACAAAACAATATTCAGATTATCATCTACAATCTACATTATCGATAGAGTCTAACTAAATCTCTAAAAGAATACAATTGCAACTTATCAGCATAAAGACGATTAGTTTGTTAAACTACCTTGCATAATTCATTTGTATAAAGAAAAAACAGTTCGGATGTGATTTTACTAAAATGTTCACATAATATTATTTAGAACAGCAATCAATTCTTGACTGTAAATAGAAAAATTCTTGAGTAGGTACTTAAATTAGATTTAAAAATTTTAAAATTGAATTAGAATTACAAACTAGATTTGGATAACAATTTGTGTTTAATATGAATCAAAAGCTAATCGTAGTTTTCATAAATAGAGTTTGAACTCCAGTGTTTGAATAAAAATTCTAACCGGGGGGCTTGACTAACTATTGAGTGGATTTAAAAAAAAACTTCTGTATTAAATCCATAAATTTTCAGTTTGAAAATAAACAGATACAATTTTAATTGCGTTACAATCTGAACCACGATGCCAGTAACATTTTGAGTGAAATTTAAAATAAAAATTATGAAAATGTTTCTGGATTAAACTACATTTTGCATGGATTTCAAATATGTAGTACAAATTGTTGTACAGTGTTACTTTGGCTAAAAATTGATTAGGAAATTTAGATTAGAAATTGAATAGGACATTCTAGTTGGTTTTGAGCGAAAATTTGAGTTTAAATTTAGTGTTTTAAACTAGATTTAAACATAATTTTAATTGCAATTAGATAAGAATTGGGTTGCGATACGAGATTTGATCTCAAACGACCAACAAAATTTGATTTGAAGTTTAGAAATTTATTCCGGAAATTTTGAGTGAAATTTGAATTAGGAATTTAAATTTAAAAAAATGGATTCGAATAAAACCATGGATGCATCCATCCAGAATATTAGATAACAATTCCAGCTGGATTTGAATAAACTTTGTGTTGTTTGCAACTGTGCTTGAATATGGATTGTAATTTTGATCAAGCTCATTGAATTAACCTTCACTTTGTCGATAAGGTGATAGAAAAAGAATAAAAATTGTTAACTGGTAACATTTTTTTTTTTTTAATTTTCCCATTTTCAAAAATAAAAACTATACAATTTTGTAACTGAGTCTAAACGAAACTAAAATCCGTTAAAAAATCACAAAAATATTCAAAAGTGAAAATTCAGATCTATAACCATACAATCAAAGTGAAGGTTAAATTGAAAGAAAAACTTGAGTGAAATTTAAAATTTTAACAAATATTTAGGTATTCTACTAATCGATTATTATAATTTTCCTTTTAATATGTGAGTGGTGTTCAGACTAGAACTTACTTTAAAATCAAAATGGATTAAAAAAAAATTAAGATTTTTAGTCAGAAATTTATTTCCAAGCTGTTTTCGAAGTTGAACAAAATGATAAATGGAATTTTGAACATACATAAATCTAGACTGAATTGGTCAATTGTATTCGACAGAGTGGAAATTAATTAAAAGAACGACTTATCTTGAATTCTAAAATAGATATAATGAATTTGAGTGAAATTTTAAGTAGAAACTAGAAATTGTCTTCTATATTATTGCATTTGGGAAACACATTTTGAAAAATATTTAACAAAATATTTAATGCATTTTATGTGACTGAGTTTAAATTCTAAACACGATTTCATCAAATTCTTTAGTTCAACTAGAAAATCAGGAATCGAGCAAAAATCTGAATGCTTTTTGTTTTGTAATAGTATAGAAGGGTAATTGAAATTAAGTTTGGAATTCGGACTGCCTTTAATAACAGGTTGAGTGAATTTTACAAATCTAGTTAAAATTATTCGAGCAAAATTTAAATTTAGAACTAGGTACAACAAGCTTTGAACAAAGTTTGGACTAAAAATTCAATTTCAATCCAATCGAGAGTTTGAGCAAAAAATTTGGATGCAATTTAATTAAAAAATATTTCAAAACTGAGTTTGAATTCCAAATTTAATTAACACAAAATTATGGTTGAAATTAAGCTAAAAATTTTGTAATATTTTGTTTACAAATTAAGTGAAAATTTCAACCTAGATTTATCTAAATATGCTTGATTAGAAATTTGGAGTACAACTTCAGCTCTAGTTGCAAATGCATTTAAGAAAAATTTGAGTGTTATTAGAAATGCTGAGTTAGAGTAGAATTTATAACTCTAATTTGGGTCAAACGATTTGTTAAATTTGTATCAGAATTTTGAGCAGAAATCTGAGTAAGTATTGAAATAATTAAATTTTAAGCAGTAATTAAATTAAATGTTGAGTACACATTGAATTTGAATAGTAATTTGGATTTGAACAAAAACATAACTGTAATTTAGTTTTTAGTTTAAAAGTTGAGTTTGTATTTCGAATTGGACTGGTAAAGTTTCGTTTTGTACCTATAAACCAATGAATCTCTTCAATCCAATTTTGACAATTATATTTACCAAAGATTTGGCACGATTTCACTAAGAATTCAAATCAAATTTGATTAAGATCAGAATATTTGATAATCATTTTACAAGCAGGAATATTTTTACATTCAATATAAATTCATTGAATTGTTATAAACCATCATAATTGATTTTGGCGAATAACAGTTTTTAGTTGTTTAATCATCAACATCGCCACGTTGTGCTTGTAGCTGCATACTATGTGCTTGTAGATGTTTTTAATCTCTTGAAACCACACTTTTAAACTAATAACGAAAATGGAACTGACGTGCTGTGTAATAACAATAATAATTGTTGAGAATATGTGATATTTAGTCTAACTCTAAAGTAAACATACCATCAAATTATTATAGATAAGGAGTAAAATGGTTTTTTGTTTATGTATGAAATATAATTTTGATTGTTGATTGCAGGCAGGTCGCTTTAATTTTTACATTTTTCGTTTATCTGTTTGCATTGTCATTGTCACGTTCGGTGTTAAATTGAATTTGTTATTGTGTATATACAACATATATATACGGGTATAGTGTTATCAGGCGTTCGGAATTACTACAAAAAAAAATCTTCAAGATTAGAGACAAGGGAATTAATTTAATAACACAAGCACAAGCGATGTATTAAATGATATAAATAATCGGAATAATGAGAAAATTAGTCATTGTACAACAGCATCAATGTCACATTGTCTTATACGAATTTGGTATGTATATACATAACATACATATATAGCTACAATGGACGAAATATTTGTCTATAAGTATGTAAGTTATATATTTTTGTATATGGCTGTGCCATTATTTCAATACCTCGATAATAATTGTTTGGTCTAATCATTTACCAATAGTTTAAATAACTGTAGCACTTCCAATGGTGCGGCCATCTCAAGTTTTTCAAACCATTGGAAGTTTGACATTCATTTTTCGATTTCCTTAGGTCCTTCGTTGATAACATACATCTTTGATTTCGCCAGGCTATCATGAGAACTCGTCCCCTCCTACTTAAAGCTTAAATAAGGTTTCGGTAGAAAACCACTTAAGCCTAAAATACCGCCAGGCGAGCAACTTCGAAGGTACATTTAGGATATGGGTGTTCATCATCGATAACAATAACAGCTTTTTTCAAATGACGCAAAAACGAATAGGTGCAAAGGAAAGCTTTGGTGTATTGTAATAACAACGTATGCTTTCTGATTTATGGATGTTTTAAATTGGAACGAATAACAAAAAATATATCATCCAATTTTGTTGCCTATATCGTTTTCCAAATCTTTTGGACGGTCTTATGATCCCAATAGTTTTCATTAGTTTATAAGACCTGCATCATAATGATTTTTTCTCACTAGCGATGGGACACACACTCAAATAATTTGCAAAAGTCTTTTAGTGTATGCAAATTTGTGCAAAAAATTGTTTATCTACGTTATAAACGTGTATACATTTAGTTCCATTGTATCAGTACAATTTGTACAATAAAATGATGTCATTTGTGGAAGCACATTCATCATTTCACATTCGTCATTTGTTGAACTTTAAAACGATGTATTGTGACATTTCTAAACAATACTTACTACATGGGCATTTTAAATTGCGCTTTTTACTATACGGGCTGAAAAGTTTCCTATATTGATAATAAAACGCAACTTGTTTAGCAATAGTTTACTCTCACTACATCTATACTACAAAACGATTGGGAGTGGACGAACAAATTGATTGAATGGAACGACGTGGAGAATATTGAAAATACGAGAAAAGTAAAATGTAAATTTAGAAATAGTGAAATTAGCTGCAAAAAAGAGCGCATAAGAGTACAATTAAATAAGTGCAGTAAAAAAGTTGCGACATGTGATACTGAATACCGACAGTTCAAATTAATGTACTACAAGCCTGACTGTCACCAATATTATAAATTTATTTTGCGCTTATACATAAAAATATTGGTGATCTAAATGAGTGAGAATATACATACAAAACAAACGAATTTTCGCACCAACACGTCCAAGTATAAGCGATTTAATGTAAGAGGGTATATGTGTGCCTCATCACGGAACCAAGCTTGTAGTACATTAGTGTTGAATTTGAGTGAACACACTAAAAACACGGATATACAATTCCCTGCTCTATACCCTGCTTATTTAGCCAATATAATGAATCCGAAATATTTAGAGAAATCACTAAGCGATCAAGCAGATGACTTGAAACGGATTAAAATTCAAGATAGAGAATTCTATCCAGATTTAATGAATTCCACCACGAATTTGAAATTTATCCTTTTTTCATAAAATGCACATTACATCAATTTTATGCTTGTGAAATACAAACTAAATGACAGATCGACTAGATAATAGAAAATAGAATTTAATGTATAAGCTTTACTAAAGGTGTAAAATTGTTTTGATATATTTTTGTTTAAAAATTAATTTAAGATTTTACAAATTTTATAAAATCGTTAAATTCAAATTCATCATTTATTATTTGGAATTTGAAATTATTAGTAATTAACGAATTTTGTAACGTAGTTTGGAAAGAAAGAAATAATTTAGGAAAATTTAGAAGTTTGGTATGGGGGGATATTAGAATTTAATAAAATTATTGTGAATTTGGGAAGGTACAAAATCTTTAAAGTTAGTATAAATTTAGAAATTGGTCAAATTTAAGAATCCTTATATTTAGAGAATTTTTACAACGTTTTTGAAATTTAGAATTTGTATTAGGAATTAGTTAATTTGGACATTTAATAATAAATACAATACATTTAATTTAATATTTTGGAAATTTAGAAAATTAACAAATATGGAAATTGTAAATTTTAGGAATATGGAAATTTAAATAATTTAGAAATTCAAAAATATAGTTAGAATTTTTGATTTTAGCAACATGTACATATGTTAATGGTTCTTTTGTATAAAAGAAAAAAATTAGAAACCAACAGCTACTCATTTCACGAGAAACTGCGACAGACTCCCCATTCAGTTGCGGGTTAAGGAAAAACGGGGTACCAGTCAAGTTTAGTTCCTACACCACCTACCGGTACAAACAATTGTTTTTTCCTGGTTTATCATTGAATCGAGAAAAACAATTTTTACGCCGCAGACCAATATCAAAATAATTTGAAAATTTTCAATAATTTCGAATTAATCTCAAAAATATTGGTCACAAAGAATCTCAAAAATTCTTAATACGAATTATCAATCAGTGAGTCAAAAGACTTCAATCCGATGTTTTTAATTTCAATTTGATATTTTTATAAATTATGAATTTGAATTTGGCAGTTTGAATTATTTGGAAAATAGTGAATATGTATTGGATCAAGATGAATTTCCTTTGCAAATTGAAAACCTGATTTGAAAAAGGTTGAATTTGGAGCACAAATCCTATATTTGTAAAAGCCCTTACTCTACAAAAATCATAAATCTTGCGGAGCTTATGATAAAGTTTCCAACCTAATTGCCTGTGCTTAAAGTGTTTAAATGAATATTAATTTAGCCTATAGTTGAGTTCACACATATTAGTAGTATACTTTCTGACCGTGTTGATTTAGGGATTGAGTTGATGATTGAGTTGAAAGTTGAAAGGGTTTCAGATGGCGATTTATTTGAGTTGAGTTGGAAGTTAGATTGACTAAATTATGTAAGCATGCATTTTTCGGACCATGTTGACTTGAGTTGGACATTTAGCTTGGGGTTGAGTTTGGGGTCAAATTGGGGTTGAGTTGAGGCTGGGTTCGAATTGATTTGGTGATAGAAAAAAGTACAATAAATAAATAAATAAAATAAAATAGAGTTGAGGGTTGATTTGATGATTGTGTTGGGGTTGAGTAGGATATTTAGCTTGAGGTTGAGTACAGGAGGTAAAGTGACCTCGTAGCTTTAAGTAGCTCTACACTGCTGTTTGCAAGTCTCTATCCCCACTCTATTAACTCGAAATGGTGATATTTGTATATCGTGATATTGGAAAACCGCTTAGTCTAAACTCTAAATTGTCCGACCTAATCAAATAGGTTACATTTTTAAAATTTTTTATTGTTGCATCATAAAAGTAAGAATATTATTTCATTTTATACGAGTAAAAAATATTTAACGGAAACAATTTTGATGCTGTAAGTTAATTTTTTATTAATTTATTTATTGGAATACTTTTTACGTTTATCAATGCGTTGTTGTTCTTGTACATGCAATTAATTCTCTGGTTACTGTTATAATACAACAAATTTTTTTTGTCGAAAAATGAATTAAACAAATTAAACGCATGTGTTTAGTTCGAACAATTCAGACAAGAATATTTTCTATAAGCGTATTCGCCCCAACAAATTTTTATATAATGAGAGTTTAAAATTAGAGTTGAACAAAAATCTAACCCGGCTGTTTAAAATACACCCATACCTCACTTTGCGACGGTAATTCGTTCCATAAAAATGCGTCTTGTAAATAAAATTGCAACATAATTAAATAACCTTGACGTATTTCCAGAAAGAAAACATTTAAGTAACGATGCAACAAATAATTTAAGCGACGCAAAACTGAAATTTGGTAGTCACAAATGTACCGTCGCAATTCGAAACGTCGCAATTCGAAACGTCGCAAATCGAGGTATTGGTGTACAGTCAAATTCAAGCCCCAAGTAAATTCTGACTACATTTTCACGTCTTTAATACCAAATTGTTATCGGATTTTTTTATATATTTGATGTGATTCGTCACAGCCAAACAGATTATTTAAAACACTGATGATATACAATTATTTCGGCCTTAATTTGAATTTTTGGTTTGTTTTTTTTTTTTAATAAAGACAATAATCTTAAAAAATAACAAAACAACGGATATACATTTCGCTCACTGTATGTTTAGTTCAAGATGATATTTAGATTTACATTGAAACATGCATGTGGATACTATACATACATGTGTATTATACATCAAAAACTAAAACGAAATTAATTTTTTTACTTTCTAACATTTATTCATATACATATACGAGTACCATCACCACTAAATTTAACATTTTACCTTTAAAACTATTTCAAATGTTATGTCTTAGCAGGGTGAACAGAAAGCTTTTTTGGCAAATTGTTTCATTTTCAACTTGATCGTATTCAGCTAAGGCTATTATTTAGTAAGATTATTTTGTTTTGATTCTTCGAAAAAATATATCCATTCATATACTGTACATCTTTCGTGAAGTCATCAACCTAAGCACACGAAAATGTTACAAAGTAGAAAAAAGAATGGTTTTTATAAAGGAAAACCAAGAAATATTTCAAGGGAAAAAATTAAAATGAAAAAATAAAGTTTTTTATTCGAATTTAAGGTTTCGAAATGTCGAAAGTTCACAGATTGTAATTATGTTACCGTAACAATAATGAAGCATAATAGTTTTTTAAAGGTGAAATACAATCGATAATAATTTAAAAAGGGAGTTGATGGGAATTAATAGAAATGAAGAAGTTAACAGAAAAAGATTATTAAACTGAAAATCTACAAAATTTGAAACTAGTCAGACTGATTTTTGTTTACACGAATTACATTCATTTGAATAAAATAAAAATATTTCATCTAGTTTCTGGGTCACTCAAAATAATTACTAATTCATGCTAAAATGATTTTTTATTTGTATAGCAAAGACAGAATACCACACGCAATATTAACACCTCATGCTGTGAATACCTACCTACCTTCCAGGAATAAAAACCTTCCCTTAATTTATGTTTGATATAATTTTATGAAAACAAAATATTTAATGTGATAAGCTGATAAGGAAGAATTATCATTATGCATTTCGTAATTATTTCCCCCTTAAGTGACGTAATTCAATTATAAAATAATAATAGTTGGTTTGCGATCTCTCACATTCACATGTTCACAGCCAATTGAGTTTTATTTTATTTTATTATTAGATAACTAACCATAATTTTTTTTTTAATCCGTATTTTTTGTTGTCCACAATTAAAATGCCGCAGATAAGAAAGGTAAAACGGCATGAAATGAAACGACGACCTTATTTTATGTAACTCATAGATGCGGACATTGACGGCCATAATCATTTTCAATAATTTGTCACCACAATACAAACATGAACTTGAAATATAATAATGAATACCTTTTCCTGTGATTAATGCACCATGCTAAAGGTATGTATGTATTTGTTATTTTATTTGAAGCTGGCAGGAAGTAATTTTTCAAAATTATAAATAATCGTCATCAAGTCTACAAATTACCGCTTGTGCATCGCTCAAATTATTTGTACATATACGAAAGACATAACATATGAAGAAGAATACATACACATATGTATACTGGAAATCTGATTGGTATTCACTTTCACTTACACTTTTCTGAGTCATCGATGCAAATTAATTCTCAGGGTTGTGGTTTAAATAATACAAATTCGCGTACAGAAACGCAATTGTGAATGCGAGTGTGTACTTAGTGTGTACATTTAATTGTTTATTAATATTATGTGATACTGTAAAATGAGGTAAATATGAAATGGAGGTTATTTGCGTTAAACGGATAAACGTTACAATAAAATGATTGCTTTTGCGCCGAAATGGTCTGTTTGTATCAAGACAGTGAAGTACATAATTAATTTTGATTGACAAATATAATCTGTTTTGAACTTTTTAGGTAATCTATAACAGACATATACTACAAGTATCACTGATTTAACGCGAAACTTGTTTTGGAGAGTTACGAAACTTTGTATAAATAAAGTTTTTACAGTTCTAGTCGATGTTTTTAATAAATAAAAAAATAAAAACTTTAATTATGATTTCACAATCAATAATGGCATCATCAGTTTCATTTTTAAAACACTGATGATGCTACCACCTACAGTAAAAATAATAAAAAAGTTGAAGTCATATAAAAATACAAAGAGGGATTTCCATTAAATACTCAACCTAACTATGCTCCAGACTAGGGCATCCAATTTTTGGCCAAAAAGTAATTCCGCAATTTTCGAATTCAAATGCTCTCGATTCCGGAATTCCGGAATTTATTTTAAATTTAAATAATATATTAAAACAAATTCAAAATTAAAATTTTACAAAAAAACAACAAATTTCTTTTAATTCGTTTAAAATATTACATATTTGTATAATCATTGCTAATATTGTACGAACGATACTATATCGCATTTACGATTAGGATATACACAATTTTTAGAATTATAGGGCTTACACACAATTTTAAAAATTTTAAAAAAATATATAATTTCTAAAGTTTATAGAATTTGTAGTAATTATGTATATAAATTCTGAAAATTTAAAATTTTTTAAACGCAATAAATTATGTCAATAAATTCAGTAAATTTTATAAAGTCTGAACATCCAACAAGTTTCTTAAATTCTATAAATTCTTCTCTCTCTCTCTTTTCAGACGTTTTAGTATGTCTATTAAACTCTTTAAATTTTTAAATTTTATGAATTTTATAAATTCCATAATCTACAAATTCTATGAAGCTTATAAATTTTATCAATTGTAATCCTTTAAATTTTCTAGATTCTTTGTGTTCTATTTATTAATTGTTTCAGGTGTATGTTTTATAAATTTTACAAACTCAAATTTAAAACTTCGAAAATTCTATAAATTTTAACAATTCTGTAAATTCAATAATTTCTATAAATTTTATAAGTTCTATAAATTCTATGAAAAATTCTATAAATCCTATGCATAAAGTTTTAAAATTCAATAAGTTCTTTACATTCTGCAAATCTCATTAATTCTTCAATTCTTATAAATTCTGTAAATTCGATAAATTCTATAAATCATAAAAGTTCAATAAACTCTATAAAGTTTAAGTCTGTAAATATTATAAATTCTAATATGTTTTTAAAATCTATAAGTTTTATAGAGTCTTTAAATGTTATAGATTCTATGGGTTCTATATATTATTCAGGTCTGTCAGTTCTATAATTTCTACACACTCAAATTTGATTTATTTACATTCTACATGTTTCTAAAAAATTTTTAATTTTTATGAATTCAGTAAATTCTTTGAATTCTACAAATTCAGTGAATTCTGTAAATCCTATCAATTCTACGAATCCTATAAAGTCTAAAAATCCAGTAAGTTCCTTAAATTCTGTAAATTTGATAAATCCAATAAATTCTATAAATTTTATGTCTATTATATAAATTTTTAAATTTTATGAATTTTACAAATTCTGTAACATTCACAAATTCTATAAAATTTATAAATTTTATCAATAATATAAATTCTATAAATGTTGTTGATTCTTTGTGTTCTATTAATTGTTTCAAGTGTGTCTGTTTTATATATTCTAAAAACTCGAATTTTATTTGTTTTATAAAAACAATAATTTTGAAAAATCCTATAAACTTTAATAATTCTATAAATTCAATAATTTCGTTAAAAATTTATAAGTTTTATAAATTCTATGAATAAAGTTTAAAAATTCAGTAAGAGCTTTACATTCTACAAATCATTTTCTTTCTTATAAATTCTGTAAATTCGATAAATTATATAATTTTACAAATTTTCTAAATTCTACAAAGTCTATAAATGTTATAAATTTTAATATATTTATAAACTCTATAAATTTTATGAATTTGATAAGTAAATTCAAAGAATCCTATAAATTACATAAACTTCTCAAATATTATAATTTTTTTAAATTTTTTAGATTCAATGGGTTCTAGGAATTGTTTCAAAGTTGACAGTTCTAAAGATTCTATACACCCAAATTTTATTTATTCTAAAAATTCCATAATTTTTATAAAATCTATAAATTTTATAAACTCAAAAATTTCGATAATTCCTATAAACTTTAATAATTCTATAAATTCAATAATTTCTATAAATTTTATAAGTTCTATAAATCCTATGCATAAAGTTTTAAAATTCAGTAAGTTCTTTCTATTCTATAAATCTCTTAAATTTTTCAATTCTTATAAATTCTGTAAATTCGATAAATTCTATGAATTCTCTAAAGCCTAAAAATTTAGTGAGTTCCGTTAGGTTAGTTGGAGTGGCACAGAATTTATTCCCTTCACCCTTACTGGAACCATTTATCTCGCAGTTTAAGCGCTGCGATAAGGCTCCCCAGACTAACTAACGATACTAAACCGCAGTTACAATTAAATGCTTGTTTAAACATTTATTTTCCTACTCACTCCTTATAAAATGAATGTGAAAGAAAAATTCGGAATCATTTTTATAGATTTAATTGCTACTACGAGTTAGTACCGTTCTTACAATTGGCAATGATTGAAATCAAGTGTTTCCTGTTTTTCTCATTAAATCGAGGCTTGTGTCATTTAGGCTAGAATTTTGATGGCGATATTTTCCGCTGCTAAATACGCTGTTTTTGCCTCTTCCAAAATTAAGTCCTTTTCGAAACGCAAAAACGTATATCACGGTTTTTGATATTTTTTCAGCTAATGAATTAACAAAATTATATGTTTTCTGAATGTGTTTTATCAAATTCTTTGTCGCTTTATACGGGGCTGTATAGTTTTATGATGTACTAAATACCTTTTTTCAGTTTATAAACTAAGAAACAACACAACACATAATATACTTGGCAGGTGTATTTTAGAGACGAATTAAATTAAATATGTATGTAAATGTATCGGGTAATTTTCAGGAACGAGCACTTATTGTTCCGTAATCCTTTTATTAGGTGTCATATCATGATGAACGGACAAGAGAAATACTCTAAAACTTCCCAAAGTAGCCCCTCTATATTTTGATCAGCTCCCCCCAATTTGACCACTTTTTTCTACTCTCTGAAATATTACGTATAATTTTTTGTTACAATTGAAGGAAATTTTTCTTTTTTAGCCTGATTTTGAATTTTCAAAGTAGGTTGTTTTATTCCTTAAACTAATCAAATCACCTTTGACAAATATTTCTACAACGTATCTACAAGACAGACTATAATTACACAAAATTATGTTGAGTTTACTTAAATTAGTGTGAAAAATAGAAATTCATTAATTCCGGAATAATCGAAACCCAAATATCGACCGGTATTCCGGAATTTCGAATTCCGAAATTGGATACCCTACTCAAGACAAAAATGATACTTATTTGGTTTCCTTTTTTTCTCAATTTCAGATGACTACCTTCCTAAATGCGTGATACTGAATAGACATTTCTCACAAAAAATGGAAAACATCGACTGAAGTTTGTGGCAGTTTAATAAAAACTAATCGTTATTGTACTTTTATTTCGTTTCACAATTCCATACTATACATATCAAAAATTCAAGTCCATTGATTCTTCTTAATTTCCAATTTGACCACTAGTGAATTTTTCCTATTTCCGAAATTGAAAAAATATTTGGATTCTGCGAAAAATTTATTGTAATACATGAAGATTAGAAAACTAAAATAAATTGCTCTCGTTAATCATCGATTAGCAACTTATCTCTGAAGTGAATGCTAATCTGTCTTATTCTTATGTTGGTTACATGACTTAATGGAAACATTATGTTAGAATTTAAAGTTGAAATATTAAAACCGTAAAGGATGACAATTAATAGAGAATCAACCATTTATTTATCATTAGAGGAACAAAAAAATATCACGATAATTTAGAGGTGTGGAAAGATCTACTCGCGACAGCAATATTTGTTTAAAAATCATGTGGAAAATGATACTTTTCCGCACAATTATATTAACGTACGATTTCTGCATTAGCACTGCATGTTTATCACGGAAACTTTGGAAACACATAATTAGTATTAAACCCTTGCTATCGATCATATTCTAATACATTCTCATTTTGCAATGCTGCCCTTTCCGTGCCTGTGTTTCAACCTACCTTTCGGCCTGTTGTAATTTGTATTCTTATTTTGACTGAATTCTGTACGAAATATTAACCCACGTATTAAAATTTTTACAATCATCACATTTTTCTGAAGATGTGGCCATTTATAATAGACTTTTGATCATCTTTAGAATTTAATACTTAATCGATTTCACTGAAATTATTTGTGTTTTAGACATAATGGCTGTAAACGCTTACCCATAATTTGAAATTATTTTTGAACCAAGTCGGTGAATTTACCAGCACGATAATAAACTGATTTAAGCTGCAAAAATCGTTAAATTCTAGAATGTAAGCGAAAAACGTAGAACTCTTACCATGGCTCAGTACTCTCGGTACTTAAACGTTATGGAGAATGTTTGGGGATGTTTAGTGAAAAAGATGTACGCCAACGAAGTACTGTTTCAAACAGGGCTGCGGAGTCGGAGTCGAGGAATCGGACTTTAGCGGAGCCGAAGTCGGAAAAATACTGACCTGCTCCGACTCTGTATTTTATATTTTAGAAGATTCCAATCAGTATATTTGACCCCCGATCAATTTTATAAAGAATGGCGTAGCATTTGATGATCAACAGAATAGAGGCAAAGCAGCGCTGTGTAATTTGTCGATCGTTTAAAATGATTTTTAGATATTACCGAAAAGCTTACAGTCATAATAACCAGCCGCAATCTTGATCTAATTCGAAAATTTTTTAGATAATATGAGAAATCGAAAAGATTTCACATTACAAAAATTCAGGATTTAATTTTTTGATGGCTTGGAGAAAGGGGGAAAAATCAACAGAATAACTTGAGACCTTACTAATTTAAGAATAAATTTGTGTATTAATTTAAATTGTCGAAATTTTTTCTTTTTATTTTATTTCTTAATTATTCTTTTATTTTTTATTTGTTTAAATTATGTTCTAATGATGAAAGAATTTTATAATACATATTTTGATTACATGTAGTACTTGGAGTCGGATTCTGAGTCGGAGTCGGATAGTCAATATTTAGGACATCGGAGTCGAGAGTCGAAGAATTGTTGTAACGCCGAAATTTATTTCGGGAACAAGAAACTGGTCCAGCTTAGTTCTTAGCGATTCAATACCCCCGAATTGAGAAATGCAAATTGTTAAGACGATTTTTGATTTGGACCTTGTGAACGTATACTAGAAAATGTGGAGATTTTGCATTATGAAGAAACACCCAAAAAATTGAAAATGAAAAACTTTCCAACAATTTTTTTGGGCTATTATTCGTTTTTATTTGTTTTAGTTAAGACATATTTTTGAAAATTTTTAATGTGTTTTTCTTTCAAATATAAATTTTCCTTTTACCAGAATGTACACACGAACTTGAAAATTTAAGTCAGCAGCCACCGGCTGGCTGTTGGTATTATTGCTTTTCTATACCTGATTTTACTTCCATATCAAAGAAAAGTTTGATCAATTTAATAGAAAATTCAATTATTGAGAAACTTACTAAGGTTATGATCACAAAACCGGACGTATAAGGTAAATCTAAAATCTGCATTTGTGCTCCGAATTTAATGATTCGTACCTCTAATAATTGGTTTTGTAACCTGTAATAGTAGGATCGCTCGACTAGTTCGACCAATTTCGTAGAAAATTCAATTGTTATGAAAATTACCAAGGTTATGATGTCAAAACCGGACGTTCATATCTAAAACCTGCATTTGTACTCCGATTAGTATACTTGTAATAGTTGATCCAATAGGCGCTAGGATCGCTAGATTAGTTTGACCAATTTCATAGAAAATTCAATTGTTGAGAAAATTACCATTACCTTTATTGATTTCATCTACTAAACCATGGTCTGGCTGCTGACTCAAATTTTCACGCTCAAAAACACAACAATAAAAAACTCGACCAATATACCGAGGATCCAAAATATAACGGTTTTTTTCTTGGGAGGGATTGAGTTTGTATAAAAATATTACTTAGAGAAGGTAGCGTTTAATTTTTTTCATTTATTTGACCTTAGGATGCCCTTGAAAATTTCTGTCAAAATCGTAGTAACAACGGAAGTCACCCATATCCAAAGTTCTTTTAATTTTTGTATTGCAATCGGCCTTCAGAAAAGAATTCACTTTTGCAAGATTTCACTTTGCAAATATTCGTTTAGCCAACATTTTGGGTGATTTTGAATTCTTCGTTTGGGCAAATGTTTTGGGTGATCCATTTTCACAATGAATAATTGCCCAAAATCTTCGGGCCGTTTTCTCATTTTTATGATTTTGGATTGATTAAAATGAAACCCAAACTTAGAGAACAAACACCTAAAATGAAGAATCACACAACAATTTTTTATCAAATTGTCAATAGAATATTTTGTGAAATTTTGATGAACTTTATTTTATAGTTTGGATTTTAAAAATCAAATTTTAAAAGTGTGGAATTCTAAAAGTTTTAAAAGCGACTAAATCGTACGCTATCTTTCGCATCTGTAATAATACTAATTTGAAGAAATGTTGTAGATAAACGTCTTGGTGCATTTTCACTAATTTTAATTAAATTATGTAACGCTAAAAAATGTTGAATTTGTATTGGAATGTAATTGAAAAAATGTTTAAGCTAAAATAACAAATGTCTATTTTTTTTTTTTTGAAAACGGTATGCAAAACAAAAATGCTTCAGCATTAATTAGGCTTGCTTTACACGTAACTAACTATTTTTTTGCACAAACAACAGTACATAATATTTAGATTATTTCTAGATATGTACATAGTTTCAAAACAAATAGTTAAAATATTTGAATAACAATTTGAAGAAATTTCGTGGAAATGAAGCTACTTATCCCATAAAATAAAGCAACCATATTGAAAATTCATGAATATTTATCAATTTTCTTCCTTTTTGGAAACGCCAAATGGAAATGAAGTGAATCTTTCACCACATACCGTAAATCTTTATATTGATTTAAAATTTAAATTTGTTATTGGCATTTGTCCAAAGTACAAACAAAAATAATACATTTCTCCACGTACATACATACGAGTACGTACACAAAGATTAAAAAGAAATCAATACTTACTGTGTATTCACGTTATTCGCAAACATTATGTACAAAGGTGAGAGAAGGAAACCGTAAACAAACGAATTATTTTGGTTCCATGAAATTTAAATTAAATTTATTAAAATTTTGGGTGTGTTAGAAAAATGCTCCTTCATGTAAAAATACATGCTTCATTTGCAACATTATCTATCTTACGTAATATAATTAATTTAATAACCAAAAAGTAATTTAGTGTTGTTATACAGGGCGGGCGGATCATAAATAGATGGGCAGTTATAAAACTTCATGATGGATTTATTTTTTTAAAATTGGTGAAATCAAAATCAAAGGCTTTTGCAAAGTCAGTATACACCACATCAACTTGGTTGTTTTCAATTTGGTAAAGTAAATAAGATTTTACTGTTGAGGAGGAACAAAATTTTGTTTAATTTTTTTTTTGTCACTTGCTTCAATTGTAATTGTAATCTGAAGTTCGAATTGAATTTTACTTATTTAAAACCAAATTTTACTTTGAAATTTTGTTAACATCCAAAAAATTCAAATTAATCTGTTTCGATGTAATAAACCAATTTGAAAGTTATCTCATTTATCAATTTTATGGTATGAAACATCGAAAGCTAACAAAACATTTTAAAGAAATTGAAAATTTTGAAGCCAAGGTACCACTTTTATAAATTTTGTTATTCCTAAATTTCCAATTATTACTTTAAATTTAGCTTCTAAATTTTCTCGCATCATTATATTGGTTTGATGAATCCAAATGACTCGACCAATGGTTGGAAGGTTGTCCGATCTTAACGGAAGGCTAATCGTCAATCCGCATTTTTCTCCGGGTAGACATCAAGACAGTTTATTACAGGTTCCGACCGCTGTCTTTAGTACTTTCTTGAGAGGATCATGTTCAAGATCATCTATGAACCGTAACTTTTATTTTCGATTGTTTTTTTAAGGTTTGTATCATAAAAGCCTATGATATAAAATAGATCAACTTGTACTATAGCAAATGAGCTTCATTTGAATTAAGGAATTTGCTTGCTATATCGCACACAGATATATGTTTTATTCAGTAACCTTATCTTCTTGATGGTTCCGTTTGTGGACTTAATATTCTTATGGAAGTTTTTTTTAAGAAGTAAAATAAGAGGTTGCATTTATATTGAATAATATAAGTGCGTCTCTTATCCATGAGTGCAGTTCTGCTGATCTGCGGCTATGTTTATCAATATCGTATCCGACTTATCTTATTTTGAACTGGTTATAAGATATCTGCCGTATGCGGTATAACTCTGGTTAACCTCCTCATTCTGAGGAACTAACATAATCGTAAGGTGGTGTAAGGATAAAAGTATCCCGCTTTTAATCGGTTATACACATCATACTACATATATGGGGTAGGTAGTACGAATGTTACAAAAGGGGTTCTTCTGCTAAACTATTTAAGCACTATTGAACTTAAAATGCTCAATAAAGGCTGTAAACCAACTTCTGTTAATTCTGCCCGGCGCGAAGTGATTGTTATTGATTTAGTTTTAAATTGTGACGAATGATATTATCACCTCTCTGTTCAAAGGCATCTTTTAAACATTAACCATAAAAGATCACCGTATCTTTAAACCATATCGTAATCGGAAATTAACCGATTGAGAAGTATTCTCTTCTAAGCTCATTTCAATTTTTGGTCCTTCAACTACATAGTATTCGGTCGACTAAATACATTCGAAAGAAAGCTATTTAAAAAAAAAAATTCCTAAAAACGTTTGCCCGAAATATTTTCCCAAAAAAAAATTTCCCCAATTAAGTACTGTTTTCCCAAACATCATTTCGTCAAATATAGTTTGCCGATAAAGTTTTTACCCAACATTTTTATGCCTTAAAGAACACCAAAAATCCCAAAATTTTGAATTAAATGTTTCGCGCGAAACATCCAATTCAAAATTTTGGGATTTTTGGTGATCTTTTTGATGATGCAACAAGTATGAAAGTGGGGTATGGTAGTTAAAACCGATTCAGAAAATCCGGAGTAATAAAATCTCATTTCACAAAATCCCGACTGAATGATATCTCGATCCAATAAATACTCGTATAAGTAAAATCCTGACGGCACAAAATCTCGAAAATCTCAAAAAGATCCCGACTTTTAAAAATAAAATCTAGCGCGAAAAATATTCTGAAAAAGAGCTGAGACATATTCTGGAAAAAAATTGAGATAAATTCTTTAAAAATATTTTGGAAAAGAGGGAATTTACTGCTCTTTCTAGTAATATATTCTGGAAAAGAGCCGGGTCATATTCTGGAAAAACGGAAGAAAATTCTATAAAATATTTTGAAAACTGCTGCTTATAGGCTTTTATAAGCAATTTGATTAGCTTGAGATTTTTTTGGAGTCAAGATTTTGTGAAGTCGGGATTTACGTTTTTTTATCGGGATTTTATGTTTTTGAAATTTTATGATTCGAAATTTTGTGGAGATACCATTTAATATTGTTATAATAATAAAATACAAAATGATAATAGAATGCGTTGATTCCTGAATGTGTGGCAATTAGAAAATTTTCCATTTACATATTACAAAAAAATTTAAATAAAATGGTTTTAACTATTATGAAGTCTAAGAACGGTAAAGATTTGCGGTGCCATGTAGGATACAGTTACTACATTGATGTTAAAGCCGTGGATAAAAATCGTTTTTGTTGGGGTTTTGTGGATCGTTACAAACACCAACGTAAGGCACGGATAATAATACAAATTGAAAATGGACAACATTTTATCGTTAAGGCCCCTTCATCACATGTGCATGGTACAACAGCGAGCGAGTTGCCAGTACGCTACGCCAATAAAAAAATAAGAGACCGCCAGCACTATAAACAAACATTCAGCTGCGGTAATAAGAGGTAGTATTTTCAACTATCCAACATTATCTAGGATGTATTTACCTAATCAAAAAGTACTGAAATCCAAGATAAAGCGAGCTCGACAAACTTTAGTTAAAGAGCCAACCGCAGTCTGTGAGATAAATATTCCTGAAAATCTAAGAACAGTAGACGGCGAAGTATTTATTTCATCTGATAAACGGTTTGGCAGTGAGTATAACGTACTTATGGGCACAATTAAGTCATTGCGAGTGCTCGAAAAAGCAGACTGTTGGCTGATGGATGGAACATTTAACGTTGTTTCATGCATATTTCGCAACTATTTAAGATTTTTGCAAAAATCAATGGCATTACCGTACCGGCGCTTTTTTGTTTGATGACATGAAAGTCGCGGTAATGACGGAAGGACTCGCAACTACATGCGGTACAAATGAGGCTGTCGCTCTTGATCTCCGAATGATTCGGGCCTTGGCGTTCATCTATCCTGATGAAATTCAAGATTTTTATTAACGAATTATTGAAGCACGTCGATCCGCAGTCACGAAAGATTGCTGTTTGGTTTGACAGAAATTATGTTATTAACGGCAAACGAACCAACAAACCTTCATACATACTTTTTACACTTTCTGCCGTAGGCACTTGGCCAAACACACTTAATACACACATCTTTAAATTTTTTTAAAAACACTTGTTAAATATTTCGCAAAATTACAAAAGGTTTAAAAAATCTTAAACCTTTTGTAATTTTGCGAAATATTTAACAAGTGTTTTTAAAAAAATTTAAAAATGTGTCTATAAACCTCCATACTATGCACCGCATTTTTGGTCTGTTTATGAGCAAAATTGCGAAAGTTTACAGCGAATCATAAACAACGCCGAAGCTTGGCATAGACGGCTTCAAATAATAACGGGAAAAACGCACGTCGGAACGTATTGCCTAATTGAAAAAAACAGAACTATTCGGAGATTGAATACTTGCGTTCAATCGCGTATAATTTGACCGTTTAATTTTGTTATCTGTATTTTATTTTAAATTTGTTAATTTATGTTTGTTATGTTATACACACTTATACAATATGTATACATAAATAAGTTATAATTTTGGGTATTCAACTTTTGGGGTAATTAGTTTGAGCAATTTTTAGTTCGGAATATTCATTTTGGGGAAACGATTTTTGTGAGTGTTTTTTGGAAAAGATATAAACACATTTTGGGCAAACGGATCACTACCAGATAACCCCTTGACCATTTCTTAAGTTGTCAGGGATTGTAAAAACTACATTAATCTTCCTTTTTCGAACAACAGTGTTTCGATCATATGACTTCCTGCTTTTTATGATATCGAGAGCAATGGGATTGCCGATTCGGTAGCCAAAGCTGAAACTCGGAAGAAATTTATCGGTCCTGAACCAGTTACTCCCGCATTATTCATAGTGGTAACAAAGCGATTTAGAATTTGGCTCTGTGTCAGTTAAGCCAGAAAACATTTGCTACTTCGAGCTGTCATCTGGCTAAATACTTTATTCGTAGGCCCAATTTAACCCTTTGCCAATTTTTGCAATGTATCAAGTTTTGCAAGGATCAGCTACATCGCAAGGGGCGCATGCAGGAATAGCCAAGTTCCATCCTACTTGACCATATTCTAGAACTTTATCTACACATGATTTTAGAATCCCATTTCCTTCACACATATCAAATTTCACTAAAATCCGTTAAAAAACAACCAAGTTTCATCCTAATTGGCCATACATTTACTATATGTTCAATTTGAAATGAGAAGGATCAATTTAAAGTGTAATAGGTTCAATATGAAATGTAAAAAGTTCAATTTGAAATGTAGAAGGATAAATTTGAAATATAAAAGAATCAATTTGAAGCGTAAAAGATTAAATTTGAAGTGTAAAACCTGTATTAGCTCGAGTGGCTCGCGGTTTATGAACGACAAGATTTTTTGAGCGGCAAGAAATTTCACTATAAGCCGATGATTGCCCAAGCATGGCTTAAACAACGAAATAAAGGAAAAATGACCACATTTGGCGAATAAAAGATTCTAACAACAAACTTGTTGGAATTTCGCTACGAAATTATAAGCCATTATAAGCTATTTCGAGAACTCTAAAAAAGTAAAGCCAAAGATAGAAACACAAACATTTCTAGAGTATACGTTATTAAGTATACTGTTTTTGTTATTTGAACGTCAAATAGTACTTATTTATGCTTATCCATTTTGCCTTGGGGAGATGTCTTTTTCTTCGAAAATATTGAAATAAAATGAAATTGAATGAAAAAACATTTTATAATTTCATAGGTGGAACAAAGGTCAAATAATCAAAGTTCATTTGGAGGCACACGATATTCATGTAGTAAATTATAAAAAACCAAAATTCAATTCTTTCCTGCTACAAAAATAAATTTAAATCAATTTTTGACATAAAAATTTATCTGAGTGAATGTCTTCTCTTGCTTAATATAACAAATACCGACCTTTTCTGTAGTGATTGTAATAATGCTACGATAATTGAATACAAATTTGGTCAATGACAATAGAGGAACATATGCAGGGAAACAGAGATTCGATATTTACATAATAAAGATGGTACAAAAACGGATGTCCAAAACGTAGGGTAGCATTAAACACACCTTTATACATTTTGCCATCACACTTGTAAACATATTTGGGTTTGCGGACAACATTTTTTTATGTGTCTTCTTTGCACCAAACCAAATAAAAAAAAACGAAAATGGAATAAATTTGTCTGAGTATACTCGTACCATACATAAGAAGTGTAATGGGCATTGGCAGATGAATAATCTTATTTATTTTATAGGTCTCTTGGTTAGTTAGTTACCCAAAATGAAGAAGCAAAACGGAAAATTACTTACTTAAATATTTTAAGATTATAGGTTACCAAATTTTGGTCCTATACCTTTATTAAAACATGTTTCAAATTTTTTTGTGGCTTGTTTTGTGTAAATATGTATATTTAATTTGTGACACATTTTATGGGAAAAACGTTTAAGAAAAATTCGTATTGAATTAAAAATGAAATTTTCTAAGGCCGTAATACTTACCATTTTTTTTAACAACCTACCTTCCACCAACAAAATGTTAATAGGAAAAATTTTATTTCAATAAAATTCGATTTTATATTTCATTATTCACAAGGTTAATGCTTTCATCTGTTATTGTTTTGTTTGTTGAAAATGCCATCATTATTCCGCGCGATGATGATGATAGCGATAATAGTTTTTTGTGGTTGTACAAACGTACATAGGTATAAGGTATGTTATGTTTATGTATATCCAGTAACAACAAACTTGTATGGTTTTTAATAATAAACTGAAACTAAAAATGGTAATACTACACAACATATTTCTAAAGGTTACAGAATGTCGTTTACTTTTTGATTTTCTTTTGTTTATGTAATTTCTTACCATGATTTAGTTCGAACATCTACTTATATTCATTAGAATTGCCTGTGGTAAGCATTCTTTATGTATACCATATGCTAATCTTATGAAGAATGTTCATGGCATGCTATATTCTAAGCTTCTTCATTTTCCTTAGATGTAAGGTCATTTGATTTACAGAATTTATCTAATCTAAATATCAAAAATCAAAAGCTTATTTGAATAATGCATACGAATTTCGATAATCGGTTTATTGTTTCAGACCCGCCTTTAAACTAAATACAAATGAAAATGTCACACAAAAATTCTACAATGTTAACTCTGTATAAAACGTGACAAATGTAAATTATTATAATTCGTTCGTTTTTCCAGCAACAACAAAATATGGTAAATAATAAACATGGGGAATACTCTGTTGAAAACTAAAAATATAACCGTCAAAATTTAATCAATAAATCGTTAAACAAATTATTTGTATAGCCTTATACCACGCGTAATAAATAGATAATAGACTGTATACATCGCAATGTAGTCTGTTTTGGCGATGATTAAGTTGTTACAAAAATGTATTCCAAAAAACTTGATATATGTTTGTATATTCATTATTTTACGTGCGTAAAAAACATAAGCTATGCATGGCTCAAGGTTATGAAGAAAACCGCAAATGAAAAACGAAAAAAAAAATGTTTTATTTAGGAATTTATATATTTTGCTCGTTCACAACGTTGATAATCTTTTCAACCAAAAAATATTTTATGTTAAGCTGAAGAACAAATGATCACACACTGCATCACCAAGGCGTTTATCGGTAATTGGTCTTTAAAGAAGATATATAGACTAAAGTGGATGCCGGTCCTCCGATAGGAAGTTATTAAACCTCTAATAAACATATCATGCGTTAGCACACGCATTCTCAATGGCTGTGGTGCCCAAGCCAAATGTGTAATTTTTTCAAATTTTTAAAATAAATATAGTAATAAAAATTCGAAAAAAGTCAACTGAACATCGCAGTAATTGTTCATACGACTGACGTTAAGCTGAGGTATTGCTCGTGTCAGTCAATTTTCTCGGCTGCCGCACAAGGAATGATGGTCTCACAGTTAACTGTGGGGACAAAGATAAGGCAACGTGGCTTATTGCCACCGTTCCGATACTCAACCCATGGGAGGGAGTATCCCTGAAGGCGGTCAGGGAGGATGAGCTGACTCGCCCCATAATAATGTTCGTTTACCCACAAAGCGGTTGGCTGTCCAGAACAGGGAGTTAAGGGAAGCAAATTGGAAAATCATTGTGAGGAAGGAGTGGGCAGGTGACATCCACCAGGTACCCTTATCCGTTTCCCATAATACGGTAGAAATCTCGAAACTCAATTGCAAAGTAACTAGCTGTTTTATTCCGTCTGCATTCATCCAAAACAGGAGAATGCGAGAAAACGAAGGTATGAGAGAAGCAGCGACGACGAACTTGCTCGAGACACCAAAGGTACAGTTAGACCAAAGAAACGGGACCCCGAAGCACGGGACAAGGGTAGCACAGAAGCCTCCTACAACAATTTGGCCGGAACAGCTGGAACAAAGCTTTTCGAAGCCTTTGAAGGAATGAGTGAATATGCTGTAAATCATGAACATATAAAGTCGCGAAGATTAATCAGCATCGATTAAAGGCGATTCGTTACAACCTACGTTGCCTTTTTATAACAAAAGACTGGGATATAGCGCTCATTCAGGAGCCTTGGACCAACAATGGAAACATCAAAGAGTGCGGCAAATCAATACAGGTAAGCTAATCTGTAACACGGAAGTAGAAAGACCGAAGAGAGCTCCCCGCGAGAATCGATACAGAGCTTTGCTAACTATTGAAAAGCTCATAATCAAAAATTTTTTAGAATCCCATTTCCATCGAACATACTGAATTTCATCAAGATCGGATAAAAAATGGCCAAGTTCCATCCTAATTGGCGATATTCGAGAACTTTATCTAAAAATCACTTGAGAATTTCATCAAAATCGGATAAGAAATTGCCAAGTTTCTTCTTAACTGGCCATATTCCAAAACTTTATTTAAAATTCATTTATAAGAATCCCGTTTACATTGGGAATGCTGAATTTCATTAAAATCGGATAACAAATAGATACATTTTTTATAAAAAAAAATCACAAATCATCAGTTCAAGGGACACCTCACTTCAATGGACAATTTTTTTGGTCCGGTCGATGTCCGTTGTAGTGAGGTTTCTCTGTATATACATATTCTATTTCAAATAGACATAAATTATATAAGTTTAACACAAACACACAATATTTAGCAAAAAGAATTTTTTAAATGAGACGTTTTTCTGGAATGATATCAAAGGGCCGAATGGGTCGAAGGGCCGAATTTTTTTGTTTATTATTTTGTTTTGTTTTTAGAAATATAATTTTTTAAATTTCTTGTTTTAAGGAATATTTTGTAAATGTATAAGTATAATTTTTATTTATTTATGAAAAACAATATTAATTTTCCAGATGTCAATGTTGTTTGTCAAAATGACTCATATCAAAATAGGTAATACATTTCAGGTTGAAACAATATTCAAAACAACACTTGAGACAACAATATACTTTAAAATAAACAGTTTTGTTTAATTTAAGTAGACATTTTGGAAATTTTGTCTTAAACTGTAATTTGTCTTTACAATTATGTAGTAAATTGTTAGGAGTATATCACTATATTCACATCACTTAATCACAGAGAAATAATTTTATTCGTCCAAATAGAATTTTCCTTCACCCTAACAAATAAAAAATGGTCTGATTTTTATGACATTTTATGACAAAATTATTTTTTGGTTTTAGTGAAATACCTATTATGTACAAATATTTTTCCACTTGATAATTACAAAAGGAACACAAAATATAAACAACAAAATTAATGCAATATTTTTGCCGATAGAATATCCAAAGATTAAACATAATAAAATATGTATAAGCTCATAAGAAATTAATTTATATTTGATAAAAAAATTTATAAAATATTCCTTAAAACAAGAAATTAAAAAAATTATATTTCTAAAAACAAAAAAAAAAATAAAAAAAAAAAAATTCGGCCCTTCGTCCTCATTCCGTTTTTCTGACGTAAGAGACACACTGGGTGATTTTTACCCAATTCTGTTTTTACGACGTTCTTTGCTCGGCTTCTATAAACGCACTGTAGCTGGCCTAAGGGGGGATATTAGTGGACATTCCAAACTTCCCTAATCCACTGGCCCGATGGTCCAAGGACCACTCGTTCCAAAATGGCATGCGTTAAAAAAAAGACCTGGGTTAATTTAACCCAGTGTGTCTCTTAAGGGTTAATGAATTAATTAAAGTGAAGACCGATGCTCAGGTGGACCGATACTCATTTTGAACACTGAATTAATTGAGAGCCGTTCATGATATGAGAAAAGGGCGGCGGGTGAATTTTGGCGCATAAGCCACTCATAAGCCATAAATAGTAAGCTTATTGCAGAAATAAAAATCTTAAACACTTTTTTCAGCCGAATAAATCTTTCCACAATTTGTAGATGCTCGTCATCAGGTATCAAATAGACCAATTTCTGACAGATTTAAGCGATTTTGTTCTAAAGCCTTCGGCTGCAATTCTGATTTTTGGCCCCCACAAAAACTATTGTACCTACATAATGTCAATTCTAAGGCTGTTTTCTATGTGAGTATTAAAAAAAATTATTTGACCTTGAGAGGTTTTTCAAGGTCAATAAAAAATAATTTAATTATTTTCCTCCTCAAAATAAAATCATTTTAATCAACCTGTTGTTTTCGAAATATTTAGTTTCCCCGAGCAGATCTCGCATATTTTATGCGCTAAAAAATCAATTTTTTCTTTGTGAGAATTGATTGCGCTGAGATCATTGCTTTGAAAAAATACCTAATTATAAAATCTAAGCATACGCTCAGAAATTGGAATTGAACCAAATTCACAAAATTCTAACACAAGGCCAGTTCCTAGTTGTAGTTGGAACAACTGGTATCTACAAAGCCAACCTTAAATGCAACCAAAGAGGAAAAAATTATTAATACTTTTCAATGGATTACCATTTCCCGCACCTAGATAAAAAAAGAAAAATTGTTGGTGTGTGGTTAATAATAAAAATCAATGCATTAAATTAAAAAAAAAAACTATTACCAAGCATACCATATGGATATAAAACATTTAGATAAAAAAATTATTTTCACTCTTATCTTCCAATACTGTATTAAAACTAATAAATTCAATAAGAATTTAGGTCGTTACTTGACTCAATTGAAATCCAATTTAGAAAATTAAACGAAATTTTATTTAAATACATTGTTGGGTAAGGGTTTATCGGTTACAGAGTTATAAATTACAAGAAAATTTACAACAAATAATTTACAAGACGAAACACTGTAAGCAAATAATAATATTAGTATGTACTGAGCTTAATTACATCACGAAAACTTCAAGAAAATAGAATTTTATGATGCAGAAACTCTGACATGTTTTTTATATGATTTTGTTTTGATTTCATAAGTGTGTATATAAGGCAACATGCACACATGGAATACAATAATAATTTTTCATTAGGGCATAACATAAATTTTCGTTTTCCTTCTTCCAACGAAACAATCAAAACTGTAAATAAGATGTACTTAATTGAATGAAAATAAAAACGAATTTTCGAATATTCGACAAAGGTGGGACAGTATCCGTTTTGAATGTCTTTTATGGATTTTCATGGCTGTAAATAATGTTTGTTGTTGTAAAGCATAAAAAATCAATAAACGAAATTCTTTGTGACAAACGACGTCGACTGGAATATTTTCAGTAAGTATTACATGTATGTGATATTTACGCTCGTACGAGTTTCTATACAGAAAGTTACTTACATTTGTATTAGGTTTGTTAATTTTTGGCAAAATGTCAATTAAGTACTGGGAGAATTTACGTTGTATGTTTTTTTCGATCAATTAATCTCTCAAAAGTTTATTGATCTTAAATGTTAGTGGTAATTTAATATTAGATTAGACTTCTAGAGTATTTCTTTGAAAAAATGGGGATAACACGTTATTATCAGACTAGTACAGGAAGAAGAATTTAAATTGAGACTAGCAAATAGTTCGTTAACAATTTTTTACTCCTAATCTTGACGAATAATTCGTCTAGGCAAAATATTCAAAATAATTCAATTCAGTTAAAAATTGATCATATCGTTACAGCAGACCAACATCTCATTGCAAACGAGTTTAATAAGTTCTTTGCTACTATCGAAACATTAATCTCAACTTCATCATCTTCAGTATATCAGAGTATTGCACCGTGCCATGTAATAAGACCACTATTAGGAATTAAACCAGTGAATACTGAAAAACGTTGAACTTTTGAATACATCAAGGTTTATTTCCCAACTTCTCAAAATTGCTAGTGTTACCCGAACTGAAACCTGGTGATAGTTGTTTGATTAATAATTACCGACCAATCTCTGTTCTCCCGGTATTCTCTAAAATTGTTGAGCGCATAGCACACAACACTAGTGGACCATTTAGACTTCAATAAACTTATTGATAAAAACCAGTATGGATTTACTAAAAATTTCAATACTACCTCGGCTGTATTAAATCTAGTTGAAGCAATTTACGAATCTCTTGTCAATAGTTACTTATCTGATAGAAAACAAACTGTCCGCATTGGCACACATGAATCCTCTGTTATAAATATTTTCGTTGGTGTTCCTCAAGGGTCTATTCTAGGACCAACTTTGTTTTTAATTTATGTAAATGACATCTTTCACCTTAACTTAAAAGGTAAAATCCAATTATTTGCAGATGATGCCGTTGTGATTTATAGCTCAGCCTCTCACGATCAACCACAATTGGATATGGAAAGTGATTTAACTATTATCACTGAGTGGCTTGAGAACAATAAATTAGTATTTAATAGCTGAGTTTTTCTTTAGATTGCTGCTCGAGATCGCGATAAACTTTTTTCGATTTTTTCAGTGCAATTGAAATTATTTCAATATTTAATTATTACATGTGATAGATTTAATGTTAAACTACATAAAGTAATTCATTGGCTTAAATCATAATTTTTAATAAAATTTATGTTTACGAGTTCGCAAAAATTCTATGGTTTTATATAGGACACAACAGAGTTCCTGAAATTTGAACATAAATTATGAAATTTTTTTAGTGCACATCTAGTAGTTCATTTCTGTTTATTTACCAATAATGTCAAAAAATCTTGACAAAAATTTATTTTTTTAAAGATTGTAGAAGTGAAGAAGACACAACAATACAAAGGAAATACAATGAAAAATATTTGTAAATACAGGTAACTCATATAACACGGTGATTACGTTCCACCAAAACACCGTGCTAACCAAAAGCGTGATATACCAGTGGTCACTGGCCGCTTGTTGTATTATTTAATGTGATGTACCGGTGGTGCATCGGCAGGGAGCTTGTTAATTGTGCCATTTCTAAAATTTGACCTTGTAGTTCATTTTGAACCGCAGCGGGCCATAAGGCTTTCCAGCACGCATTGAGTGTGGACCACTTCAACTCTTTCATTGATAAAGCAATGATGTCCGCACATTTCATAATGGAAAATTATTTCCAAACCTTGGACTCCGACATATTTGTATTAGATTCCAACAAAAATTGATTTTCATAATATTGACAATTATTGAGGTATAAAACTCTGTACTAAAAAAAACAGCAAAAGTGTCCCAGTATTTTTCCCTATATTTATCGCGATCTCGAGCAGCAATCTAATAGAAAAACGCAGCTAATGTTTCTAAAACTATAGTTTTATCATATTCTACTTAAAGCACAAACCGATAATTTTCGATAATTTGAAAATCAGGAACGAATTAATTACACGTGTTGACTGTGTCAGATATCTCGGTTTGCAGATTAACGAATTTTCACGGACCAACGGATTTCCACGGATCAACCACATTAATGGGATCAACGCCGGTATTCCGGCGAGTTGGGCAGAATATATTTGATTCAGAGAATACAATCTATCGAATAAAGCACTGAAATCGATAAGAAACTTACCGATGCAAACTACAAGTAATCTCCTTTACAGTGAGTCAATTCTTCCTCTGTCATCGCTTGTTAAATATCAATATATCATAACGATCTATAAATTTAGGCATGGAATAATGAGGTACAATAAGAAACCCCACACGAACTTTTTGGTTTTCTGTATCAGAAAAACGCACACGTAGTTATTTGAGCTATAGTCTCCCGAGTTATAAATTTAGTACAGCAAAGTATATTTTACAAAGATGTTAAGCTCAGCAAAGTATATTTTACAAAGATGTTAAACTATTTAACTTTGTTGTCTGATGAGGTAAAGGATGAAACAATTTCTGAGTTCAAGTCTTATTTAAAACACAAATTGTTTCGCAAGTTTATTGATGATTATAACAGCTATCATTAAAATTTTAAAATATTTTATAATTACATACATATTCTTAGAATTTCTGGAATGCGTGTAGTTGTGTTGTCTACGTATTGATCAGTTTTCCTCTAAAGTCAGCTTCTTTAATTTTTCTTCTTCATCAACACTTTTGAAGTCATCTACGTCATAAATAACTTTAACTATTAAACTGCAGCTTGGGCAATTAGCAATTTCTTCAAAATTAAAATCAATTTTTATTACTTACTATCCTACCGACTTTACTATAAAAATTATCGAAAACCGCGGTAAATTAAAATTCAATGTTATGAGATTCATAATTCGAAAATATTCGCATTTAGGTTAAATATACAATTTGAATAGAATGAATTTCACTTCAATGGACAAAATACGAAAGTTTCCAATTATATTTTTTAACTACATAGATACCATTTAAAATTTCCAACAATAATTAACACAAATTTAGTCACACTGCGGGATTTAAAACATACAACTAAACATTGATTATTTCATCATAAACGTCATAATGGCATTGAATTGTATGTTATTTATTGGTATATACGAGTATGTTCTTGAATTTTAGTAACCGGATACAGCAGATTAATCTATCAATATTATGTCGGTTTTTAATCGTTTATTTATTTAATAGTGGTTTCAATATTAATTGAGATGCTACGTCTTGCATCAATCGCCGATATAAGGGCAAATCTTTTAATTAAATTTTAATAAAGAAATAATTGTTTTCTTCTTTTGTACGAGTCGGTTAAATTATAGTTCTTTGTTAAGGCCATTGTCTTATTATAAAATGTACTTTAGAGATCGATTTAGTTTTACATATGTAAGTTTATTAAACGATACGTACTTAAGTATATATTCAAGTATATGAACTCCATTATAATGGATCATAACCTCTAATAACCCTCCGGACATATAACACAGAATTTAAAACATACTCGTATTTGTTAAAAATACATGCAAGATTTAACTTAAATTTTGTGGAATTATGAACAGAACACAAAATGAAATTTATTTTAAAAGTGTATTTTTTGGTTTGTTTTTTATTTTTTTATTTTATCTATGTAATTCAAAAATTAATGAGGCTTATCTGTTAGAGTAGACAACCAGAAAAATAACATTTACCAAAACCAAATAGTACAAAACCCATATTGGAGTATATAGAGAGCAGACCAATTTAAATCTCCGACAAAGAATTTCAAAAATTGTTTCAAGTTATTTATGATGAGTCAGTTTGGGTTAAATACACGTATTAATTATTAACGCTATGATTACCAAGGTGGGATATTCGTTTGTATTATTGTTGTGTGACAAATAAACACATGTTTTAAATTAACTTAGTGGGTGGGTCATTTACGGAATAAGCATTCATTATTTTATGAAAGATAACATATTTACAAAACTAAAAATAATAAATAATATAGAAAAAAGCTTTCCAGAGAAGTTCATCACATCCACATCTTATCCATTTTGTAAACAACTTTAATTTGATTATAAAAAGACTGGATTCCTTTTTTTTTATTTAAAGCAAGAAAAACGACGTTTTTTCTTATCTAATTATGTTTTACATTCATATTCAAGCAATTTGTTGTAATAAATTTAGTGTTTATAAAATCAGCAAAAACTATAATATTTAATTTTCAAACGTAAACATTTAATCTCTGATTTTTGACCCAAAACAAAAAATAGAAATTACGTAAAAAAGTCCCTAAAAGAATTACGTAACACATTGTTGACCGGCAATTTTACGCAAAAGCTACCTCGTGTCACCGGCTATATACCAGAAGAGAAGATATAGATCAGAATAAAATATAAAAATGTAAACCGTTTGAAAATGTATCAAAAATACTCATTACGATTGAACATTACTGCTATAGGCTATCCAATACCGATTATTAAGTAACTGCCGGGTACTCGAATATTTTGGTCCTTTTTCAAATACTCGCCAGTACAAGAGAAGTTTTGTCAAAAAATTATTAAGAATTAGATAATTTCACCATATAGCACCATAGAATGACCGATCAAAGTTTACATTGAAAACAACAACAAAAATTTAATTTTTGTTGTTGGTTTTCAATGTAAACTTTGATCTTATCCGGATGCGTCAAGAAATGCGGCTATTATTAAACTGTGATGTCAAAATGTCGAAGAAAATTATTTGAGGAGTATTTAAAGGATTTCATTATAAAACATAATGGTATTTGTCGGTCGTGGACAAAGTATCGTATTCTACTTGCATATAATGGCTGTTATTCATCGGCTCGTGTCGGCAAACTTCATCTTCGTGAATAACAGCTATCATTATATGCCGCCCCGGTGGCAAAGTTGTTAGCATGCTTGCTTTAAGCTCCGGAGGTCCCGGGTTCGATTCCCGGCGGGTGATGAAAAAATCACGGCTGGTTTAATGTAAGGATCAATGAACTAATCACTCCTCATCCGTTGTAAAAATGATTACGAAACTTCAAAAATGAAGCGGCCAAATCCCTCCATGGGATGGAGCGCCAACGAAAAAAAAAAAAAAAAAAATTATATGCTCGTTGAATAATATACTATTATTTCATAGTTTTTGTATGGAGAGACATGACTTCAGTTTATTTAAAATACCATCTGATCCGGACTGTCCATTAAGGCCGCACGCGTAAACCTAATCGTAATTTTTTTTTTTGCTAGGTTGGTACAACCTTTTTTGACATTCGTGTGACGTTTGAGCAGAATACGTCCATTAGTGTAAATTTGGCAGCCATTTCTTTACGACGCGAACAGTTTGTCTGGCGATTTTTACGATGGAAAAAAATTGAACGAGGGGTTTGCTTGAAATTTTGTGTTTCCAATGTAATTACGGCTACGGAATCATTGAAAAGGTTGCAGAAGTGTTGTGAGGAGTCTACTCTATTGAGAACGCAAGTATTTGAGTGGCTTAAAGCATTGAGTGAGGGGCGTGAGATCCTAGAAAACTTGCCTCATGCGAGTCGTCCATTCACCTCTGTTAACAACGATAACATCGAAAAAGCGAAGAAAATTGTGCTCGACAATTATATTGTTAGCATTAGAGAGATATCAGATGTTCTCAACATCTCTTATGGATCAACTCAACACATTTTGGTTGATGTTTTAGGTATGAAACGCATTGCCGCTCGACTAGTGCCGAAAGACCTGATTTTTTTGCAAAAAGAACGTCGAGTAGAGGTCGCAAAAGAGATGCTTGCCAACGTAGCTGATAATCCTACATTTATCAAAGAAATTATTACTGGTACCGAGATGTGGGTTTATGAATATGACTTCGAAACTGCCCAAAAATCTAGCAAATGGCGGGCCAAAATTGAGCCAACACCGAAAAAACCACGTCAAAGTCGGTCGAAAATCAAGGTATAATGTACATCGTTTTCTTCGATTCCTGTGGAGTGGTTCACCATGAATTCCTTCCAGATGGTCAACGGTTAATAAAGCATACTACATGGCCGTTTTGAAGCGTAAGCAATTCGTCGTAACCGACCGAATCTGTGAGCAAACAATTCATTAATTTTTCACCACGATAATGAGCCGTCACATTCCAACCTGCTTGTGATTGAATTTTTGGCCAAACACGAAATATAAGTCATCGCTCAGCCACTGTACTCGCCAGATTTGGCTCCCTGTGATTTTTCCTGTTTTCAAATAAATATCCGCTCCGGAGAATGCGCCATGAGTCGATTGAAGCCATAAAAAGAAATTCGCTGAAGGAACTAAAGGCCATCCCAGCCGAGGCCAATAAGATGTGTAGTCCGGCTCAAATTTGATCAGATTGTATATTTTGAATATACTGAGGTCATGTCTCTCGCTCCCCATACAAAAACTATGAAATAAACATTTTTTTTGGATTTTTTGTTACCTTAAATAAAGCTTGTTTTCATTATGGAGGATTTATTTCTGTGGCAAATATGACATAAGGAAATAACTCGAGTTATACCCTTTTACGTATTATTTCAAATTCGAAATCCCCATATTCGAATTCATATCATATCAATTTTTTGTAATAATTCAGCAACTACAAAAAACCGTAATAATCATTTTTAAAAGCAAGAATTCAAAAAACTTATACGATTTTGAACGACTCTTAATTTTAAAAACGTGTTGTTGAAAAATGCGAATTTTATAGTTATTCCCTTATGTCATATTGCCACAGAAATACAAACTTGAATATTAACATAAATGTAAATATTTTTGAAACTTTTTGACGTTAAAGGTCGCTGCACGAGTATGGATATAAATCCGTACAATCTGAATCCGAACGAAGTTAGTAACTTATTTGAACTTTTGCTAAATAAATTTTATCAACTTCTCTTTGCTTTTAGTTTCAGTAATAACAAATACATTATATGAAAATTTCAATAATAATAAAATAACAAATTTTTTTAAAAATCGAAAAGTCAGAAATAAGCAAATAAACTAAAAATAGGGGAAAAATAGCTCGTAATATATATTTTTTGGTATGGTTATGTTGGTTTTCTGCGGATATTTTGCTTAATGTTGAAATAATTTTAACTCGAGAGGAGAAATAGGGGAATATTTTTTTCGGTCACATGACAATATTTGGGTAATTTCATTGGATGAATGACCGGATTCAGATTGTACGGATTTATATCCATACTCGTGCAGCGCCCTTAAGCGGCTTTGAGGAGTTCTTTATTTTCGTATGTGTATAATTATAAATCATAATTTTTTGAAAAATGTTCAAATTTTTATGAATGCTAGAATTCTTATTCATGCGGGGTTTTGTCAAAGGTATAAAACAAATTAAAATAATATTTCAAAAATTTGTTATATTTAAAAAACTTTTATTTTGGGATGTTACCACCCACCAACCCCGTTAAAAATTCAATAAAATAAAAATTTCAAATTTGGTCTTTTAAGAACTCGTTAATATTCATAAACACTGCCGCAAATCCTTTTTTATACAAGCATGTATACAAATTCATAAAAGAGATGACCCTAAAAACGCTTCACATGCAATAAAAACAAAATTCCAACAATTACATTAGAAATGCCCTTCGTATTGTTGATAGTGTGCGATGACCTGAAAAATTGCGTGAACTTCATGAAATTTTTTGCCTCATTTCTGTACGATGGTATATCAAAATAAAAGAACAAAAATGCTCCCAATTTTTTTTTTTTTTTAATTGAGATCCACCCTATGCACGCTTAGCTATAAAATTAATCGCGTTTTTGTTTTGTTTTCAAATTCGAGCAGACTGTTTGGGTGTATTTCATAATATCCACATCAAATGTGCGTGGAAAGGAGGACAATTTTGTAAAAGCGAATGAGAATGGAAAATATTAAAACAACACCGAAAATCAATTCTCCGAAAGGATAAATAAATGGCTTATACTACAGCACACAGACACCAAAAATGAAATTTGAATATGAAATTTGCTGTTCCATTACTTATTGTAATTTAGTAATTTTATTAGCTTTTATAACTACTAAATTTGTGTATTCCATTTTTAATTTCAATATTGAGAATTTTTATTTAACGAGTTCACATTTTTTCGATTTTATTATCTATTCAGGGAAATTATCAATCAATTTATTTGTATTTACATTTTTAATGCAAAATAATATGGAATATATTACATTACTATCGATGGGTGTATGTAATAAAATCCGGGAATCAAATTGAAGTAAATTTTATGCGTTAAAAAATATTGGGATATTTTCAATAAATACATTTTTATGACTTTCTTGTGTTCCCTCAAATTGAGACAATAATCCATCATATTTGTTTGAGTTAATGTTTATATGTATAAACATATACGAGTGTGTATAAAAAAATTTAGAAGTTTATTGGGAAATATTGGGTTTAAAAATAGATTGACTCTATATGTGTTAAATAGAGATTTGTAGCTTTAACTAAACTTCCAATTTACGTATAACATTTTTTCAAAAATAACTTTGCCATTAATGCATTTTTAAATAAAATATTTTTCATGTTAGATTTACTTGTGTACAAGACAACATCATTAAATCAAATAATTAAAAAGAATTTTAATGTACATAATAATGTAAAAAGCTTATTTAACAATTCGTTGCACAAAAATTCAGTATGTCAAGGTCTGCCTTTACTTACACGAAAATAATAAAATTGTTTAAAAACGCCACAATAAATTGTTTTGTATGTAGACAAATCAACAAGTGCAGTGCAGAAAGTAGAAAAATAACTACGCGGAACTTAAAAATCCGTTGTTGTTTACTTAATTTAAAATTAAGTTAAAACAATTGTAATTTAAGCGGTATAACCTTAACCAAGTCAAACAATTTCACTTAACATTGGCTACTATCCGTCACAACTAATTTTACCAAAATATTACAGTCTATACTTTTAGACATATTCAGATTATTTATTTATTTACCAAACAGCATGTACACCCTGCGCCATTGAAATGTTCGATTTCGATTATTTACTATTTCATGCAATTCTCTCATAGATTTTACCTCATTCGCTATTTTTTTTTGTTTTTTTATTTTTGAGCATATTTCACGCCTTATTAGGTATTTGAAACCAAACTAAGGATGAATATTCGTTCGGTTTCAATTAAGTAGTCAAAGAGTTAATTTTACAAAGTGTCGCTCTAAATTAAATGCTACCGAAAAAGTCAAAATTTTGCAAGCAAAGGCAATAAGTACACACATTGACAAATTGCAAGAGTAATTTAGTGCAGCCAAACAGCAATTAGAAAGTTTTTAAGGCACTATTCCGAAAATCAAACGATAATTTGGCTCTGATGCAAAGAGGAGAACTTCTGTTTCAACAAATCGAATTTCAGATATTTAGATCTTAAGCAAAGGTTTGCTACGGCTTTGGTGCTGAGAAGTTAGTTTCTAATAGCAACAACCGACACTATTTCAGTTCATACTATTAAAAAGAACTTGGTTTATATACTTGTCGACCTGCTCGAGATTTTTGAGAAAATCAAAGTTTATCCCAATTACTTCGGTCTAAAAAGACCAAAGTATTGAAATCCTGTCAAAAATGGGCAAAAATTTAGTTGGTCCAAAACCACTTTTCTCGACGTTTTGGAAGTCCCTGAGTCCGAAAATGCAAAAAAAAAAATGTCCGTCCGTCTGTCTGTGTGTCTGGACCCATGGTATTTCGAGAACGGCTTGTCCGATTTGGATTTTTTTTTCGCCAATCTGTTTCTATGGTCAAGGCGGAGATTTGAAAAGCTTTTGGAGACTGTACGTCAAGGGGGTGGGGTACCTGCCATACGAATTGACCCAAAATACCTGCTTTTATAAATATTTACGATTTTTCTATATATGCTGGTTTGATTATTGAATTGGGCATTGAATTTGGAATTGATTTGATGACTAAGTTAGGGGTCAATTGGCGGGTTGAGTTGAAGTTGAGTTGGGGTAGATAACAAATTGTTTATATGATAGAACTTGCCTATTTATCAACCGATTATTATGAAATTTGACATGTGTGTTGGAAATGGGATTCTAAATTGATTTTTGGATAAAGTTCTGGAATATGGCCAGTTATACGGTTAGAAATATCAGTATAATTTTGTAAACTACTTTCGATATAAAGTTCTAGAATACGATTTTTCGTGTTAAATTGGATGCTTGTACTCATGTTACTGAAGCTTTTGAGCTGTTTGGCTATTGTTGTATAAGTAAATATATGTTGGTTAAAATAGAAATCAATATGTACTGTCAAAATTGTCACACCAACTTTATGACACATGTGAATGCTATCTCCATTGAAGATACGAAAGACCGAAGTTCTGATCACCTCGTGAGGTTTCAGCCCTTTATATTTTTATATTGAAATTTCAAAATTTCACTAATTTTGATTGTATAGTAATTTAGAATTTTATCAAATAAATTTGGATAATTTAAAGATAAGAACACGAAGCTGTAAGTTTAGATTTTAAGGACATGTCATTTCTGAAATAAACAATAAAATTTTAAAATTTCGTGGAGTTCGAAATTTAAGATAACTTTCGATACAAACCAGTAATTTAATAAATTTTATAAACTTAACTAGTTTTTAAAATTCAGCAAAGCTAAAATTTTGATAATCAGAAATTTCCACAACGGATTAAAAAATTGTATATTTGGTTCATTAAATTTAGGGAATTTCTAACCTGATATTAATGTCAAGTTTAATTTCGGTATTTAATTATCTTAAGTAAAATTTAATTTTTCAAAAATATTCAATGTAATTTCAGAAAATGTAAAGCTGAAAGCAGCATCGATAACTTCAACTAAGAATTTTATAGTTATCAATTTCGTATTATAAGAACGAAATCCTGCTAGAAATATAAAACCGCCACTGTAAATAGCTACTTAGGCGATAATCATCACCATCATCTAAATAGAATTTTTTTAAAGGAGCTTACATTGTTTAAAGGAACGGCCTCAATCAATCCTTCTTAGCTATATAGATGGGAAATATCTGTCGAATTGCCCCATCAGACAATCTAATTAGGCAGCAAATATTTGTAAAGCCGAACCTGAACGTTTTTATTTTGCTTCGTGCATCTGCCAATACTTTTATTTTTTCGTAGGCTGTTAAAACAGTAAATTTCGAAAAAATTCTATGCAGCAGCAATCAGAAATGGAGAAACGAAGCAAGTGTGATTAGGGATTCTATATTACTTCAATGAATCTTGTTTGTGTGTTACCCTCAGACATTTTAAAAAACTTAACCTTTATCGGTCGTAAATTACCTCTCACGAAGCACTTTGTCTCTACGGTCGAACGTCACGTGGGAGGTGACAAGACGCAACTTGCTCTGTGTGAAATGCGGGCTCGATGCCTTGTTGAGCCCGCATTTCACATAGAGCAAGTTGCGTTTTGTCACCTCTCGCGTGACGTACGACCGTAGCGACAAAGTGCTGTTGTCACGTGAGAGGTGACTTACGACTGATAAGGGTTAAATTAATACGCCTGTAACAAGCCGTTTTTCTCTGTTTTATTTTGTAGTTGAAGCCCTCTTTTGTAAGCAATTTTGGCACGTGAAGAATTCTATTTCTTAAATAATTTGCATTGGCGGTCAGACTGTTTTTCTTGCAAAATGATGTTTATCCGAAGTCGGACGAGAATCTTTCGTAAGTGACAAAAAACAGCAATGAGGACATTCTGTAAATGATTATCAACTAAGGCAAACAACAATTTTCAGCATCGCACCAAGTAGTCAAATGACCTTCGAAAAATGAGACCATGAGGGACTTGCCCAATATAGATTTTAGGTCATTTGTCCCCTCGCTTGGGCAGCGCTGACTACTTTTTTTTTTTTACATGCAAAAACAAGTAAAATCATGTTTACAAATACAAGTTTCTTGTCTAAATTAGTGGATGTTCCCCTACTTGTTTTTATGATTAATAAAATTGAGTATGTTGCAATTAATAATAAATATCAAATTTTAAAATTAATTTAGTCGAAATTAATAATTTTATGAAACATTCAAGACACATTTTGACCATATAAAACTACATACGAAATATTTTAGCCGCCAGTCAGCAAGCGTTGCAATTATATTTGGGAAAGTCACTAATTCGCTAGCAAAAAAACAAACCAACGCCTAAAAAATGTATTAGGTAGAAAATATCTGCCACCCCTTTAAATAGCGATTGACAAATTTTCAGGTTGACACCAATTTGTCATTTCCATTATCTTACAAGTCCAACACATCTGCCACCGGCTCTCAACCGTGAAAAATGTATGTCAACCCAATTTTCGTATTTCACGGGTATTAAGTACCGTATACAAGAAATTTTAGCCTGACACCAATTAGTCACCTGATATTCTTAAGATTGCTGATTTCGGCTAAGAACCGTAAAAGATGTCTACCAATCGGATTTTAGAATTTCATGGATCTCAAACAATGCGAACAACGATTTTCAGCCTGACATCAACTATAGTCAAATGACCCTCGAAAACTGACACGTTCGTTAGCAAAAACTTAAAAAAAAGTTCCGCTATACAAAAAAAAATTACAGTGATAACTCTCTTAATGAGCACGCATAACGAACAAAACTAATTGTAAAAAATGACTCACATATCTAGCGACTTTTCGAGAAACGAGTTATGAGAAGAGAGGGGACACGGACCAGCACAGGAAACAGGCCACCCTAAAAAAAATGTTTTTTTTTTATGTGAATATTTGTTGAACCGCACTAGCTAGAAATATGAAACAAGAATTCAAGGCCATTCAAATCAATCTTAGAAAATTGGCTGAGTTTTTTTACTCACATAATATAAATGTAAGTGAAAGAAGAATATGGCGAACGTTGGGAAAAGCAGATCTTCACCCACGAAGGCAAGCCACAGGTCCAGAACTTCTGACACAATATAGGTTTGCTCGGCTACAATTTGCCAGGGAACATACAAATTGGACTGAACCTGATTGGAGTCAAGTCTTGTTCACCGATGAATCGATATTTTATTTGTGGTCTCCAGATGGGCGAGAACGAGTATGGCGACGACCGGGAAAGCGTTACGCCCCATGCACCTTTAGCGAAAGGGTTCGTGACCGATCAGTTATGGTATATGGGCGGCAATTTCGATGGAACCACGCACCGAATTTTACCTTGTTCCAACCGGATATATAACGTTTTCTGTGCCAGTCAGTGTACAAACAAAATGCATTTTATTTTTTATAAAAAACTTAACGAGTAAGATCCTGGAACGAATTTTATTCGTTAAGCGTGGTACCATTGTATTAGGTAAAAATGCCTGCCACCTTTGTAACCAGCGATTGATAAACTTTCAGCTTGATACCAAATTGTCACCATTTTTGAAGCTATCTCTTTAACTATTGCTAATTTATATATTTTGGGAACCGAGTTATTAGTTGGTTAGCTAGCATGTTGCACTATTTTCAAAGCTTCGTAGAATCAATTCTCCTGAAAATTTTTAATTTTTTTCGAATATTTTGCATTTTGCTGCCGACCGACCATTTTAAGATTTAGAAAAATGCGATACTCAAAAGAATAATAGAAAATGAATTTCAACGCATTACACAAATTTTTGTAAAACTGGGGCCTAACTGTTGGAACTAAACTATTCGACGACTATTTTAAGGAAAAACAAGAACTTGTTTTCTTCATAAGAAGAGGCAAATAAAATTTTAAATTTACTATTGTTTTGCTTTTACTTCCTGCACCTTATAGTACAAAACGATAAACGTCGAAAATATATTCGTTGAATTGCCTACCTAGTTGGCTTTCTGATTTTGCAATCGTTACCTTGAACCGTTGATTATGTTGGCCAAACAAACTGAAGCATTTTTAAACTCACGGCCATTGCAGTCACTCTCGTACAAGCATAGACGCCTGGCCATTTTCTTATGAACCAACCAAAGGTAGTCATCTGAATATTTACTCCAACTTTATCAAAGGCGACAGCTTTCATCCTTTGAAATACAAAGTATAAAGGTGTATCATTAATTTTACAACGATTTTTTTTACAACAATAAATAAGTCAGTTGATCAAATCAGTTACTAAGTTGATTAGACCACATCGCGTATTATTTGAGGATTAGTGAATAAACGAGTTTAAAGAAGTCGAACATATCTCGATCGATTTGGTTTAGTGGCGCAACAAGTGGTGCTGTAATGTGAATTAACTTCTTCAACATTGCGAAAAGTTCAAGGGTGTCATTTTACGATAGAAATTTATAAAATCACATGCAATCAATAAATTGTGCGAATAAATGTTGAGGTTCAAAGAACTCCAATCAGAAAGGCTTTGTTGTTCAAAATGTCTAAGGAGCACGATTATAGCATTATGTATTAACAAGACGATCTTGAATAGACCAAATTTTATAAAAGAAGATCTGTCAAAAACAACTAAATATTTGAAATTTTAATGTGTTTAATAAAAAATAAAAATTGTCTAATCTTTTGAGCATACCTCTACAGAATTTCGTGATTTTAATCAATATAAATCGTATCTTTGTAACAAAATTTGCATAAATCAGCTTTCTATATAAAACAAAAAACAATCTCGCTGAAAGTACGATTATTACATTAGTGTGTTCATTCAAATCAACCAAACGAAAACCCATTTTGAAAATCATAAAATTTCTCGATGTTCTTGCACAATATGCAAATTTTACGGTTAAATAATTTTCTAATATGAATTATGGATGAGTACATTATCGAATTAATCATCATCGTAAGGTAAAATGTTTTTGTTTACAATATACTTAAGTCTGTATAAATATTGCAGCCAAAAGATAGAAAAAAATATGTAAATTTCCATTTGATTGATTATACGGTTTGATGTCTGAATATTATTGTGTTAAATAATAATAATAATAATAATTAGGAAGATCTTTCAAAATTATAGATAACTAAGTATGGTGTTATCATATCTTCATAAGCTATTAACCTAGATTATGCGATATATGTTTGCGATGAATCGAAGCATTAACTTATTTTCATCTGGTGGATGACGTCATTTTTGTTTTAAAATTACAGTTTGTAACTAATTCATAGAAATAATTGAGATTAATTACAAAACAAGAAATCTAGTAAATTAGTTTAGTTTAAAAAGTAGAAACGATTTAAATTAAATCAAGGTTGTCTAAGTATTTACAGCATGTAAATGCGTTGAATTCAACAACAATTTTGTAGTATTTCCACTCGAGTGGCAAACAACAATTTATGTGACCTTTAAAGGTGGTTTATATCCTCTACGTTGCAGAAAATCTATTTACATCTACATATTTACGAATAAACCTCTTGAAATTTGAGCGCACTCCCCAAACTCAAGTCACAAATGTAAATTGGGTACGTTTTGAAACATTTAATCAAATTTATTATTATGATGTAGAAACGAAAATATCATTCATTATTTTAATGGATTATGTAACATAAATTTTTTTTTGTGGTACGACCAAAAAACTTCTGTTACGAAAAAAGTGGAAAAAACACCCAAAAGGATAACCACCTTTCCTATTTTCGTTATAACGTCATACGTATTCTAAAATATATAAGCACACCTTTATTTCAATTTTCTGGGGAAGAGGGGGGTCGTTATGTTTATTTAATGCCGCATATCGGATACAAAAATATCGAAATTCATAAATTTAGAATAAATTTATGTTCGATGCGAAATGAAGATGAATATGTCAAATTTTGGACGCACACAAACACTTGTGTAGTTTCTGGTGTTTTATTTCATTTCATTATTTAGTGTGTGAACTCATATGTGAATAAGGTTATGCGACAACTAAAAATTACAAGGTAACACACATTGCAAGCTTTTTATTGTTCTAGGACATCTATAGATAGTACTTAAATAAAAACATCAAGTAATCAGCAGACCTCATTTTGGTTAAATTTAACGCTTTTGAAGAATGTAAAGGGATTTGTCATCCTCTGATACTAATAAGACGATTTGCCATTTTATTTAGATAATCGCCTATAAACATAAGTGGCTGATATCTGGTGGACGATTTTAAAACCAGATTCATTTCAAAAATTTCTTAGTGGTTTAATTTCAAAATAAAAATGCAAAGCGTGAACAGTCGAAAACTACCCTTGAACACATTTCAAGCAAACTAACAAAATAATAGTAAATGAAGGTTTTTAACATTGCTATTTGTTGAATAATTGCTTAAAAAAAATTCAGATTTATTGCAGAGATAGATTGCAGAGTCGTTGATTCAGGCTTAAAATTTATTGGTCCTAAACCTGGTGCTCCCTTATCCTTTAACCAAGGACAATTAGATATTAAATGAATTAAGACGGTTCGATGCTTCTATAGTGGCTGTGTTCTTATGGCGAAATGTTTTAAGTTTTACTAGTAAGCCCAACATCCTGGTCGCGATTTTTACTGGCCACAATCATTTTACGCTATATGTGTGGAGCAAACTTATTCAGTTTGCTAAGGCTATACATTGCACAAATCATCACCTCAGGGTTACACTGTGGTATGTTGCAACTGAGTTACACTGCACATACAATAGTGTAATTTTGAGGTGACGAAATGTTCGTTAGGATAGAATCTCATTAAGTGCAGATTCAATAAATGGCTCGATGGAAAAAGATTCGCTTCGAACAAGCAGATGGTCATCGCTCAAATAAAGGCGTATCCTGCAGAGTTCGAGAAATCGTGTTTTACTTGAAGGTTGAACTGGGAATTTCAATGTCAGTGACTTATCACACAGTCTTCTTAAATGGTATGTTCGAGTGTATAACTCTTGGATCAAGCCATCTTCGTTATTAGTGCAGGGTGTGGAATAACACTAAAGTATGGTCAGGTGTGAATATGCGCGGGGAATTCAAGTTGGCACTTGTGGTCAGCTCCGTAACTCGCAGCTTCCAAAAGTGCTCGTGTTACCTCCACGTGGTGACTGCTGGTAACTAGATTACTGATTTGTTGGCTTCTAGGTTAAAACACAGCGCTAAAGAAGTCAACCTTAAACAAATCACAGGGCTGGGTTAAGGTGTTACTCGTACCGTGCCGATAATCGACCAGACTAGGGGCCCAGTTTAAAACTAGTTCAATGGCTAACGGTAGAGCCGGATACCTGGCGCTCTCCGAATTAAATAGCCTTATCTGTGTCTGCGAATCTCTGCTCAGACGGACCTCCTTTTCTCCGCTACTCGTGGGACCTAATATGAATCACAATACAAAACAAAAACAAAAAAAGGAGTCCGGCTCTCTAACAAATCCGGGAAATGTAGACAAAGAGACTCGGGTTTGTAGGGCTGCCTCGAAGTCTACAACCAAATCGCGGGACGTAAACTCAACTGAGGCTGGTCCCTCCACTCGGGTCACCAAACCTGAGTTAACAAAGCAGAATCAAAGCGCGAAGGAAGCTGGTTCCACAAAGAAAGTCACCGAACAAAATTCGGAAGGTCCTTCAGTTGGTCCCCACTAAAAAAAACAATATCTCAGGAGGAAAGTCATAAGATCGCTAAAAGAACGAAGTACTCCATGCTACTAGTATGAGGCCCTTTAATGAGGTACTCAAGGATCAACTGGTTGTGGCCACCACCTATCTGAAAGTCCTGTCAGAAATCCCAGGACCTGCTCCGACTTGTCGGGATGGGGGCTGGCCCAGGAATCAGTAGAGTCAGTAAAACTGACTGCTTGTGCAGATCAGAGATCTCTGCTACTTTATACTAAGGTAGTGGAGGGACTTTGCGAGGTATGGTACGGAGCCAGCCTTGCTGTTACATCTAGAGAAGAGATCCCCTGTAGGCCGAGAGCCTGCAGATTGGAAACCCAGATTTTCCAACGCACAACTGGAAAGTTGCCAAGCTCGAGGAACCAAAGTCTGATTACAGATCAGTCGTCATAATTTTAAATAGAGAGTCACTGACTGCACTGGAAAAAACCGATGGTACCGTAAACTATGGTTTCAGTGCAGTCACAATCAAAATTTACAAAAAGGACGCGGAGAAGCCGGAGGCGCCAAAGTCCGAGGAAGCGCTTGAAAGCTCATCTAGGTGCCCTGAAGAAGCGGATAACCAGGCGGAAACTGTCTTCAACCGATACGGAGTTGACAATGTCCTTGGAGTCATTGAAGAGGCTCTCAGAGGACTTTACATCAGGGGAGGACCCTGATGATACCGTGGTGGAGAGAAAAGTCTAAAATGGTAATATTTTTACAAATAAACCTACACCACTCAAAGGCAGCATCAGCTGCTTTCTTTTTAAAAATTGGAAACGAAGGGACAGATAATGTCTTGATCCAAGAATCTTGGGTCACTGAAGACCATTTTGTTTATATGAGTAGTGTTTTTTTACACTACTAAACTTATACTGTTTTCTAGTTCCTGTTGGTCCTGGCGAAATAAATCCGTACTACTCCTCATTATTTTTATTTTTCAATTAAACAACAAAATGCTTTACAGCGAGGAATATTTTAAAACTTTTACAAACGATAAATTATAAAACAAACAAGTTGTCTTTAAACTATAAAGACAACCAAACTGCTCACTCAACTAAAAATAGTTAACTAGTTATTATAATACGAAAAAAAATTGGGTTGCCTTAATGTTGAGTTGTATGATAGAGATAGTAAAATAACTTTAACTAAGTTGTTTTTCATAATAGTGCCGTAAGGCAGCCCTAGACATAACGTTTAATTCCGTTTAATATTTTAAATAGAATTGTGCAGTTTACCGGTCAAGTTTAGACTTGTGCAAGCCATCGCCTGGACCATTCAAATTATTATTGCAATTTTAGCTCAGTTTAGTGAATATTTCATTGGTGAAATATGTCATCTGAAGATGAAAACCGTCATCATTTTTCTTATTTGCAAACTTCTTCTGTAATTTTTCTCTCCGCCATTATAAAATAATAATAGGTACCTTAATATATATGCTAACCAACTACAGCTGTCAGTTCGAAACCTTCCCTACACGTTACGATGGGCTTGCGAAAGCGAAAGCCAAAAAGTCAACAAGTTTTATCTTAAATAGGTCTCTCAATGTTTAAAAATTGCGCAGGTACTGCGATTAAAACCCGACGAATTAGTCATTTTATGGGAAGGTAGGAGTATGGGAATAAAACAGTGCGGGGTCGGTAATTGGTGAGAAACGGATTTCTCTCTGTTTGTTGAGGATATTTTGTTTAAGAAATATAGCTTTTCGGATTTCGTAAGATTCTAAGTTGTCTAAACCTCTGATTTTTGGTTGTACATGTAATATTTCTAAATTGTTTAAACTGGATGTGTGATTTTCTAACGTTAAATGATTATAAATGGATGATTCATGGCTACCAGATAAATGTTCTTTAACTCTAACTTCAAAATTGCTATCAGTCTGTCCGATATAAGAGGAACTACAATCATTGCAATTGATCATATAAACGCCAGACTTGGAAAGGCGATCAATTCTTGGTTTGTTGTTAAAAATCATTTTCTTAATTGTATTATTGTTATAAAAAACAAAGCTAATATCTGTATATTGTGTCACGATGTTACTAATCCGTTGGCTAGTTTTTCCTATATGTATACTCTAAGCGGCGCCAATTTTTCGGAATTGGGCTATCTGGGCCCGAATTTCGGTTCGATGACAAATGATAATGAGAAATGACTTGATTTTTTATTTCAATTAGTCGGTTGCATTTTTATTTCGAGTAGGCGAAATAAAAAATCAAGTCATTTCTCATTTTCATTTATCATTGAACCGGAATTCGGGTGCAGGTGGATAAATGTTAGCTAAAGCTTTATGTTTCAGTTTTCTGTTTAATAGTTTTAATATAGTCTTAGCTGCATAACCGTTATTCGCTGCTATTTCTAAAATTATATTAAGCTCTTTGTTATAATTGGATTTGGTCAAAGGAATGTTTATTAATAATGAGTGGAAAGCTGACATTTTAATATTATAGGGATGGTTTGAAGAGTTAGGTATAATGGCGTCTGTATTCGTTGGTTTTCGATAAATTTTGAACTCTAATGAAGAATTAATTCTGGTTATTGTTATATCTAGAAAGTTAATAGATTTGTTTTCTTCTTTTTCTACCGTAAAATTAATGGTGGGATGTTGAGAATTTAACCAAGTGAGAAAAGAGGTTAATAGCCTATCAGTTTCATTCCATAGACATAGTATGTCATCAACATACTACGATTGATACAATCGTTTGTTCGAAGAAATTCATGAAAATTTCTGCTAACAAAGGTGACAGAGGGGAGCCCATCGGTAGACTATCAGTGAATCTGAAATACTTATTATCAAAGCAAAAATAGTCTTGTTTAATACAAATTTCAAATATCAGCTTCAGTTCATTCCGAAGGCTTCCATCTGCAACATCCCTATCTAAGTAAGTATAAACTATTTGAGACAAAATGTTAATTGGAATAGAAGTGAAAAGACTAGCAACGTCAAACGAAACTAATTTTGAGTGTAGTGGAATATCAACATCTTGAATTTTGCTAATCAATTCTACCGAGTTCTTAACCGAGAAAGCCGAAACAAAATTAGTATGACTGTTGAAAAAGTTTATGAAACCCTTACATAGCTTGTAGGCAGGTGCATTGCAATACGCTACTATTGGTCTAATCGGAATGCCTTCTTTATGGATTTTAGGTAAACCATAAAGAATTGGGGCAAATGGATTCATAACCGTGTACCTCCAACCAGTGCCATCAAATACCTTTGGGCAGTGGTTGATACACTTACTGACCAAAGTCTTAAATGACCTAGTAGGATCTCTATTGAGTTCTAATGCTTTGCTTTCTGTAATGAAATCAGAAATTTTATTGTAATAATCGATTCTTGTGAGAACAGTGATCGTATTATCTTTATCCGCTTTACAGGCTATCAGGTCATGATCACGTAACTTTTTCTTAATCGTAACAATCACTTTAAGGTTATCATTAGAAGAAACAGAAGATGGAGAGGAGATAGAGGAGGAAGCGTTACCCAAGCCTTTCTTAATCTGTAACGCACATATTGATTTCAGTTGGGTTGACTGGGCGTATAATGCAGTTTCGGCATCTATAGCGAGACTCTTAAATGACTGAACGTCGATTGTATTTGGCACAGGAGCAAAATGTACTATATTGCTCAGCATTTGAACCTCTACGCCACTGAAGCCGACGGAAGACAAGTTCTTAAAACGTGAATGGAATTGGAAATCAGACATACCACTATTACCTATATCAGGACTGGCAAAAGCGTCGACCGCGGTCGACTGGTCGACCGATTAACTATCGAAAGTCGCCCTCATCTAGAAGATGAGATAATAGCATTGAAATGCGACATATTCATCAAATCAAGAGCTACAACCGAAGACAAGTTTTGGAATCTTCTTTCAGAAGAAAAATATCCAATTTTGCGGAGAGTGGCTGGATATATGTCCGCATTTTTTGGATCCACCTATCTTTGCGAATCAGCTTTTTCTTCAATGAATGGCATTAAGACAAAACATCGATCTTGTTTAACGGATGATCATTTGGCATCATGCTTGCGAATCGCCATAAGATCATATGATCCAAAATATGAAGAACTTGCTGATAAGATGCAGTGCCACGTATCAGGTGCAAGTAGTAGCAGTAGTAAATAAACTTATATTTAATATTTTTAAAATTCTTGTATTATAAGTGATATAAAACTTTCTAATTTTGTCTTGAATTTAAACAAATAAATGAAATACAGTTAACAATTAAATATAGTTTCTCTGGTAGACCTCCAGATTTAATTTAGTCAAAAGTCGCCCGCAAGACTTGAAAGTTTTGCCACCCCTGACCTATATGATAACGTGGATAAGCCTTATCTCGCAACACATGCAAAGCATGTAAAGCATTTTTGCTTTACATATTGAATATGTGAAATTTCTGCTACCTCGGCACGAAACTTATTATCCAACCAGTCAAACTCAACAGAATGCAATCGAGCCGGTCACTCAGTGTGAACAACTTTAAGATGGAGACATAAGTTGTTCCTGGTAGCATACCCTTTACGTAGCTCAATATTCCTCCAACTACTACGGGCTAAATTAATAGTTTTTCTTCCCTCCAAAGATTTAGTGTTACATTTAATATTTGTATAATTCGGTAATAAATTCAACTTTTTGCAACTACTATCAAACCATATCTGGTTATTATTATAACCAGGGCCTTTCAGAGCTAGCAGGGGGCCTGGGCCAAATTATTAAAATGGGACCCCATAAAAATAAAATAAAACAATTTTAAGTTTATTTCACATGAATTCATTTTAGTATTTATTAGGATTAATTAGATTGAAGCTTTTCTCGCTTTATTATTAGAAAATTCTCTAATAATTTGCTCAAAATTAATTTTTCTTGCGATGTCGTGGTTAATGTTTAACATTGCCAATCCATTTAACTGTTGTTCTGCCATTGTTGAGCGATGATAATTTTTTATTCTTTTAAGAACACTGAAACTCCTCTCGGCTGAAGACACAGATGCAGAAATACTTAAAAATATTCTTAAGACAATGATAAGATTCGGAAATAAACCAGCTAAGTTTTTACTGAGAATATTTTCTAATAAATTTGTTGGTGTCGGATCTGCATTGAAATTAGCTGTATACATTTTTTTAAGGAATTTTACCTCATCTAGTATCTCGTTTGATAACTCACTCGTGTATTTTGAATGCAAACGGTTTACTGCAGCTTCAATTTTTTCATCAGTCAAATTTGGAAATGACCAAAGAAAACCGAAAAGATTGCAGATTATTTGTAAAGATTGAAATCGTCTTTGTAAGCCAGCTATTACGGAATTAACTATTACGTTAAACACATTTATCCTGTAGTATTTTTCAGCATCCGATTGTGTCCGTATCGTTCTATTAATGGCAAAATCACATGTAACTCCATATTCACGTGCTTTAGCTTTTGCTTTCGCAAATATTTCATTCCACATTCCGTTTAAATTGCGAAATCTCATTACTAGACTTTCAATATTATTTTGCTCAATATCAAGTGTAGCATTTCGAGCTTCAATTACCAAATTTGTCTGATGCAAATCTGTCAAAATTTCGAGCCATATGATAGAGAGCAAAACACATTCAAATTTATTTAAATATTTCTCAATTGAGTGTAATTCAACGATTGCGTGTGGTGGTAAATTAAAGGAATGCATTTCATTTAAAGCATCTCGAATAGATAATAGATTTTTGGCTATTGGTTTTACTGCATCTATTCTAGCAGAGCATCTAATTTTGGAAATCGAGTGAAGAGACATACGAATATGTTCCTTTAAAACCTCCCATCTCCGCGGACTACTGCTAAAAAAATTATACATTTGTTGTATAACTCCAAAAAATTGTACAGCTTCTTTACACGATTCAGTTGAATCAACTCCAACCATTTAATGTGTGGTTCCCACAGCTGGAAAAAATACAATCAGGATTACGCTTCGTAAGAATGGCTTGCACACCGTTTAGCTTGCCAGCCATATTTGCACCATTATCATATGCTTGGGCAATACATAAATTAAAATTTAATTCTATATCCGACAAAATTTCAAGAATTCTGGCAGCAATTTCTTCTCCGGTTTTTCCAGAGAATCGAAGCAAATAAAACGCTCTTCAATGTCAAATTTTATTATTATTATTATTATAACTTTATTTAGTATAAAATACTATTAAAAAATTTACATTTTTTTAAAAATAAATTCGTAAATTATTATTACATTCAAAAATTGTCTTTACAATAATTAATCATACTACTTTTAAATACTTTTAAACTTGTTTCATTTTTTAAGTTATTTGGAAGATTATTAAAAAGACATAAGCCATTATACATTAACATATTTTTTGATTTTTCATTATTATACACTTTTAACCTAAAATCATTTCTATTTCTTAACATATAATCATGAACATCACTAACAAACACTACTTTATCATACAAATATTTTGGCAAAATTTGATGCTTCATCTTAAAAATAAAGATCAATACATTCATTTTTATCCTCTGCTCAATGTTTAGCCACTTTAAAGATTGTAACATAAAATCAATCGAAGTGTATTTATTTACCCTAAGAATGCATCGCATTCCCTTATTCTGTAATTTTTGTAGCCTGCTCATCATTTCCCTATTACACATAAATAGGATTGAAGAACAGTATTCAAAATGGGGTTTAATAATAACGTTATATATATAAATTGTAGTACTCAACGAAATATTCTTACGTATACTATTCAAGAAATAAATTTTTTTTGCAATTTTTGTACACACATAGTCTAAATTACTTTTAAAATCCAACTTATTATCTATAATTATACCGAGATATTTTATCTCACTAACTTTTTCAATCGGTTGATTATTTATATGTACCATACTATCTAATTTACTATTAATAATCATGCATTTTGTTTTTGATATATTTAGCTTCATCTTATTCATTTTACACCAAACATCAATCATTGCCAGATCATTGTTGATTTTACTCGTACATTCTTCAATGGTTTCTCCAGTAACATATAAAAGAGCATCATCCGCAAAAAGGAAGATTGTAGACCACTCAACTGCTTTGTGAATGTCATTTATGTATAGTAGAAACAGCACTACACCCAATATTGTTCCCTGAGGTACTCCTATTGAGACAGTTATTGAATCAGATAGCGATTCATTTACTTTTGTTCTTTGTCTTCTCTCTGATAAGTATGACTTAAACCATTGAAGTTCGATGTTTCTTAATCCCATTTCACTTAATTTCGAAAGAAGAATTGTTCTATCAATTGTCTCAAACGCCCTTTTAAAATCCAAAAATACTGCAACTATAATTTTTTTGTTGTGCACAGCATCCTTCCAGTTTGATACCACCAGATTCACCAGAGTTTCACAGCTGTGATTTCGACGGAATCCAGACTGAAAGTCAAATATTATCTGATTTTCTTCCAAATATTGTCTAAACTGTAAATAAACCACTCTTTCTAGGATTTTGGCTTCAGACAAAATCATATTAATTGGCCGAAATTCCTCACATTTAATTGTATTAGAAATTTTTTCAATAGGAACTACCGTTGATTCCTTCCATATTGTAGGGAAAACACCAGATTTCAACGAATTGTTTATAATAGAACATAAATTTTCTCCAATTAAATCAAAACTGTCTATAATCATATTTCTACTCACTAAGTTAATATCTTTCTTATTGTTCATTAATTTTACAATATTTAGCAACTCCTCATAACTTATTTGTTTAAAAGTAAACAGATTGACTTGTCTTTCTGTTTGGTTCAAATATTGAACAAATGGAATACTTTCATTTATACAATTAACACTATTTACAAAGTATTTATTAAAACAATCAGCTATCTTTAATTCATCCCTTATCAAAATATTGTCAAATACAACATCTTTAATAATACTACTTGATTTCTTCAAAACAAATGTTTTTAAATTTTTCCACATTTCCTTTTGATCACTTGAATCTTCTATTTTGTGTTTAATATATTCACTTTTTGCATAATTTAGTTTGTTTTTATACATATTTCTATTAATTTTATAATTATTCCAATCAGTTTCTGAGTCCTTTGTACAAGCTATTTCATACAATCTAACTTTATTGTGTTTTAGAACTTTTAGATCTTCTGTATACCATGGACACACTTTTTTTGTAACAATTTTATGTCCTATGAATTTTTTAACCACGCCATGCAAATTAACACTAAAGTTCTCTGCTTTGAAATTGATTGAATTATAATAAATTGTCGTAATATCATTTTTACAAAGCGCACTACGAAATTTATTTATATCATAATCTAAAAACTTAACTAGTTTATTATTATTGCTACCAAAATTATTGTTTGATTTACCAGACTTATTTATTATTATTTCAATCGATTCATGATCACTAATTTTAAACTCACTTTTGACATCACAAGTTATATTATTAGTATCATTAACCACCACATAATCAATTATTGATCTTGAACTCTTCGCAATTCTTGTATAATCTTTCACTATTTGCCTAAGTCCACAGTCTTGTATAATTTCTTTAATTATCCTTTTATTTGTTTCATTTATTTTCCAATTCACATTCATATCACCACAAATACAAATTTGACTATTTTTATCACAAATTTCACTCAAATAATTATTAAAATTTTGAAAAAATTCTGCATTTACATTTAATTGTCTAGGTGCTCTGTAGAATACTACCAACAATAACACAGTGTTAAAGCATACTAGTTTAACAGATAACCACCAAAAGTCTAAGTTTAAAGTATATTTTTGGATCACCTCAACATTCCAATAGTTTTTTATGTATATACAAACGCCACCGGTATGTCGTGAGAAGGAGTCAGCTCTAAATAATTTATAATTTTCTATTTCCACTAGGTTATCACTATCAAAATCTGATAGATGGGTTTCACTTAAACATATGAATTCAAAGTTCTGAGTCAATATTAGTGATTCAACTTCACTGAAATTATTATTTAAACCTTGTATATTTAAATATAACCCTGAGTATTTCTTTAGCTGCTAATAAATTGTTCTATTTTTTAATTGTTTCAACTTTCTCAAGTAAACGGGACAATTGACACTTCTTGTTTCGTGATGAATGTCTATGTCATTTAAACCTAATTTGTTTTTTGCTCTATTACAATTTAAGCACACTACATCAGTTGTTTCACACTGACTAGACAAATGATTATTTCCACCACACTTATAACAACACGCACCAATGTTACAGTCTTTGGCCCTGTGGTTATACCCCAAACATTTTAGACATCTTAACACTCTGTTTGATTCATATACCACACACCTATCCCACTCTATATTTAGTTTACCAATCCTCATTATATTCTTATATGCTTCACCATCTACTTCTATTATTGCATTATACGAGCCTTTTTTTTTAAACGCTTCGTACACTTTATGGCATTTTATTTCATTAAAAATTAAATTATTCTGAGCTTTTATTGCATTCACCACATTTTCTGCACTTATACTGTCACTCATACCCACTATCAACAGGTTAGGATTTTTTAACTTAGGAGAGTTAATTTCATAGTCATTTCCAATCTGCTCCTTTAATTTGCTTTGAATTTTTTCCACAGAATCTTTATTTCCACAATTAATAATTACACCATCATTGTTTTTTAACTCCTGGATATTATTTATCTCCACTGACATTGTGCATGGATTTATGGCATTTTTCACCTCATTTTTTGTTATTGCACTACCCTGTTGTTTTTTTGATTTCACAAATATTGGCAATTTTACCGAATCCGCATATGAAAGAGCTGCGTTTTCAAAATTTTTTGTTTTTTCACATAATGGTATCGCCTTACACACATTTTGTATATCCGAATGTACTTTCTTATTTGATTCACAAATTGTATTTTGCAACTCAAGCACTGATTTAATTACATTATCAATTTTTATTTCCACATTTTTAATATTGGAGTTATTGACTTCAATATGTTGTACCAAACTGCCAAACTCTCTTTTAAAAAATTCAAACTTAACTTTACAATCCTTACACAGAAAATTCAGATTGCCATTCTCTCTAATACGTCCGACATCATAATCAGTCAAATTTGCACACTTTTTATGATATCCCTTATTACAGAAACCACTACAAGCAACTTCCAATTGTTCCGATCTATTAGATTTCAGGCACTTTGCGCACTCCATGATCACTTACATATAAATAAAACTAAAATGTAAATAACATTTTAAATTGTCACATCTTGTTCTTGTTACAAAGACAAAATACTATCGAAGAGCAAGCGCAAATGAGAAATCTTTAGTAACAAAAAATTCGGGGGCCCCTAAAAATCGGGGGCCCGTGCCGTATGGCCCGGCTGGCCCACCCTCTGATTGGCCCTGATTATAACTAATTCTTACCAACGGACGACGATATATTACGGCGAGGGTGCCCAAATTTTGTCAATTTTATTCTGCAGTCTTTATAGTACTTATCATGATTACTAGTTAAATGGAAAATTACCGTAAAAATTCGCCCGGAACATGGTGACTAATGATGATTTTCCGTCAAAGACGTATACGTTCAGAAGCCGAAAATTCTGTCCTGATTTGGCAAAAAAATAATTTAAATAAGAAGGTTCTTCAGAAAAACCGTTCATTAATTTTTGTACAGTACATAATTTAATCTGCTTATTTTAAAATATTGACAAAAGTGATAATAATGGGCGATTTGATGAACGAGTCGACGAAGTATGTTATTAGAAGAAAATATAAATTAGGGAAGTAGGGCAACTAAAGAAAAATGCGCCTATTGTCTTGTAATTGAATCACATTTTGGCTAAATACTTAAAAATTAAAGATTTTTAATACCTTTAATTCAATATATTCCCCATAAGCCAATTTGAGTTATAAATTTGGTGACGATATGAACGCCGTTTGCGGAAATATGAAGAACTTGAGTAACTTGTAGTCAAATAAAGGCTTCCACCAATTGACTTTTATTAAAATTGGAGAGGGCAGGAAAACGGATGATCAATTTAAAGAAAATAGCCAAGAAGCTGCTCACGATTAAACATTGCTAACATTTAAGAGAACAAGACACTACCAACAAAACAAAATCTTAAAATTTAATTAATGTTCCTCCACTTAATGAAAAGCACAAATCAAAACATGATACAATTTTATTACTAAAAATATTAAATCAAAACAGTAATATTCATTAACCCTCAGATTCACCACCCCAAACAATTTTTTTTTTTATTAAATTTATCAAAAAATCTGAACTTAAGTAATATAAAAACACATTTTCTTATTGAAAAAAAAAATCTCTGTATAGAAATTGAAACAAATTACTCTCGAATATTTTTACCCCTCGTACCACAATCTATCATATATTTACCAACACCACCCCTCTACATAATAATTCTAGACGTAAAATTTTCAATGGTGATTGTGTCTCCATTTTATTTATTTATGTTTTTTGTTTTTTAGATTAGGATGAAAACGAAAAAATAAAAAGAAAAACTCATGAATTTCTCAATCGACATCTTCAATACAGAAAGCGCAAACTGTTTGCTTTCAAGGGGCGCTCTAACATTTTATTTCCTTATATGGTTCACAATATTTATTTTAATTGAATTGAGGAATTATTTAAACTGTTTGTCATTCCATCACATTTATAAATCATAAGTGTGTCATAAAGGTTCATCCCGTTTTTTATTAATACGCGGGCCGCATGTTGTGAAACACATTTTTTTTATAAACATAAGATATAGAAATAGAGAACGAAATGAAAATAAATTTAAAAGGAAAAATAAACACAAGCAGGCATACAAAAAAATATTGTTAAGTTGGTATTATGCAATTGAAAATTGATCTATTTTTTGTGATACTCTTCAGTTCCTAAAGATCGTATATTGTACACGTACTATATACACAAGAATATTGATGTTTGGGATTTTATTAGAATTGTTTATATTTGTATTATGTGTTACGTAAGTTCTTACAATATTATTTCATCTTCTTTGTATATTGTACCATTTTCCCGATTGCGATTGAATGTTGCGAAAGTAGAGCAATGGGGATAATTCGTGTTTAAAATAAAATTGCTATTGATTTTGGTCTTTTTTTGTGGAAATTCCAATCTATAGATATGTAAGGTAATAAAAGCCAAGACAAAATATCAACAACTAACGCAATCTTATGGTTCGAAGAAAAAAAATCCAAAACGAAATACTTAACACACACACACACATAATATTGTGAATCATTTCATTGTCGTTTTTGTTATTGATAACAAAATTTACACAACGCATATATTTCTTAAATCTTATCTTATCAGTGTATGTTCATATATAATTTATTTTATCAACTTAATTGTTATTAATATTTAATAATTTAAAACAATTCAATTCAATTAACACTTACTTGTTGACATGTTAAAAATAATGCAACCCACACAAACACACCAGCAATACCCTGGGCCGTTTTTGTCTGTAAAAATATGCCATCACCAACATGACTAAGTGGATCCATTCCACCTAGTGCTGATGCAGCTGGTGCTGTTTGGGTGGTCATTAATGCTAGTAATTTTGTTGCAGATGTGGATTCTGTTGTATTTAAATCACCCAGTTCAGGGTGATCAGTACTCATAGTTCTAAAATTAAAAAAACAAAAATAAAAAATTATTTTTATTACACAATTTGAAATTAGATTTTAGAGGATTTGTTTAGGCGCTACTGTATATGTGTATTATAAATAAAAACAAACAAATAATAAAAAAGATTCAAATAAAATTTTATGAATCGTGACTTTATACGTTATTACGTCATTAGCCACGATTGTCACATACAAAAAAATCTGTTACTTATTTAAATTCAACAAAAAAATTACTTGAATTACCGTTTTAATGGTATGATGAACTTAATAAGAAACGAAATGGAAGTAATGGTAAACAGCTATATATACCAATAGTTTACGAATAAGATGGAAGAATGAACCTAATAAATGCTTCGACCTTTAAGTACTAATCGAATTTATTTAGTTGATTTTAATGTTTGGTCGAAAGAACTTAAAGAAGCTGGTGAAAACCAAATCTTCTAATTGGACCTCGTTTTCTGCTTAATCCTCAAAAAATTTTGTTTATAGCATCCTAAATACACTCGTAAGCCCTCATTCCTGCAAAGTTTTAAATGGACTTGATTTTGTATACTTATTATGAATTCTTCTATCGAAAAAATTTGAAAAGCTTGATATCGTTCATTACCTTTGTCATCTTTTAAAATTGTATGTATTTTACGTCTCAGCTTTACAAAATTAAATAATCGTTATTTCGATTTGCTTACATAAGTATTTTCAGTCCTCTATTTCTCACCATCTCGAAATTCTAATATTCATTGGCATAGTAAAATTATTTAGATGGTAATTGAGTGGAACGATGCCTAAAATGTATTGTATGTATTTGTTAAAAAATATGGGCGAGTATAATTGATTATCACGAAACACAATATCCTAATAGCCCCTCTAATTTGCTTACCAGACACATTTTTTTTTGCTACATATACAATATTGTGATTCCAAATCATATTCATAAATGGTGCACGAAAATTTTTATTTCAATATATCAACACACGCTTATTTTATTTTATAAAATAAAATGTGAAGACTCAGAAGATAATCGAAATAATCTTTGTCTTTGTTTGCCGCATTAAATACATAGAAAATTGATTTTGTTTGGCCGTGAACGAAGCTTACAGACTCGAATGAAAATACTTCCTCTTTTTTATGCATACAATATATTTTGCTACACAATGAAATAATTCATGGAATCAAGTGTAGCTTAAAATTACGCATATGTTTATGATTAAATGACATCCAAATTTAATAACATCAACCCACTCCTTACTTTTATATCCAATGCAGACCTATATCATCTTATATTTTTATTTGGATAAGAAGCAGCCATATTTGTTATAAATCAATTGCTCCATATATAAATAAACAAAACTAACTTTAGCATTAAATTTAAAGCATCAGCAGCAAGAAAAAAGCTGAACAAGAAGAAGCAGTAAATAATAAACTTAAGGAAAAAAAAATACAACAACAATGACGTAAAAAGTCACTATACGAGATCGTCTTGACTACCCATGTTATGTATACGATGTTGTAAGAAAAAGAAGAATTCTTACTTTATAGTTTCTCTTCTTTATTTTTGGCAATTTTTACAAGACTCGAAAGAAACATTAATAAATAATACGTACACATGTATACATCTTTTCTTTTTATTGTTGTTGTTATTATTATTATACAAGGTCATATATTCATTTTCTCACTAAGCAAACAAAAAACGTACTTAAAATATTTAGACGATCTATCTTCAAATTACAGCTTTTGTAGAAAATGAGCAAATTTTAGTGCTGCGAAATGAAGATGTTGCTTTTCTAGTTTTCTTCAAGGTGAAAATCAATATTTGGCAAATTCAGCTGCTTGTATTGTTGTAATTCAAAAAAATACAAAATAAAATGTAGAATGTGACCATGGAAATTTTTATATCGCGTTTAAATTTTATTGATTTTGTAATTATTGTAGAGCGAATTGTTGTATCTGTTTTAGTGTGTTTGCATATTGTATATACATACATAGTTGGAAAAATCGCATAGATTACTATGACGTGTTTTCGTAATGGCTTTGGATGATATTTTGTATTTTGTATAACAAACGATTTAAAATTTCTTAAATCAGGCTAAATGTTAGTTAATTAACAATGTTGTGCTAACTGATTTTCTATGTACAAACGCTTATGAATGGCAGCCATTGTTTAAATTAAACATTGATTTATTTCGGTTTAATATTTTATATTTCAATGACCAGGATCTAATATCCCCGACAAAGTAGTGCGAATTCGAGATTATGTAGTTATTTTTTCAGTCTGTCAAGCTTCATAACCAGATTATCATAATCTAGTTGTACAAACTCGATAAATGAAATACACAAAAAGAGAGAAAGTGAAAGTGAGATAGAATAAAATGAAATTGAAATCGCGATCTGAGATTATCGCTATAATCTTTGTGGTCTGTCACTGGAGCAACTCTAATTTTTGTTTTATATTATTTTAAATATTATTTATAGGGTTCATTCTCAATTTAATGAATTATTTATGTAACTTATTTCACTTTTAATGCAAATAAAATTTTTTTTATTTAAATATTACTCCAATTGTAAGTAGTAAGTAATACTGTTTCTAATTTGTTGAATAATGATAAAATGCAATAGTTTTGTTTTAACTCTTAAGAATAACCATTTAACCGATACTGTTCATTTCCTTAGAAAACTGTTATTTTATTATAGCCTGAAAGTCTTAGGTATATTATGTTGATGTTTTGCATTACACAAAAATTGAAGAAAAATAATTGGGTAATTTTTCAGTGCTGATTCGCAATTTTTTCAATTTCTGGTTACATCTCTAGTTCATTTTTGTTATTCAGTATTTTTTTCAAGTTTCAGGATATTAGTTGCGTCCATATACTAAATTGCGCTTACGAATTGAATTCACTTTCATTGAGTAATGGGTATCCATCAAGCGCCTAGTTGCCTGTTTCCGATTAATAAAAAGAAAACGGTATACTTACTGAAAATAAAAAATTTTAAAAGTAAGAAAAACCTTTAGAGACATACAAAGCCTTAGCACAATATGGTAAAAGTTTAATAAAATTATTCGTTTTTGTAAAAAAGTTTATTGATACCTACTGATTAGTGCACTAATACTGTATAAATAAATTTTGTTCCCTTAATTTTTGTTTTGTTCTCTGAACCAATACAAAAATAAGTGTATGGAATGCAGCACAGCCTCGGGAAATTTATGATGAATAATCGTTCGTTATTATAATTTCCTGTATTTGAATGGGAATTATTTTAACAAACCACTTTTGTCTTTTACGGCAGTTTGTATTAGTGTGAAATGTAGAAACGCTAAATATTTTTGGTAGATGCTTTACTAATTAATGATAGGCCGAATTACAAGATAATACAGATAAGCATGTGAAGAAGTTGTTTTTATCTTTTTACTTGTTCGTTTTTGGAAATACTTAGATGTGAATGAATAAAATAATAAATCGTAATTAGGTAAGTATATTTGAATAAAAAATAAGCAGCATTACAAAAGGAAAAATATGAAGGGCTGAAAACTCACGAGGTGATCAGAACTTCGGTCTTTGCTATCTTCAATGGGGATAGCATTCACCTGTGTCATAAAGTTGGTTTGACAGTATTAAAACAAATTTTTGAAATATTGGTTTAGGGCTCTTTTTATTTAAAAACTTAATTACAGCTTTAGCTTTCGATTCCTATTCGGAATCATTCTCAAAAGCGTTATGAAAACCTTATATCAAAATTGTTTCTTTTATACAAATTTTAAATTTTGCAAAGCTACCTTAATAAACCCATTTATCATAGAAACGCACAGCCTAGACAATTTATTTGAAAATAAAATTGTACTATAATGCTTTAAATGTAAAAAGGTTGTACAATTAGAATTAAAATTAATTTGTATGAGACAAAAAAATTTAGATAAACAAATCATATGAATTCCCAATATATGCGAAATCTTCTACTATGTTTATAGAATTTGTACTTGCTTTAATGTGCAACATTTCTAAAATCGATCTTTTTTTAAAATTTTTTTGTTTTTCGAGAATTTTGACGTTATCTAAACTGATTAAATGGTTTGTATCTCTCAAATGCTGTGAAAGTGCACTAATGTTTGAATTTATATTTGGATTTGCGCCTCTTTTGTGTTGATAAATCCGTTTTTCTAAAAACTGTTTTGTCTGCCCTGTGTATGTTGAATTACAACTGCAACATACTTGGTAAACAATATTTGATTGTTTTTTAAATGGAGTTACTTTGTTTACCAAGTATGTTGCAGTTGTAATTCAACATACACAGGGCAGACAAAACAGTTTTTAGAAAAACGGATTTATCAACACAAAAGAGGCGCAAATCCAAATATAAATTCAAACATTAGTGCACTTTCACAGCATTTGAGAGATACAAACCATTTAATCAGTTTAGATAACGTCAAAATTCTCGAAAAACAAAAAAAATTTAAAAAAAGATCGATTTTAGAAATGTTGCACATTAAAGCAAGTACAAATTCTATAAACATAGTAGAAGATTTCGCATATATTGGGAATTCATATGATTTGTTTATCTAAATTTTTTTGTCTCATACAAATTAATTTTAATTCTAATTGTACAACCTTTTTACATTTAAAGCATTATAGTACAATTTTATTTTCAAATAAATTGTCTAGGCTGTGCGTTTCTATGATAAATGGGTTTATTAAGGTAGCTTTGCAAAATTTAAAATTTGTATAAAAGAAACAATTTTGATATAAGGTTTTCATAACGCTTTTGAGAATGATTCCGAATAGGAATCGAAAGCTAAAGCTGTAATTAAGTTTTTAAATAAAAAGAGCCCTAAACCAATATTTCAAAAATTTGTTTTAATTTTAAATCATTGGCTCAATAAAATAAAACTAATTTGACAGTATTGATTTCTATTTTAACCAACATATATTTACTTATACAACAACAGCCAAACAGATCAATAGATTCAGTAACATGGGTACAGACATCCAATTTAACACGAAAAATGGTATTCTAGAACTTTATACCGAAAGTAGTAAGTATACAAAATTATACTGATATTTCTAACCGTGTAACTACCGTATTCCAGAACTTTATCCAAAAATCATTTTAGAATCCCATTTACAACGCACATATCAAATTTCATAACAATCGAGTAAGGAATAACCAAGTTCCATCCTACTTGGCCATATTCCAGAGCTTATCCAAAATCATTTTTGCATCTCATTTCCAACACACATCAAATTTTATTATAATCGGTTAAAGAATAGCCAAGTTCCATCATACTTGGCCATATTCCAGAACGTCATCCAAACAACATTTTAGAATCCCATTTGCAACACACATGTCAAATTTCATAATAATAGGTTGAGAAATGGTCAAGTTCCATCATACTTGGTCATATTGCAGAACTTCATCCAAAACAATTTTAGAATCCCATTTTCAACGCACATGTGATGAGAAATAGTCAAGTTCCATCATACTTAGCCATATTCCAGAATTGCATCCAAAAATCATTTTAGAATCCGATTTCCAACGCACATGTCGAATTTCATCTTAATCGGTTGAAAAATAGTCAACTTCCATCATACTTGGCCATATTCCAGAACTTTATCTAAAAATCATTTTAGATTCCCATTTCCGACACACATGTCAAATTTCATAATAATCGGTTGATAAATAGGCAAGTTCCATCATATAAAAGATTTGTTAACTATTCACTATATCCTAATCCAACCCCAACTCAACTCCAACTTAACTTCAACTCAACCCGCAAATTGAACCCTAACTTAACCTTCAAAACCATAGAAACAGATTGGCGAAAAAAATTCAAAATCGGACAGGCCGTTCTCGAGATACCACTGGTACAGGCATCCAGACAGACGGACGGACATTTTTTTTTGTTGTTGCTTTTTCAGACTCAGTGGCTTTAAAACGTCGAGAAAAGTGGTTTTGGACCAACCAAATTTTTCGTCATTTTTGATAGGATTTCAATACTTTGGTCTTTTTAGACCGAAGTAATTCTACAAGTTAATAGAAACGAAACCGAACAGAAACAGTGATTTCTTAAGATCGGTATGCCGATCTAGCTAATTAAATGGTTAAGTCGTCATTTAAGCCTCTCCACAAAACCGCCGATATTTTTAGAGTATTATTTTGAGATTTTGTTTTTCACGAAGAACCAAAATCATAAAAATCGGTATCTGTTACAGTTCTTTACTAAACGCTATTATTTCATTTCATTTTAAAACAATTTAAAAATTTAAAATCAAACCAAATGAGAAATTGTATCTGTCAAAGAATGAAGATAATGGCCCTTTGCTTTTATTATTTTTATTTTGCTGGATTCCAATTTAGAGTAAATCATTTCTCAAAAGTGTTTTACACCTGAATGATTTTAGTGAAGCGACGAACTGGTAAGACGAGGGCTACAAGCTTATGTTTTGGTCAAAATTGAAAACTCCGATGCAGCTAGTTTTAGTTTTCCTGTAATTATTTTTCGTGATATTCAAACGTGGGCGAGTAGGAGAGTCAGCAGAGACGCAACAACTTCAACAACAACTTGTGTTGTATGTGTTTATTATGGCATGTCCAAAAATGATTCTGATGTCCAAATGCACTGGTCATCCAAATGAGGTGGTTACTCCAGAAAACATCAAAAAAACACATCAACATCGTGATGAACAAAGTGAAGTTGCGTGAGGTAGCTGATATCCCGAAGATATCATTTGGCATACCTCTTTCAAGTTAAGTTAAACATTTTTCAAACCAAATTAACAAATGTTGAAATCAAATTAACAAATATTCAAATCAAATTAACAATTTTTCAAAACAAATTGAATTTTTTGCAAATAAATTTAACAACAATTTTCAAGTCAAATTAAATTAATTTTTTTTTTTTTTTTTGCAAAATAACAATAAAAACTGATGCATACAATAAAATTTATTAATTATTAATAGGCTTAGGATTTTTAGGTTCTAAAAATCTTTCAATTCACTCATTAAAAAAACTACTATTTGTCTGTAGAGTAGGACAAACTAACTCCATTGTATTATTGAGGGCTTGAGAGGTTCCAAAAATGGTTCTAAATCTCCAAACACTTAATCATTTAGACACGTAAACGGCCCTACCTCTAAAGTACAAGTTGAGAGTCATGCTATTAAAATATGGTGGAATTGCATTTTCTATGTTTTTATATCATGCCAATGTATTTCTCATTTTAAAAATTTTGGACTAATCAGATAAATGTCTCACTGGACGAGAATTATTGCCTTTTTGATAAAGGTATAGTCTAAGAACTAGTGAACGTTTTGTTAAATTAGTTTCATATCGGCTGAAAATTTAAGAAATGTTAGTTTATTGACCCTAAAATGGTATCGACCACATGCCTCATAGGATTGTTCAAAATTGTACTAAAACATAGGCAGCTCAAAATGAATGTATTTTAGATCTTTTAAGCGATTAAAGTCTATCTATCGGGCCAGCTCCTTCAATTTTTTTATGTTTAAAGAGCATTGGACATATACTGAAAAAATCGCGGTATAAAACATTTTAAAAACTTATAACACTCAATAATAAAACCAACTATTACATTCGCCTTACGACAAGTCAATTCAAAGCAAATCGCCTGTAAATTTGTTTATTACAAAAAATTTGTATTTATTATAAAAAATTCAAGCAATCTACTTCCCTTTGAACTGCGAATATTTAAATGGAACTTTAAACAATCCTAGTCGTCAATTGTAAACCATCCCAAATTTAAAAACTTGTTTTCTGCTAGAGGTATCAATCATCGAAATCGGAGCACATTTGCAGATTATCGAATTTTGTAGCTCTGAATTTGTGGGCTATAGTTCAATTGTTATGCTACCTTCGGGTTTACAATATATCCAGCCGTCAGGAGCTTTTTATAGTTCAATTGATTTTCATAAAAATTGAATTTTCCACGAAACGTGTAGAAATATTCGGCCGATCCAAATGGCCGTTTGTATGACAATTACAGGTCTCAACGCCTATTGATAGAGGTATCAATCATCGAAATCGGAGCACATTTCCGAATTTTGTGGCTCTGAATTTGTGGGCTAGTTCAGTGGATTTTAAAAAAAATTGAATTTTCCACGAAACGTGTAGAAATATTCGACCGATCCAAATGGCCGTTGGTTTGACAATTACAGGTCTCAACGCCTATTGATAGAAGTATCAATCATCGAAATCGGAGCACATTTGCAGATTTTCGAATTTTGTGGCTCTGAATTTTTGGGCTATAGTTCAGTTGATTTTCAAAAATATTGAATTTTCCACGAAACTTGTAGAAATATTCAACCGATCCAAATGGCCGTTGGTATGTCAATTACAGATCTCAACGGCTATTGATAGAGGTATCAATCATCGAAATCGGAGCACATTTGCAGATTTTCAAATTTTGTGGCTCTGAATTTGTGGGCTATAGTTCAGTTGATTTTCAAAAAATTGAATTTCCCACGAAACAATCAATCATCGAAATCGGAGCACATTTGCAGATTTTCAAATTTTGTGGCTCTGAATTTGTGGGCTATAGTTCAGTTGATTTTCAAAAAAATTGAATTTTCCACGAAACGTGTAGAAATATTCGACCGATCCAAATGGCCGTTGGTATGACAATTACAGGTCTCAACGCCTATTGATAGAGGTATCAATCATCGAAATCGGAGCACATTTGCAGATTTTCGAATTTTGTGGCTCTGAATTTGTGGGCTATAGTTCAGTTGATTTTCAAAAAAATTGAATTTTCCACGAAACGTGTAGAAAAATTCGACCGATCCAAATGGCCGTTGGTATGACAATTACAGGTCTCAACGCCTATTGATAGAGGTATCAATTATCGAAATCGGAGCACATTTCCGAATTTTGTGGCTCTGAATTTGTGGGCTAGTTCAGTTGATTTTAAAAAAAATTGAATTTTCCACGAAACGTGTAGAAATATTCGGTCGATCCAAATGGCCGTTTGTATGGCAATTACAGGTCTCAACGCCTATTGATAGAGGTATCAATCATCGAAATCGGAGCACATTTGCAGATTTTCGAATTTTGTGGCTCTGAATTTTTGGGCTATAGTTCAGTTGATTTTCAAAAATATTGAATTTTCCATGAAACGTGTAGAAATATTCAACCGATCCAAATGGCCGTTGGTATGTCAATTACAGATCTCAACGGCCATTGATAGAGGTATCAATCATCGAAATCGGAGCACATTTGCAGATTTTCAAATTTTGTGGCTCTGAATTTGTGGGCTATAGTTCAGTTGATTTTCAAAAAATTGAATTTTCCACGAAACAATCAATCATCGAAATCGGAGCACATTTGCAGATTTTCAAATTTTGTGGCTCTGAATTTGTGGGCTATAGTTCAGTTGATTTTCAAAAAAATTGAATTTTCCACGAAACGTGTAGAAATATTCGACCGATCCAAATGGCCGTTGGTATGACAATTACAGGTCTCAACGCCTATTGATAGAGGTATCAATCATCGAAATCGGAGCACATTTGCAGATTTTCGAATTTTGTGGCTCTGAATTTTTGGGCTATAGTTCAGTTGATTTTCAAAAATATTGAATTTTCCATGAAACTTGTAGAAATATTCGACCGATCCAAATGGCCGTTTGTATGACAATTACAGGTCTCAACGCCTATTGATAGAGGTATCAATCATCGAAATCGGAGCACATTTGCAGATTTTCGAATTTTGAGGCTCTGAATTTGTGGGCTATAGTTCAGTTGATTTTCAAAAATATTGAATTTTCCACGAAACGTGTTGAAATATTCGACCGATCCAAATGGCCGTTGGTATGTCAATTACAGATCTCAACGGCCATTGATAGAGGTATCAATCATCGAAATCGGAGCACATTTACGAATTTTGTGGCTCTGAATTTGTGGGCTAGTTCAGTTGATTTTAAAAAAAATTGAATTTTCCACGAAACGTGTAGAAATATTCGGTCGATCCAAATGGCCGTTTGTATGGCAATTACAGGTCTCAACGCCTATTGATAGAGGTATCAATCATCGAAATCGGAGCACATTTCCGAATTTTGTGGCTCTGAATTTGTGGGCTAGTTCAGTTGATTTTAAAAAAAATTGAATTTTCCACGAAACGTGTAGAAATATTCGGTCGATCCAAATGGCCGTTTGTATGACAATAGGCGTCTCAACGCCTATTGATAGAGGTATCAATCATCGAAATCGGAGAACATTTCCGAATTTTGTGGCTCTGAATTTGTGGGCTAGTTCAGTTGATTTTCAAAAAAATTGAATTTTCCACGAAACGTGTAGAAATATTCGGTCGATCCAAATGGCCGTTTGTATGGCAATTACAGGTCTCAACGCCTATTGATAGAGGTATCAATCATCGAAATCGGAGCACATTTGCAGATTTTCGAATTTTGTGGCTCTGAATTTTTGGGCTATAGTTCAGTTGATTTTCAAAAATATTGAATTTTCCACGAAACTTCTAGAAATATTCAACCGATCCAAATGGCCGTTGGTATGTCAATTACAGATCTCAACGGCCATTGATAGAGGTATCAATCATCGAAATCGGAGCACATTTGCAGATTTTCAAATTTTGTGGCTCTGAATTTGTGGGCTATAGTTCAGTTGATTTTCAAAAAATTGAATTTTCCACGAAACAATCAATCATCGAAATCGGAGCACATTTGCAGATTTTCAAATTTTGTGGCTCTGAATTTGTGGGCTATAGTTCAGTTGATTTTCAAAAAATTGAATTTTCCACGAAACGTGTAGAAATATTCGACCGATCCAAATGGCCGTTGGTATGCCAATTACAGGTCTCAACGCCTATTGATAGAGGTATCAATCATCGAAATCGGAGCACATTTGCAGATTTTCGAATTTTGTGGCTCTGAATTTGTGGGCTATAGTTCAGTTGATTTTCAAAAAAATTGAATTTTCCACGAAACGTGTAGAAATATTTGACCGATCCAAAAGCCGTTGGTATGACAATTACAGGTCTCAACGCCTATTGATAGAGGTATCAATCATCGAAATCGGAGCACATTTGCAGATTTTCGAATTTTGAGGCTCTGAATTTGTGGGCTATAGTTCAGTTGATTTTCAAAAAAATTGAATTTTCCACGAAACGTGTAGAAATATTCGACCGATCCAAATGGCCGTTGGTATGCCAATTACAGGTCTCAACACCTATTGATAGAGGTATCAATCATCGAAATCGGAGCACATTTGCAGATTTTCGAATTTTGTGGCTCTGAATTTGTGGGCTATAGTTCAGTTGATTTTCAAAAAAATTGAATTTTCCACGAAACGTGTAGAAATATTCGACCGATCCAAATGGCCGTTGGTATGCCAATTACAGGTCTCAACGCCTATTGATAGAGGTATCAATCATCGAAATCGGAGCACATTTGCAGATTTTCGAATTTTGTGGCTCTGAATTTGTGGGCTATAGTTCAGTTGATTTTCAAAAAAATTGAATTTTCCACGAAACGTGTAGAAATATTTGACCGATCCAAAAGCCGTTGGTATGACAATTACAGGTCTCAACGCCTATTGATAGAGGTATCAATCATCGAAATCGGAGCACATTTGCAGATTTTCGAATTTTGTGGCTCTGAATTTGTGGGCTATAAGTAGTTCAGTTGATTTTCAAAAATATTGAATTTTCCACGAAACTTGTAGAAATATTCAACCGATCCAAATGGCCGTTGGTATGTCAATTACAGATCTCAACGGCCATTGATAGAGGTATCAATCATCGAAATCGGAGCACATTTGCAGATTTTCAAATTTTGTGGCTCTGAATTTGTGGCTATAGTTCAGTTGATTTTCAAAAAATTGAATTTTCCACGAAACAATCAATCATCGAAATCGGAGCACATCTGCAGATTTTCAAATTTTGTGGCTCTGAATTTGTGGGCTATAGTTCAGTTGATTTTCAAAAAATTGAATTTTCCACGAAACAATCAATCATCGAAATCGGAGCACATTTGCAGATTTTCAAATTTTGTGGCTCTGAATTTGTGGGCTATAGTTTAGTTGATTTTCAAAAAATTGAATTTTCCACGAAACGTGTATAAATATTCGACCGATCCAAATGGCCGTTTGTATGGCAATTACAGGTCTCAACGCCTATTGATAGAGGTATCAATCATCGAAATCGGAGCACATTTGCAGATTTTCGAATTTTGAGGCTCTGAATTTGTGGGCTATAGTTCAGTTGATTTTCAAAAAAATTGAATTTTCCACGAAACGTGTAGAAATATTCGACCGATCCAAATGGCCGTTGGTATGACAATTACAGGTCTCAACGCCTATTGATAGAGGTATCAATCATCGAAATCGGAGCACATTTGCAGATTTTCGAATTTTGTGGCTCTGAATTTGTGGGCTACAGTTCAGTTGATTTTCAAAAAAATTGAATTTTCCACGAAACGTGTAGAAATATTCGACCGATCCAAATGGCCGTTGGTATGACAATTACAGGTCTCAACGCCTATTGATAGAGGTATCAATCATCGAAATCGGAGCACATTTGCAGATTTTCGAATTTTGTGGCTCTGAATTTGTGGGCTATAGTTCAGTTGATTTTCAAAAAAATTGAATTTTCCACGAAACGTGTAGAAATATTCGACCGATCCAAATGGCCGTTGGTATGACAATTACAGGTCTCAACGCCTATTGATAGAGGTATCAATCATCGAAATCGGAGCACATTTCCGAATTTTGTGGCTCTGAATTTGTGGGCTAGTTCAGTTGATTTTAAAAAAAAATTGAATTTTCCACGAAACGTGTAGAAATATTCGACCGATCCGAATGGCCGTTTGTATGACAATTACAGGTCTCAACGCCTATTGATAGAGGTATCAATCATCGAAATCGGAGCACATTTGCAGATTTTCGAATTTTGTGGCTCTGAATTTGTGGGCTATAGTTCAGTTGATTTTCAAAAAAATTGAATTTTCCACGAAACGTGTAGAAATATTCGACCGATCCAAATGGCCGTTTGTATGACAATTACAGATCTCAACGGCTATTGATAGAGGTATCAATGATAGTATGCATTTTCACAATCATCCGGTGTTCTCATTTTATTAAATGTATCGTCTCCGATCGTCGAAATCACTAACGTTTTTTCGTTTCTGGAATTAATTGCCTCTCTTTCTAAATGCTGTTTGAACTTCATTTCTTGCATTTTCTCTAGAAATTCATGGTGTCGAATGTACTGGTTTTAGAAAAAATAAATTTTTAGCTTCTAGAAAGGCTCCTAATATTTTTAGCCCAGGGCGCCTAAATATATAAGAACAGCCCTGCAGACCCGGTGTTAAGCCAGGTTGTCAATACCATTCTTAAGGACAAAAACTACATTTTCATACATTTTCGGCCATAATAAACTGTTTCAATAAAACGTTCACCAATTCTCCTACTAGTGGGCCCACGAATAAGGACAGCAATACAAAATTCGCTTTTCTAGAAGAACTTCGGATCGTCCAAGAACGTACAGTAAACTATTGATCTATTTTAATTCTACGCTTGGTTTTTCTTAATTTATTGTTCTAACTTATGTAGTTAATGCGTTAACAGTAAAACTTTTTGTTTTTTTTTTGGCTTAAATGTCTTTGCATTATCAAATATTAAGCTAATCATGTAAGTCGAATTACGGATTTCTTGAAGAAAAATTAAAAGCATTTGAAAAAACTCATAAAATATGTGCTAAAACATAAAATAAATTGAAATATGTATAAAATATGTGATAATGCGAAAATATTTAAATTATGTGGTAATGTTCCCACATACAATATATATTATGTAGGGTTCATTTGCCTTTATTTGTTCTATATACATACTTAAATTGAATAAATTAAAAATTTTCAACAAATTTTTGGTTTGGATTTTCCAAAAAAAAGGTATGTTTTACCTAAGAATCCTAAGCCTAATTATTAATTAATCAGAGAAATGCATTTTGCTAATATTTTGCAAAAAAAAAAAAATTTATTTAATTTGGTTTGAAAAAAGTTTAATTTGTTCTGAAAAATGTTTTACTTGACGCGGTGTGCTGGAAATCAGTTTTCCAATCTAATGTAACTAACATAAGCTCACTTGAAAATGAGATAATATATTTATTAACTTAGAGAATACACCGCATTGCCGTATTTTGTAACTTCTGTAATCTCTCCATCATTTCTTTATTATTTAAAAATAAAATTGACGAACAATACTCAGAATGTGGTGTTATCATTACATTATATTAATTGAGGTCGAAATTGACATAAGTTTAACATATAGTAAAACATAAGTTAGTTTGTAAACATTCTTCAGGAGGATAATGATCGCATTGCATGAAATCTAAGCTTTCATTCATATTTTGTTTCTCTGGCAAGGACTGCAGAAATTGTTTTGCAGCATAATTTTTATGATTAGAAGGTCTAATAGAGGAATGAATACCTACAGTAACTGTCATGCAAACATATTTTTATAATCAAGAAGAAAGAATTGAAAGTGTTAGGCTGATGAAATCTTGCCATCGAGGGCTTCATAAAATCCATACTTCCTTAACAGTTGTTCGGCAAGGCCGAAAGACTGCAGAAATAGTCTTTCATTCAAATTTATTTATAAGTTGTCTGAATCTAACGTTTTAACAACAGATACATACTTAAATGTTTTTTGTTAATGACTGCGGATTTATCATGACCTAACATTTTAATATTTTTGTTTTTACCAAGATATCTTCCAATTCTAAAAAAAATAGCTTTGTGAAGTTGAAATAAGTGTGTTCACTTATTTGACATGTTTGAATCGGCATATCAGCCGGGTTCTGGTCTTTATGGCATATTTTGTTATCGAACATGACCTACGGCATGTTGCAGTACGGCTTATTTCAGTACTGCGTATGGTACACTACGGCTTAAGGTACCTTACGGTATATTTTGTTTATTTTATATTAAGTGAAGGAGACGATGAAAATCATTTTAGAATCCCATTTCCATCACATTTGGCGAATTTTATTGTATGATATTTTGAAATTAGCACATTTTTGTCCCTGCTACAAAACAAAATATATTGCTCTAAAAAATAACTTTTCGTAACCGCCATTTATTGAATATTTCCCCCGATATTTTTATGTCATATTGAAATATGCCGTAGTGTACGGTTCCCATATCTGTTAAAAGACCAACACACTCATACAAGAGAATGAACAGAAAAAATCGCAAATTAGCTTCGAAAAAAGGCTTTATGAAAAAGCAAGCTATCTTCCAGTCTAAGGCTGTTATCCAAACGATACTTATTTGATACTTATTTTGTGGAACCTAACTTATTGCATAAGAAATTACATTGAAAATTAGGTTCCACAAAATAAGTATCGTTTGGAAAACAGCCTAATAAGTTTTGAAAAAAGTCTGATTTGTTCGTTTCTACATCTGTATTAAGGAGTGCACTCCCGGTATCCGTGTAGTATTTTCGTTGTTTCTCTATTATAATTTATAATTAAATTCACGAGTAAATAAAACAAAACTGTACTTTATATGGTTATAAACATTTACACGTTTTTTTATTAATTTTAGTTCAATTGTTTTACATGTTTATTGTTTCATCACCTTCTTCCAACTAATTTTTATACGATCAACATCGTTCTTCTTTCGTCGTCCTTCTTCATTTCATTTATTCGGTTTTACTTAAAATGCTAGGTAATAGAGGCGCAATGGATGCAAAGGAGAATATGTGACATTATACAACATCCCTCCCATCTAGTTTGAATTCATTGCGCTTTTCTACTTTAACAATATTATCAAAAATTAAAATATTTTAAAACTAAATAAATTTATTAATTAAAGTTATTAAAATTATAGGTACTTAAAAGAACATCATAATACAGAATGGGTTCTTAAATAAATAAAAAAACTAATTTCAACTTTCAAATCTCATTCAATCATTTAATTTTTTCTTATTTGCGAAGTACATAGATATTCAATAGTGAGATTTCACGTTAATTAAAATTGTCACTTTCCGCAACCGCCGAATAAAGTTTGAGTCTGTTGTTGTGTACGACTTTTGTTTTATTTTTATTTTTTTTGCTTTGAAGAAATTTGTATTCTAGAGTTAGTAATTGATAATACTTCAATAACCTTATGTGGTCCAGTCCAGATAGGATCAAGTTTTGACCGATGTTCGTTTTTTAAAAACACCAAGTCACCCACATGAAAACGCTGTTCATTAGCGTTTCGATCGTACAGACACTTTGATTTTTCCTTCTGAATGATCAAATTATTCCTGGCCAAGACAAACGATGTCTGCAATCTATTCTTCAGTTCACCCAAATAATCATCGAAATTATAGTTTATCTCGGGTTTGCCTTGAACAGATGAAGGTATGTTGGGCTTAACACCGTAGAGTAACTCAAATGGCATGAACTTTGTCGATGTATGTGGAGTTGAGTTGTAACTGAACATAGCGAATGGAAGCCACTGGTCCCAATTAGCAGTATCGCCATCTGTAAAATTCCTTAAATACTCACTCAGGGTCCGGTGCGACCTTTCGAGTGCTCCGTTGCTCTGGGGATGATACGCAGACGTTTGTATTTTATTAATCTTGAGAAGCTTGCATATCCGTTTTAATAATTCTGATGTAAAATTGGCACCTTGGTCGGTAAGAATTATTAGCGGTGCTCCAAACGAACAAATAAAATGCTCCACGAATGCTTTTGCTATGGTTCGGATTTCCTGATTGGGCAATGCTATTGCCATTGAGTACTTTGAGAGATCGTCCTGGATGGTCAGTATGTATTTATTATTTGATAGTGATGATTGGATTGGCCCGACTATATCCATGAAAATCTTCTCAAAGGGTTTGCTGGAGGTAGTGGTTATTATCATTGGAAGTTTATTTTGGGGACCGATTTTATTTACTTTACAAGAGCTACACTTTTTGATAAAATTTCGGATTCGAGTTAACATATTTGGAAAATAGTAAAATGCCTTCAAACGTTTATAAGTGCGTAAAATGCCTTGATGTGCTCCAAGAGGAGTATTGTGAAATTCATGCAGCACCCTTTCAATGTCGTCATCAGATTCTAACAAAATGACTTTAGAAGTAGAATCGGCACTGTCTAGACTAGGTAGAGATACTTTGTCTTCAATTGAATTGGATCGAATTTGAGAACCCCCAATGAGCGAAGATGCCTCAGTAGTGTCTTGTTTCTTAGTAGTGGAAGTTGTATTGGAAGAATCGCAATTGAGGTGAGAGGCCATCTCAGTATTATTTGAAATGGAATTTGAATTTGGTATTTTAATTTCTTTTTGATACTGGGCTCTTGTAATAACGTGAATTTCCTCAATTTGGGGATTGACTGTTTGTTGCTGAGAAATACGACTCAGTGCATCGGCATTCGAATTTAAAATTCCCGACTTGTGCACTATCTGATAATCATATTCCTCCAGTTCCAATCTCCATCTAATGAGAATTGAGGCCGGATTGGTAATGTTTTTGAGCTATGTAAGGGGTCGATGGTCGGTTACAATAATGAAAGCGCGTCCATAGATATAAGGTCTATATTTTCTAACAGCAAAAATAATAGCTAGACACTCCTTCTTTATGGTGGGATAATGACGCTCTGCTTGGTTCAAAACTCTGCTCGCATATGCGATTGGCAGATCATGTTCCTCATCACCGGACTGAACCTTTTGTGAAAGTACAGCACCGATTGCATAATGTTAACGTGAATATCTTGGTGAAGTCTGGAAACTGCAGAATAGGTGCAGTTATGAGTGCCTGTTTTAATCTATTGAAAGAATTACTACAATTACTAGTCCAATTAAAGCTTTTAGTTTTTCTTAGACTATCAGTGAGTGGTTGTGATATACTTGAGAAATTGTCAATAAATTTTCTGTAATATGACGCAAGCCCTAAGAACGATTTCAATTGTTTTTGATTTGCTGGAGAGGGGAAATTCTGCACAGCTTCGATTTTGGTTGGGTCTGGTTTTATGCCAGTAGTAGTTATGACGTGACCTAAATAGATTATTTCTTTTCTAAGGAATTTGCACTTTTTTAGTTGTAGTTTAAGATTAAATTTTCGGAGAAGGTCCAGAACACTGATTAATTTTTTGTTATGGTCGTCAAGGTCATACCCGTATACAACAATGTCGTCGAGATACACAAGACACCTTATGCCATTTATTCCGGCCAACACGTTGTTCATCATCCTTTGAAAGGTTGATGGTGCTCCTTTCAGGCCAAAAGGCATGCGATTGAATTCGTAATGGCCTGTGCTCGTACTAAATGCCGTTTTTTGGCGGTCGTTCTCCTCTATACCGATCTGATGATACCCATCAGCTAAATCCAACGAACTGAAATAGGAGCATTTTCCAAGCTGGTCGAGGATTTCTGATATATTTGGGAGAGGAAAGACGGAACCAATAGTAATATCATTAAGTCGCCTATAGTCAACTACGACCCTCCATCTTTTTTCACCATTAGTCGGTTTTTTTGGGACGACCAAAAGTGGTGAATTCCAGGGACTAGTGCTCGCGCGTATAATACCTTTGTCTAACATTTCAGAAACTTGTTGTGAAATTTCGCGTTGCATTGCTTCTGGTAAGCGATACGGTTTAGTATGAATGGGTTGTGCATTTTCAACTAGAGGAATTTTGTGAGAAGTTGCTTTTGTCATAGAAAGGGAATCACCTTCTATAAAGAAAACGTCATCAAAATCCTTACAAATTTTAAAAATAGATTTCTTCTCCTCTTCATTTAATTCATCCGTATCTAATTGTTCGCTCAAGATGTTTAAACGATTATCCATTCTATTGGACCAATTATTAAGTGGGTAGAAATCGAATTTATTCGTCGAATTAACAGATAATTTTATATTTGCTAACGAAACATCTGTTTCGTTTGTATTGATAATATTAACTGGCGCATATCCACCATATGATTTTAATATTGAGTTAGCAACGAATACGCCTGGCAAAACTTCACCAGATTGGCATAAATATTCATTATCCATTTCGACGTTTATTTTCATTAGCACGGTTTTTTCTGTTCGAGCAGGAATATTTTTATCATTAAAATGTGAACATAAGGGGATCGAAACTTCCAAGTCGTCAAATTCGAGCTTGAATTTAGAAAAATTCAAATTACACTTATTGAATGAAAGAAAATCGAATCCAATTATTCCATGGGCAAGTAAGGGAAAATTATCAGGAACAATATGAAAATCTTGTTCAACAGAGATAGTATCAGATAAATAAATCTTTGCTTTGCACGAACCAAGGGTTTCTATGACATTTGCCGTAATTCCATGCAACCGAATTTTTTTATTAGGATAGCAATTGTTTCACCTTTTAAATATTGTTTTTTAATAATGCAAATATCTGAACCAGTATCCACTAGGTATATTGTTTTATTCGATAAAGAAACATTAGTCCTTAATTCCACAAATTTATTTTGAGAGAAACAATTGAAATTAGAATTATTGAAATAAACGTCATGACTTTTAAAATTTGCTGTTAAGGTATTCATATTATTAGACGGATTATTGACTTGAATTGGTGTATGATTCTTGCTATTTGACGCCTGAGAATAAATTAAATTTATATCGGGACCGGAACTCTCATCTGGTAATTGAATAGAATTATTATTATTATTAGAACACGTATTTAGAGCTCTTGCACCCGAACCGTCATGTTCTTGTTGGTCGCTTCGAGTGCATGGGAGTTTTCCGACTGTAAAACTTTTGTATTAGCGCTCATACTTTGTGCGCGTGAATTATTATTGAATTGCCTCTTACGACAATCATCGATAACATGTCCTTGATTTTTGCAGTAATTACAAAATTTGTTTATTTTTCTTGGATGAGAAACTTCAGTGAAATTATTATTAACTTTGAAATTCGGATTATTAATTTGAGGATTAATAGATCGGGACGTTTGAAATTGTGGTCGCTTATAACAATTTTTAGCTAAATGCCCTGTTTTGCTACAAATAGTACAAGTTGTGTGACCAGCCGAATTTTGATGGATTGAACTATAAGGCTGAGAAAAGGTACGTCTCTGCGAAATAACAATTTCCTCTTCTATAGCTGCATTTATAGCTTCCTTAAGACTTTTGAAACGTGATGCCTTGACTATGAGTTTAATGGGTTCGCGCAATCCTTCTTCAAATGATTTCAGTGCTGTCCCAGCGTTAAGATTTCTAATAGCTTTTGCTGCTTCCCCACCTTCACGTTTTATACTTGCACCATCTAACATAGACAATATTTTTTCTAGTCTATTCGCGAAAGCACGCACATCCTCAGATTTTTCCTGCCTAACACTAACCATTTCATAGGTAAGAGACTCTATCGACTTTGACTCCCCAAATTGGGTGTTCAACTCTTTCTTCAAATCGTCGAACGTTTTAAACTCATTAAAAAACAACACATCATGGGCCTTGCCAATCAACTTAACATTCAACAGTTTAATAAATTTAACAACCTCCGGCGCACTAATTGACTCCACAACGATTTCGCAGCATGCAATGAATCTTTCTAATTCACGAGCACTCTCACCATCAAATTCAGGCACAATTCTAAGCGCCAAATTAATATCCAATTTATCCGCCATGATTACAAGATTATGATTGTCTGAATTTGCCTCCGTTGTAATAAAATTTGAGTTGAATGAAATTTGAAAATTATTTGAATTTTGATTTAAATATAGAGGTAAATCCAAATTATCGGAACTAACATTAATTCTTGAATTTAAATTGGATTCTGATACACTTTTAAATATTTTCCCTGATCTTAAACAATGCATTGATTTTCAAATTGATCAAAACTTCAACAATAACATATGTATGACACTTATAAATAAACAGAAACACATGATAGCTACTTATTTTAAATACAAAGAAAATGTATACCTTTATACTCGAATTTACTAAACTCGTCTGGAATTTCTGCTGAACTACTATAAGATGATCTGGTTTTGCAAAAATAAGCTCGTCACTCTACTGTTTGCTATACTCGCGTTGCAAATATATACATATAATATTTTTTTTATAGCATTCTTATAAAATCACGTTAATCTCGATTAAAGTTGCGTTGAAATTACGTCAGCGATAAACGCGTTGTAACTAATGCTAATAATTTTGCGTTTGTATCTTTAATTTTGTTGTCTTGGATCGGGATGATTTCCGCAAATCTATTTATTAAATCAGCATTTGCATTTGTGATGGAACAATATTTTGATGTTTCGAAGTTATTCTGAGTTAGGATGCTTTGATTAATTTCGAATTTTATCATCGATCATTTTTTTCTTTTGTTGGTAAAGCTATGTGTTTTTCAAGATGTCTGGTCTACGATGAATACAATTTCGCACATTTATCCCTCCGCTGCCACCAATGTAGTATTTTCGTTGTTTCTCTATTATAATTTATAATTAAATTCACGAGTAAATAAAACAAAACTGTACTTTATATGGTTATAAACATTTACACGTTTTTTTATTAATTTTAGTTCAATTGTTTTACATGTTTATTGTTTCATCACCTTCTTCCAACTAATTTTTATACGATCAACATCGTTCTTCTTTCGTCGTCCTTCTTCATTTCATTTATTCGGTTTTACTTAAAATGCTAGGTAATAGAGGCGCAATGGATGCAAAGGAGAATATGTGACATTATACAACATCCGGGATTTTTGTCAAATCCCTTGATCCCGGCCTTTTTGTCAATTACGATTTTTTTTAAATACGAGGATCCCGGCCTTTTTGACAATCCCAAAATTCCCAAATCCCTATTTTGTTGTCAATACCGAAATCCGGGATCCCGGTATTGCCTTATATATAATACCGGGATTGCATTTCCTAATAGGTATTATCCTTGTAAAAGTTCAATTTTTTAAATTACAGCTCTCTAAAACGTTAGGTTGCTAAAGGTGTTTCTATTTTTCCCCAATATAATATCTTCTAAAAGCGATTCCAATTTGGGATAAGATAAAAGCTTGATTCGATTTTTTATTTTTACTTAAAACGTATTTTGTGAAATAAATAACATCTTGAAAAGGTTTGATTATAGATACTTGGAAGACATTATTTTCTTTGAAAATAACCAAATTCAATTAAGTAGTCGTAATTTGTTATTCGATAAAACAACAAACCGACCATGTCTTTTCTATTTAAAAACACTAAATTACGTAATATTTTCGGAAAATCTAAATTTATTAATCCTGGACTGTGCAAATTTTACCTAAAATATCACATTTCGCTTTAAATATATACATAATTCCTCTTATATCCTCAAACCCTTAATGACTTTATAAATATCTAAAAGTACTTGTACGTCAACTGATTAATAGGCAATATGTAAATTTATGGAGAAATTAATATCCTTTTTATACAAAAAACCCACCTAAATACAAATAAGTATTACTGGATGGATAATCGCATCATTTCCAAATACGTACATCAAGTAATTAATTCAAAACGTTAAACGTAATTAACTATCTGAAAAACACTAAATGTATGATAACAACAACAGTACAAAAGAATGCTGTAAAAACAGCAAACAAAACACAATTCGACAATAAAACAGTACACTCAACAAGTCATCATCCAATAGGCTGCGAGTTGCGCATTAATGTTACTGTCACAAAAATATAGAGAAAAGAATGGAAGCTTCATTCTTTCATTTTGTATTCAAACTAGGATATTATGGAGAAAGAATTTATTTAGTATCTTCACTGTGTATATGAGTAAGTAATCAAGCTTTTGTCCAATATAATACCAGAACCAGACTCGATTTCTTAAAATCAGAATGGCATAACATAAATAAGTATGTACACATACACGTAAAATATCTCAATTGAGAGAAAATCCTTGTTAATAAATTATTGCAGCAACAAAACAAAAAAATATTTAACAATTTCAACTCACGTTTGTTTAGCAGAAAAATTTATGTTGCAAATATTAAACTGACACAAAAAAAAAAATATTATTTTGCCTTTTTGGTTTTGTTTGCTTATTTTATTATCATATTATGACACCAAAGATTTATAAGAACCCATTCCCTCCTCGGAATTAAAGAGAATTGAGATAGATTTCTAAACAACAGAAAACATTCGCACCTACAAAAAAAAAAATTATTTAGATAAATTTATTGCGAAAGTTCTGTTATGGAGATAAAGGCAGAACACGATTTTCCTCTTCTCGTCGACTCGTCGTATATTGTGTTTTCCTCTGTATGTGGATCTGTGTTAGGTTTTTTTTTTTCAATGATAAATTTACAAAAGGATGTAAGTATATGTACATACAAATATGCTTTTTACATATACACATATAAACACATAATATTTTGTATACCATTGGGACTTAAAATATGGTGTTTTGGTGGGGAGAGGTTAAACATCCCCATTATGATATTGTGCAAAAAGAAAGATAAATGGGTGATTGTTGGCATCAAACATATATTATTATACATATTTGAGTTTATTTTCACAATTAAGTCGAATTATTTATGGGATTACGACTTGTATTCATCTCGGTTTGGATCGAGATTTTATTATGCACAATATGATGAGAAAAATTCACAAATAAATGAAGAAGGAGAAGTGTTAAAATATGTGGCAAATGGCAAATGTTTTCCACATTTAAAAAAAAATTCTTTTTAAAGGCAAAATTACGTAAAATGTATGTTCATTAAATAATAAAAGGGGAGTTCAATTTGGGTTCTTTAAATGCAACAATTAACTTTGGCATATCAAATCAAATCATAATCATGATATTCTGGCAGATGTATCGAATCCGATAGTATGAGTCGAGTTCTGACTTCTGTGATGGTATATCGAACTCTGACATGAAATTTCAAATTCTTACATGATACTTATACATAATTCGGATGTGAAATATATAAATTTGAATATGATAAATTCTGAAAATATATAACGAATTCTGATATGGTATTTCAAATCCTTCGATATATCGAACTCTGACGTGATATAAAGAACTTTGTCTTTATAAGTATAAAGAATTCTGACAGAATATATCAAATTCTGAGATGATTTATGATGATACGTCGAATTCTGACACTATATAGCAAATTCTGAGATACTTACTTAACATTTCGAATTATTACATGATATACTCGTATAGAATTCGGATATGGTATATCGAATTCTGTGATGGTATAACGAATTCTGACATATAAGATAAGAGAAATTTGGAAATGATACGTCGGACTGTGAGACGGTTTACTTAAGTCTAATGCGATAAGTATTTTGGATACCGACATACAATAATATGTAAATATGTAGAAATGGTAATATGTAGAATTCTGACAGTATATAGCGAATCCTGAGATGATATATCGAATTCTGACAAAATATTTGGAATTCTTACATGATATATTCTGACAGATATATCGAATTCTGGCAGCATATAGCGAATTCTGAGATGATAAGTGTACATAATTCTGACAGGATATATCAAATTCTGACATGATTTATTGAAATCTGATATTGTATATCGAATAATAACGCAATCCATGTGTTATTTGTAGTTATAAAACGGATAATTAACCAGAGATAATAAATCCAGCCTTCTAACCAATGATAATATCAGCGTTTCAAAGTTGCCTTTAAACCAAGCACTACCTAAAACATAAAGATTCATTCGGCGTTATATACGCCGGTTCTAAAGAAATTGCAGTTTCGTTTGACTCTTCTTCTTCTTCTTTCGCTGGCGCTACATCCCATGAAGGGATTTGGCCGCCTCAACGATGCTCCTCCAATTAATCCGATCCGCCACAACAGAACGCCAGACACGATGACCGAGTGTGTATAGGTCCCTCTCAACGTCGTCCATCCATCGGGTTCCGTTTGACTCTGACACAAATATAAAACTCTTTACTGAAATTGCAGAATTAGAAGAAGAAAATCTAAGGTTACATAAAAAATTAAAAATCAACACTGTATTTTTAAAAAAAAAATCTTTGATTAAATCAGTTTGTATCATATTTTTTTATGCAATTTAATCCGTTATTTGAGTGGATCTGCCTTTATTGGACGTTATCCTAATACCTTTGACGCACTGCGATTTATTAAAACGGATTTAGTGAAATTTTCGAGTTCAGTACTAGTCAACCTCAGTTTAACCTAATGAACGAGGTTAGCTAAATCGGATTTATTAAACCGCTGTCTGTCTTGGGTATTAAAGAGATAACCTCAGTTTAAAAATTATGGATGACGCGATTTATACGAAGATTAGTAGTTTTTTTAAAAATACATGAATTTTTCCCATCCTGTATGGAAAACGGGATTAAGAAAAATCGTATTCTCATTCTGGTTAAACACCTACTTTCGCACATCCTTTTCTGTTCGTAAGCGCAAAACCCAATGAAAAACGAAAAGAAAAATTGCATTTCACTGTCGTTTTTAAAGTACTTCAGATCGATCTGAATTCAGATTACAAAACCTGCTTGATCTACGGTTTCAAATAAGAAACACGTCCTTACGTCCGAAATTTGCAAGAATTATACGTTTCAGTTTCGAAAAAAGTTATTTTTAGACAAGAAAATTTAAAAAAAATGTCAATACAAATTTCTATAGATTTTCCACAGACCAGTAGAAATATGTCATGGACCACTAGTGTTCCGCGGGCCATCGGTTCAGAAACACTGCTTTAGACCGTATTGTGACCGTAAGTGTCCTATTTCCATTTTTGACTTTTTGAGTGAAAACTGGTTTTCCGGTTTTAATTTTAATAGAAAAGAAATTCAATTTGTATTTCTTGTAAAATGTTTAGAAATGTCAGAAATTTAAACTTAGATTGACAAACTATCAAAATTTGATTTAAATGGTGAAGAAATTTTAGACTTAGTTTAAAATTCGATTTCTCGAAAATTTTCCAAATGGCGTATAGGACACTATAGTACCCACTCACATGACGAATTATTGCAAGAACCAAATGTCAATTTTCTTTTCGTTTCGCTATCGGTTTAGTGCTTTAGGTACGGCTTATTGCAAGCCTTCTTCTTTGATCGCTATTCTATGAGAGGATTTGTGGTTTTGGTTGGTTAAACAGTGATTCTAAGTTTAATCCTTCTAGCGTTGTTTAGCGGTTTAGTTATAACATAATTGCTATGGTTGCCGTTGTCATATCTAATAATACTACCTAGCTTTGCTTGATGATTTCCTTCCACCGTACCGCCGCAGCTTAGCTTATTCATTTAAAATTCGACAAATTAATGTGAGACTAAAAGTTGAAAAACGGGAATTAAGTAAAAACTCCTCAATTTAAAATACAAATTAATTTTTCATTAAGTATAAGTATTGCATTTAAAATATGTCATTCTGTGTTATGTTTGTGTTCTATGCGCCTAATCATGCAATCCGTAATTGTTCGAATTTTCACGGAAATTTAACATTTATCGTTAAATCGGCATCATGAATGCCGTTGAATGGATAATTTACCGGCAGAATTTATTCGTTTATCAAATAGTTGGCCGTAAAAATAATTTCACATGTACACTATGCGAAATAGCTATATGGGACAAAGTAATTTGTACTGTTTTCTTCAAAAGCATTTCGCTGATTTTATTTTACGATGTATGGAACAATTTTTCAATGCTTACTCAACAAACTGAAGTTACAATTTTCGTTCGTCCCTTTCTCGTAATACCGTTATGTTGATTTAATGTCTTTAACAACCGCCAGTTGAAGGAAATAGCTATATGGGACAAGTGCGGTTTTTGATAATAAAACCGTTTTGTTGTTAATTTTAATATTGCTCTTATTGTTATTATTTTTTCTCTAATTAAAAAAAGAAAAAAGAATTATTGTCCACATTAAAAAAATAATTTTTTATGACTCAATAGCAATTTTTAAAGAATTATGCCACGATGAACGCAACTTTTGACCGACGAAAGGGCAAGGATCTTTTGCTATAGCAAATCTGGCGTTCCCTTTCGTCAGATAGCCACAAAATTACATAGAAATTAAAATACCATCAACAACTTTTAAAAAAATCCCCAAACATACGGCACAGTAAAAAGACCAGGACCAGAATCTAAAGTTGCCGTAAGAGGTGAAAGGGAAATAAAGCGTCTTGCAGTCAGGAAAAATATCAGTCCATCCCAAATACAGCGTGACTTGTGTCTAGACGTCTTTAAACGAAGGATACAACAGATTTTAAAAGAGAATATTAATCTGAAATATCAAAAGCGAGTGCGTAAACCTAAACTTCTGTTACGCCATAAATTGGTGAGAATGGAATTTGCTAAAAAATTTAAATTTTGGGATGAAGAGTGGCAATTAATAAATTTTCGGATGAAAAAACATTTAATTTTGATGAACCAAATGAAAGCCAGAATTATCTGCGAGATTTTCGTGAGTCACCTCAAACGCGTCATTCCCGCAAACTTCAAGGAGGGTTACTTATGACATGGGGTGGTTTCTGCTATCAGAGTGAAACGTGCGTTTGCAAACCCTGACTATAAGCGAAAAAAACAGAACAGAAAACAATGGCTTTAAAATTTTAGCGGTTTGTATGAGTAATTGGAGGAGAAAATAAAAGAAAGAACGGGTTCTAAAAATAAATCAGGCGGATGTTGGGAAGTAAAAAAAAATATCGAGGGACAGTTGAACAGTTAAACAAAACACATTACATATTTTGTTTGAAAAGTGAATTATCTCTCAAAAAAATCGATTGAGATTTTGATACAAAAATTATCGTGATTCTTAATTTAATATACATATGTAATAATAATAATGCTTTATTGAATTTAAGAAAAATAAATGCATAGTTTAGTTTAAGTTTATTTTATAATAATTAAGTTTTCAAAAATTTGAACATAATCTTAAAACATTGGAATTGCTGTGAACAATTATTAATCGTTAAATTATAAAACAAAATAAAAACAAAAAAACTACAGATAATCAGCATTGTTCAAAAAAATAATTTAAAATCTGTATTAATATATATTAGTTTGGTGGTAGTGAATTTATAAATACAAAAAAATCAAGCATTACAGTTTAAGTTTAGTACCTTTAGCAAATGAGAAAGTTTTGTTTTTAAAACATAAAAAAATAAAACTCATCCATGTACTAAATTAAGACAATAAAAGCTTTTGAATCTAAAAAACAAACTGTACCATAAATAATCTGATGTGTTTTATTAATAATCGTTGAATTCATTGAAAAAATTACATACTACCAACGCTTCTGATAAACCGTTGTTACCAACTCACAAAAATACACATAATAACCTTGAGATTGAGAACGAGTTACGGATTAATTAAAACAACTGAGTCTGGAAAATACGATACAGCAACATGTGTTTGGATCGAAGGCTAACGGAAGTCGAGGGCAACCTGTAAAACGCACCAATAAAAAGCTAAGATTATAATTTTATTTTATTATTATATATTATATTTTTCTCATTTGCAAAGTTAATTTATAGTATACATAAGAAATATTTTGATTAAATTTCAATTTTTTTTTATAAAAATAACTTTTAATTTTGGATAGATATCGTTGTTAAGTTCATTCATAACATAGTTCATTTGAATCTTGTAAGCATTTACGTTTTTTTTAAATGAAATTTATGCCTAATTACCTACATAACATACTCGTGGTTGTATGAGTTATAAAAGTATGATGAACTAATTCACTTTTCCGAATATTTGGCGGGAGTAAAATCGATTGACGAGTGAAATGTTTTGTTTTGAGAGTTTTTTTTTCTTCTCATTATTAATACCGTAATATTTAATTCATTTTTATTATTTAATTTATCATTATTTTTAGCGGTTGAAAATTAGATTGTTGTGATCTTGGAATAAACGAACCTACCATAACCCTGAGCTTAAGCCGGTAGACAAGCAACCGCATAACCAAGTAGGGAACACAACAATATCTGTTATCAGGGTTTCTCTTCTGTTTTCATTTACATATCACGAATTCCATGGAACGTACTGTGACAGTGTGCGAATGTTTTTACCAAAATTTAATAACAAATTACTTTTTCTAAAACAATTCTTTATGATTTATAATGACCAATTTATCTCTTCATTTAGAATATATTAAATATTTAAAAATCGCATTACTAATTACCAAAATATTTAACAAAATACGTATAACGTACATGTGACAAATTTTTTCCTCTGATTTTGAGTTGTGTACGTTATATAAAATTACTTGCGAATTGGTTTGGACCTGAAAATCAATTTTTTTATCTAAATAGAGGGAGATATGCTAAAACATTTTAGTGCTGTTTTCATTTAGAATAAATTAATACTAACTGACTTTTCAATTTTTCACTAAATAACGTACATGTCACATGGATAACGTACGTGTGACACCATACAAACTTTTCTATGGCGAAAATTTTTTAATTCTTTATTCAAGTGCAATTCGTTGTGCAAGTGCAAAAACATGAAAAATTATGTCATATTTTAATGTCGAAATATTTCTTTTCTAAACAATATACAGTGGTGGCCATATTATTAAGGACACATGAATTCTGTTGGGGAAATGTTTGCTTTTGGCGACTTATGTATTTTACTAAACATTTTTATAGCCTAGCCATACGAAACTATTATTTGCTAAGGTGCATTCAAAATGCAAAGTTTTACTTTGTACTAAATAATATTTGTACTAAAAGTAGAAATACATTTTTTTAACTAAATTAGAAATATCTCAAAAAACACATTTCTAGCTGAGCTACCTCAAAATATTGAGTGTATGCACGTTCAGCATTATTGACTCTACATTTCTTTCATTTGGAGTTTTGTGCTATCTAGGCTAGAAACAGCTCTCAGGGCATTAAATAAATTTAGATTAATATGAATAAAATTAGAACTAATTACAACAAATAATTTTAGCCTTTATGATTTTTAATACACAAATAAAAATTACATTTTAAGTACAGTTAATGAATTTTCTCTTAAAAATATAACGTTTGCTCATCTACTAAATACGATAAGTACTAATTAATACATCTACCAACAAGTACTAATTTTTTTCATATTAATCTAAATTTATTTAGTTGCCTGAGAGATGTTTCTAGCCTAGATAGCACAAAACTCCAAATGAAAGAAATGTATAGTCAATAATGCTGAACGTGCATCCACTCAATATTTTGAGGTAGCTCAGCTAGAAATGTGTTTTTTAAGATATTTCTAATTTAGTTAAAAAAATGTATTTCTACTTTTAGTACAAATATTATTTAGTACAAAGTAAAACTTTGCATTTTGAATGCACCTTAGCAAATAATAGTTTCGTATGGCTAGGCTATAAAAATGTTTAGTAAAATACACAAGTCGCCAAAAGCAAACATTTCCCCAACAGAATTGATGTGTCCTTAATAATATGGCCACCACTGTAGCTGTTATTATCATCTATCGATTCCATTTTTCAAGTTTGAGGGTTACCTTTTTGTGGAATTCGTGATATGTAAATGCTTAACGATCAGTAAGAAGAATCCTGTTACAAGAGCAAGACCTCAGTTTGTTTTGTTTCCCATAAAATCAATGCGGGGAAGTATGTGCAGTTAATAGACGACGCTTTAATAAATTTTGGGGAGGAAATGTACGGTAAAAGTTGGACATTTCAGCAGGATAATGCGTCTATTCATGCTGTGAAGTGCACCAAGAATTTTTTTCAATCACTAAATATACCAGTATTGCAGTGGCCTGCTACTAGTCCGGACTTAAATCCAATGAAAAATCTCTGGAGCATTCTTAGTCAGAGAGTCTACAAAAATGGACGTCAATTTAATACTTTAGCGAAGCTTAAGACAGTTATTCAAGAGGAATGGGCAAGAATTGACGTTTCTGTTTTCCAAACGTTAATAAAGTCATGCCACGTTGATTGATGGATATTATTAATAACAATGGAAGTCATAGAAACTACTAAAATGCACTTATTGCTAGTATTTTTTTATTAATGAATAAAATAAATGGATTTTAAGTTTTGTCCCATATAACTATTTCCTTCGACCAATGAGAATAAACTGCTATAAATAGCGATGTAGGCACAATGCAAACTAACCGAACTAAAATCTGTACGCCCTCTGCATTGGCAAATATTCTGATGCAAATGAAAATAAAATAAGAGGTTGCTTAATAAAAAAAAACAAAAAAAAAACTTGTCCCATATAGCTATTTCGCTCAGTGTATTTCTCAGCTAAAGGCTAAATTTATTCTGAAATTCTCTTTGATCTGAATTTTTGGTATCTCTATCAATTAAGAAAATCAAGAAAATTTAAAATTAACGTTTTTTTGCATTTTTTTCTAACGTTAAATGTAAGGAGAGAAGTAGAGAAAGGAAAGAAAATATATTGTTCAGAATTTGGCGTATTCACAACAAAATTATTCCCAGCCGCCAATTTATAAAGCTTCGCTTTGCTTCTTGACTTTTCCGTTTATTTATTCGAAAACTACATTAGTTTAAAAAAGAACTATATTTTCAGCGTCAATGACACTTTTATCTTGTTGGATCGGCCTAACGTTTCTGAGAAGAGCATAGGGAACTTTGTTTTTAGTGCGTGAACCGCTGTTTACTAACTATGTCGACATTGTGATTTGTGGAATGAAAATAAGATTAATTTATTAAATTTATTTAGTTGCTAGGACTCTTAATGCTAGTGCCAAGCGTGCTGTGCTGCCTATAGCATTTCTAAAATTTGTATTTTAGTTGTAAATTGAAACACCCTAACAGACATCTGTGTCCAATTTCGTAGTAGTTAATGAGATACGCTTGTTTACTTTCATCAAAAAAAGTGTATTTTTCGATTTTAAAATGAGTGAAAAAGTTCAGCAAAGCAGTTGCATCAACACCCCTATTCCCTTAGCCGTGTCAATTGTCACTTGTACCGCCAATCAATTTTTAATATTCTCTTAGTCGATCGATGCAATCGTCGTTTGAAGTGACAAATATCCTTTTACGTCACATTCTCTTATATTATCACTTCGATCGACTAACAAAATACCAATTTAAAGTTGAAGTGACACGACAGTTGTCACTTCGAAAGAAGTGACACGACCAAGGGAATAAGGGTACAAATTTTGCTTCAAAAATGAAATTTCAGCTTCCAAGGAAGTTAAGGATTTGGTGCTCAAAAATTTTCGATTGATAATTAGAGATCTTGTTGATATCACGCAAATATCGTTTTGAGTCGATACAATTGATTTTGAAAGAGAATTTGGGCCTTAAACGCATCTCATATCGTTTTGGTTCCATAAAACCCCAATTTTTTCGTAAAAGGGCGTCGTGTTAATGTCTGTGAACAATGATTTCTGACTACCAGAATGTCATCAAACGCATTATTACGGGAGATGAGTCATGGATATCTATGCATACGACCCGGAAACAAGTGAATATCGTGCCAAATATGAACCAAGACCGTCAAAGCAAATCGAAAAGCAAGGTGATGTTGACAGTATTCTTCGATTATCGTGGTATGGTGTATTATGAATTCCTTTCGCCAGGCCAATCTGTTAACAAGGAATATTACTTGAGTATTATGCGTCGTTTGCGTGAAGTTCCTTGCCAGAAGCGGAAAGAATTATGATATAATATCGATCCATATCGTTCCACAACTGCCCTATTCGCCTGATTTAGCTCCATCTGACTTCTGGCTATTCCCGAAACTCAAAAAACCGCTCCAGGAACATCGTTTTAACCCGATTGAAGAGATTTAAGTAAGCCGGATTGAAGAAGATTTTGAAGGAAATTCCAGAAATCTGTTGTAGCGTAGGGGATGAAATAAATTTGAAAGAATAATAAACCGTTTCGGTGTTAGTCAAAAAGTCTTACTACTTTGATTACGGTAGTATTTCTGTTTTATCGAGTTAGTTTAAGACTGTAACCGCATAATACCTCGGGTAATATATCTGATTCTTACGAAAATCCACCCTATTCAGAGGTCGGTCTCATGGATTCTGGGAGATGGCCAGCCATTACAATAAGTACTTAATACGATTATTAAATCTCAAGACGTGTTGGAGAATAAACCAGCTCAATTGAGTGAAACAGAAAAGGATATTTCAATCCCATCCAGAGGAGAAAACTGAAGGAAAATATCTCGATCTCCAATAAGAATTGGTAATTCCTCCATTGGGGCCAACAGCAACATCATACGTTCAAATAGTAGAATCCACCAATATAAACAAGCAACAGCAAATTACTAACTAGAGCTTTAAACTTTACGATGTCGGCATCGTCCACTCCCATACAAACATCAGCAGCAATGTTTTCGATTTTAAGTCGACCGTACTCGTTTGCAAAGAGCTGTAAGCAACACGCGTTCGCCTCCTCTTCAAGGTTTTGTCGGTAAAACTTCTGACGCTCGGCAGTGGTCATTTTGAGCTCTACTCTCCGGCATGCGTTTGTGATATTTTTGAACACGTTTAGGATCCGTACACCGCAACAAACCCAGTCTTCATAACTTCAATTAAGATTATTTGAACGGCTGAGTGGAAAAAGGTTAATATTCCAAAATTTGCCAAAATGAGTTGAGTTTCATCGTACTCAGATTTCTGTAGCGCATCTATTGAACGTATAAACAAAACTATTCTACCTCCTTTCATATATAAATGTGACCGTAAAATTTCCATTGAGGGGAAAAAAGGTAATATTCCAATACATAATGTTACCCTTTTCCACTCAATCTCCACGCATAAACTAACTAGCGGGTCATTTTTTATTTTAAAATATACTAATTTTTTACATTTATGGAATGATTTCTACAATATGTGGAGAGGGTTTCAGTAGTAATGTAGATTTTAATAGTTTAATCCACCATTTGAATTGAGAGAAAACTAACAATTTAATAATTACTGAAGTTCGAAAAATGGTGGTCTCGCTACTTTAAAAAAACATCTTACGACCTACAAAAATCTGATGAGGCTTTTAGCATCAGTACTTATTAGTAGTATTTGCAGTACACAATGGAGCAAGGAGGTGTTAAGGCTTGTACGGTTATCAACGGTTTGGTGAATGGAACATTTATATTAAAAAAGTAGGATCACTTAGTTCTCCCTGTCGATATCAAGTAGTTTTTCTCGTCGAACGGCTGCATTGCTATAAATAACAAAAAGACACTGGACATGGCAAAAGTACTACACTATTTTCCGAAAGAATACAAAGGATCCTATAGTAAACTCAGTGGCCTAGTTCAGGTATTGCAAATAGCGATAATAATGACGAATAAATTTGTAAGTTAAATATGTAAATGAAAACGATTAAAAATTACTGTTGTTTATTCTTTCTTGCGAAATTCTGGAATTGAGTGGAAAAAAGGTAATATTCCAGCCCTCTTAATTGCTAATATACCATATATCAGTACTGACACTGTGTACTAAATTTCTTGAAAATATAATTTATTACTTACAGCCCTATATATTCCTATGGATGACTTTTACAGTACAACTTATAATTAAAGCAGTAAAATGTTTTTTTTTAATTTCTGAAAAACCAAATTTTTGGAATATTAACGTTTTTCCACTCAGCCGTTCATTTAATCTTCTAAACGATATCACCGCTATTTCTGTACACTACAATCTCATTTTTGAATTGAATAGCGGCATAAAACACCTATTTTCCTTCCTCCCACTATCCCCGCGCTGGTTAATGCAATAATGCGATCATGTTTTGCTATTTATAACCTTTGTTCTTTCCTCTGTCGAATAATGTATCCTAATCTATAAGCGTACACATGTTTTTTCGTTGAAAAGATATTCCAATTTCATACGTTACATGAACATTTAACGCTGGCTAACTATATAGAGGATGCAGTGTTGCTATAGAATTGCAAAACATCAAAAATAAAAATGTGAATGCCAAAAACCCAAATTACAACTTATGTACTTACGCTCAAGTAACGATGAGTAATTAAAATCAAGGAAGAACTGCTCAAAATAACAATTTAAAATAAACACTTTAATTGATTTGGTATTAAGCAAACTCAATACATTTGATGAGCGAATACAGAAAACTACAGTAAAACCACTAAGACAACCAACTCTAAATAAAAAAATGATCAATGATCTTAGAATTGTACGCTGAAATGGTAATCGACTCATGCAAGAGTATTCCGATATATGGGCCAATATCTGTAAAATTGTACAAATAGAAATTTTTTGTTTTATTTTTTTTTTACATTTTTTTTGCACTTAATGTTTTTGCTCATTTGAAATATTTAATTAACAACACAATTCCGTTGGCGGCAGTTAACTTTACTAAATATTTTATAAGTTATTTGGGAAATTGCAGTCGTCCTTCCTAATTTATGTCAGCTTTGTTACCGGATAAAAAAATTCAATATCCAAAATCTTATTAATATTTGGTTTCACTTTCACATTTCCCTTTTCATTGTATTCAATTAAAGATTAATATAATTAAAAAAAAAATTTAAAAATAAATCAATTTATGTAAAAAAATTGAAATTTTTGTCAGCTGAGTTACCAAGATCACATTCAAGAAATTTTCTTTTCAAATTAATTTATTTTTAGGGTTGTGGGTTTAAGATATCAAGTTATTTCCTAAATGGTATTTTCTCTATGATTCGGAATTTGCATTTTAAACTGTTAAAATTACATTCATTGATTAAAAAAAAAAGAAAAGGTAGGATTTCGGGACAGAAAGTAACGCAGTGGAAACAAAAGTAACACAATGGACAGTTGTATGATAAAATACATCCTTTACTAAATAAAATAAATAAAATCAAAATGCTTTTCATAAGCTATAAATATTTAAAAATAACATAACAAAATGAATTCTTTCCATAAGAAAAACAAAATAGTAGATATACATCTAAAGATAATAAGGATCTAAGATATTTCTTCAAGTACTTTTATTGAATTTTCAAATTCATAAAATATCCGACTTGCTTTTAGTTCAATGCCAGGATTTTGCAGTTTTTTTATTATATGTTTAGAATGGACATCCACAACATCATGGTTTTCTATTTTGAAAATGATTTTAGCGCTACTTATTTATTTTAAAAAATTACTTTGGTTTCACCTTCATTATCTATTTCGGTTTGGGCTATAGCTACGTATCTATTAACAATTTGTTTGCGTTTATTATTAAATAACTACAAAAATTCATTTTCTAAACAAAGCGCAGTCTATTTCCATAAAGAATGTCAACTGCGTTACTATATTGTCAGTCACGTTACCAAATTTAAGTAACGTAGCTGACTGGTAACACAGTTGACGTTTTTTACGAAAATGAATTGCACACATTAAAATTAAAATATTTAAAACATAATTTTTATGAATATTTATCGTTAACATATTCTTGTTCTATTACTTAATATAATATATAGATTTTATTAAATCATTTAATTAAATTTTTGGTAACACAGTTGAATTATATTAAAAATACATACCACAGTTTCGAGAAAACATTGACACTGCAAAGTGATGCTAACACGCGCACATTCTAGAATAAACTGATGCATTTATGGAAAACGTTACGAACGTCGAACGTATTTTATTTTTTTGAAATAACAGTTTTTTGTTTTTATTTTTTCGGTAACTTAGTTGAAGTAACACAGTTGAAAATAAATAGGGACACAACTTCATAATTACAAAAATCACAGAAAAAAATAGAAACTATTAATTATGATTAAGGATAAGCATTAAGAAAGGTTGAATCTTGAATAATAAAATTACAAAAATTAATTAAATTTTAAGTAATGGTCAAAATTTATAATCGTAGAATTAATATTGTAGTTTGGGACATTGAGTTTTTGGAATACCACTGGCAAACTTTTAAAATTTCTCGAAATTTGGCCTTTGAGAATTTTCTAATTTAATACGTTTTAAAGCTATAAAGATTTAATAAATCGAAACTTTTCTTTTAAATTAAAAAAACGTTCAAATTAGAGAATAATTAAAATAACTAGCTCCGGGACACCATTGTACAATTTCACAGATAATCACCCATATGCCTCGTTGCGGAAACACTTCACCAGACAATCAATTATTAATTTAAAAATTATCAAATATATGTATCGAACTGATTCGAACAAAGTACCAGATATATCTGTAAATTATGTACGAGTATCTAGACGAAAGTGTGGACTTAAATTCTGATCATTCTAAATAATCACAACATCTGGGAATGCTTTAGATTTAGACAGTCCTTAAAATAAAAATGTAACTTAATGGTTCCTTTAAAGAACGAGGAGTAATTAAAAAAAGAAGTTCAAAAATTTGTAAATGATATCAAACAAGCATCTTTGGTATTAGTCTCGAAATTAAAAAGAAAATCATGGGAAACAACTAACCTTCAGAAATTGGGAAATCTTGGGCCGGTGCCACATGCAGCCTAGAAGCCAATCTAAGATGAACTTATTCGCTTACAGTGCCAAGGCATCATCACACCAATTAGTTATGCAGATGCAGCACCAATCGGAGTGGTAAAACAGAAGGACGGCCGTGTACGTATCACTTCTAACTACTGTACAAGTCTCAATGACACTCAATCCAAATAAATACGCGCTACCAACACAAGTGGAAATTATGGCTAAACTTGCCAGTAATACAGTTTTCACTGTCATATACATATCAATTGCGTTCCTGCAAGTTTGACTGTGTGATGTTTCCAAGAAGTTGATGCCGATCAACACTCACTGCGGCCTATTTTAGGTGAACCGTTTGCAACCGAGGGTGAAAATGGCTCCCGGTGGTTTCCAACAATTGTTGGTCACCATGACATAAGGTGTAGAGAGTACTCTACCTTGGATCGACGATGTTATCATCGGAGGCAAATATGACAAATATCACCGTGAACTATAGAGGAGTCCAGCGATCTAGATGCTCATTCGATCAGAAATCCGTCGAGTTCCTCAATTACATAATCAATGAAATCGGTATCCGACGAAATCCAGCTAAGCTAGAAGTAATTCGGCACTGGCTGCAGCAAGTGCTTGCATCTGACTTGGCGCTTATACTATGCTCGGGCCAAGAAAATCATCTTCGCACCTGATGCACTCACCTACGGATGGGAAGGTGTACTCATGCACCAGCTCGACAACGGCACCAAGAAGTCCGCCTTGCATGGGGCAGGAACCAACACGAAGAAGAGAAAATGTATACACAGATCCAACGAAAAGCCATAGCTCTGGTGGGGACGCTAAAGAAATTTCATCGTTTCGTCTACGGCCGCAAGTTTGAGCTCCAAACGAATCATCAGCCACTGATTTACACCTCCAGAGTAAAAAGCGATATTCCAGTGTAAATGGCCAACCACATGCAGCAATACGCAGAGAACCTTCTCGCCTACGACTTCCAAATTAGGTATATTGACACTAAAGAGTTCGACGCCCAACCTTCGCTTGTATCTGTAGATACCGTCATTGCAACGTCGATGCAGAAGAACGCGACACTGCCAAATTGTGGCCAGTCAACTTTATTGATATTGAAAAGGCAACCATAGAAAGTGATGTACAGTTCAGAAGGTTGCTCATTACATCACTAATGGTTGGCCACATCAGCAAAAGCAAATATCCGACTCAGCAGTAGCACACTTCTTCAATTGCAAGTCAGAGTTGTCTTTAGAGCAAGGATGCGAGCCAATCATTGTTCGGGAAATCGAGGAAATCGTGTGCCAATGCAACGACTGCGCACTCATCACGAAGAACCCCGACTAAATGCACTATGCAGACCCAATTGACGATTGCAACTATCTGGTGAGCGCAACACTTCTTCAACTAAGACGATTGACAATCTATGCGAAGCATTTGCATGCAGCTGCGAAACTATTCTTTCTGATTCCGCATCGGTTCCACAAGTTTGTCATGTGCTACCGACCGCTACACAACATCGCCAGCACTCGGGGACAAGTCACGATTTCAATTGATGACCGGCCGAGAAATGCTCACCAAGTTGGATTTGATAAACCACCACCAGCTCACAACGAAGGAGGAAATGTGGAAAAGAAGGAGCGCTTCAACACTTACCACGGGGCGAGGTGCAAAGAGTTTGAGGTTGGCTAAACGATTTTCGTTAAGCTCACACACGGCATCGGTTGGGGCTATGCCAACCAATTTCAAGTGCGTTTTGTCGATACGCCACCGACGACAACAACGTCTTAATGGATACTTTCGAGTTGCGACCATCGCGACGTGTAGTAAAACCGATCATTGTTCCGCAACACCTGCAGCCAGCCGAATCCGACTCAAAGTGGGAACTCGAACCAGCATTAGAACTCGAAACAGCACCAGAAGCGGAACCACCACAACTCCGCCGATCTGAGAGGGCAAAAACTGGAAAGATGCCGGTGCGGTATGCGGATTATGAGTTAGTACCGGCGTTCACTCTAAACGGGGAGAACTGTGAGGAATAGTAGTATATCATGGGATGGGAACAAAAGGGGAAGATAAGTTTAGATGTCAAACGACACGTATGTTTCGAAATGGAAAAATAGAAGATTAAGAAATATGTACCTACTAAATAAGTAAGTATTGTTTACTTCCTTAATATACGTATCCCAACAACAGAAGTATTTTCATAGATCTTTTTACGTACAATATGATTTTTTAAAAATTTTGCCCTGCCAATTGTGTAAACTTCCTTTTTTGGTCCGAGCAAAAAGGGTTTTGGCATCGCTGCCTTAACGAGTAAAACCACGTAGCGATGAAAACTATTTACTGTACTCGACTTATAAGTTTATTAAAATTGCCTCTTCCAATGTTTCAAATTTAGACAAAAGGAAAACGATGCGTATCTTAAAAGGTCAAAGACTTACAAAGATCGATAATTTGGAAAAAGCTACCAAAAAGAGCCTCGTAAATCACAGAACATATACAAAAAAAAATTCTCTCCACGGACGCACACAAATAGTTTCTTAGGAAATACAACAACATCGAAATGTATACAGAAAAAGAAGAGAAAACAAAATTATCGATTGATTACTGCAAGTACACAAGAATTTTCCATATGGTTGTTTGCCAATCGTCGTATAAGTAAACGCAAACTTTTTTTTACACACTAGACTAGAATGTGAATGTACGTAATTTGAATATGGAGTTCATTTTGTTAACGCTTAAATTATATTTTGAATGATTTCTTGTATACAACAACATATTAATAGCGACCAAACAAAAAGAGCATTTAAGTTGTAAGGTATAGGAAAGGTGTACAAATAAGTTATGTATTACTGTTATTACCTTGAGCTAATGTGGTTTTATTTATAACAATTCGTAATTTAGTTTCACGAACTTTTTTTTTTTTGCAAAATTTGCTTTTCCAACTTAATAAACACGTAACACAAATAAAACGATATCACACATAAAATATCACCTTTTAAACACAAAATTTTATTTAAATTTCAACTTTATATTTTTTTGGTAACTTTCACAAAATAAACAGGAAAATATTTTTAATATATTTTATAACACATAACATAATAACTTAACTAGCTAGCTATTTATTATTTAGTTAGATTTTTTTAAATCTGTACAACACAAAACCACACAAATTAAATTTATTTTTGAAATAAATAAACAACTGAACTAGTTATAAACCAAAATAATTCACAAAAATGTCAAAAATCAGTCACCATTTGAAAGGGAAAAAAACAAAAAAAAAATAAAAATAAAAACAACGGGAAATGTAGGATTTTTAACTTGATTTGCGCAATATGATTTTTAATTTTTATGTCCCGTTCTCGTTTAGTAATAATTACAAATTAATTATAATTGTATATTTTATCTAAACACTTTATTTAACATACACAATTGTTGTTTATTTTCCACATAACAATTAAATTACAAAATATAAAAAAATCAAAATACACGTCCGACTGCGTAAAAATCTACCTCGATTATAACAAAAAAAAAGACAATGGCAATTTGGATAAGTCCGTTTAATGATTTACTTCGGGGAAATTATGCAATAATACAGGGAAATTATGTTTGACGTTTCATTATTTTTTATTAATCATCTTCACAACAAAAAAAGTACATTTTACATATTTCTTATCAATTATTTTTAATTAAAATCAATTATTCCATTATTTAAACATAAAAACAGCTTCAGTTCTATAGTGTAATTAATTGGGTGGAATAATATTCAAAAAGTGGGTTGAAATTAGTTGATATGTCTATTATCGATATTGATTCATGGTAGGTAATTTGAATTTTTGTGCCCCAAAATAATTTAATTCCTTTGTATATATATATATATATATATATGTATATATAAACGTTATTATCAGGATTATCGAACATGATGCTTGTGAAAGATTAAGCCGTGAAATACAATCCCAATTGGTGCTGCGCAATCGAGAACAAAAACTATCCGATGATTATTCACGAATTTCAGGTACAATCCGTGTCCGATTACGACAATTTTCCAATGAATTGACCGAGTTGCATAAAAAATTGGAACATTCCAAAAAACAACGAAAATTGTAAGTACCTATTTTATCAGAAAACGATTCGAAACGATGTTTTTGTATATATTATAGGACGTCCGAAGAATCAGAAAGACGGTATCGTCAAATTGAAGGGCTCCAATCGAAATTGATTCATTTACAAAAAGAATTCACAAATGTTTCGGTATCAGCATCTAATGAAACACGTTCCAAGCTGTTTGAGCAACCAAACAAAACATCAAAATCTTCAGCTGCTGGCCTTTGGGAGGGTGATGATGAAGATGATGAGCCGATTATAACGTCCAATAAATATGAAACCGTACAAGATTTACGTAAACATCAAACACAAATTCTTGAAGATCAAGATCGGGGTCTTGATGCTCTCGCCAAAGTGATATCCCGGCAAAAAGATATAGCCATCCGGATAGGTGATGAAGTTGAAACTCAAAATGAAATTATTGAAGATTTAGCCGTTTCAATGGAGAACACAGATTCTCGTATCAATAGCGAAACACGTCATATTGGAATTGTTTCAAGCAAGGATGCAACTTGTGGCTATTATATTGTTATTATTTCATTGTTTGTGGCAATTATAATTATCATAGCTGTATAAATTTTATTCATTTTTTTAATCAAATATAATTTTATTTTTATTAATCAAAGAGCCATCTGTTATTGGATAGCTTAAATATAATAGAAAAAATTAGTTTTATTTCACTGCTACCTAATGTCTGGCTAATTCTGCTAATTGTTCGTTTGAGTTGGGTTATCTAATAACTCCTTCAATTGCTCGTCTAGGCATGTTTTTGGTCTACCAGAGCGCTCATTGGCTTTCACATTGAAATCGCCACTTTTAAATTGTCGAAACCATATAATGTTCTAATCGATGGAGCGTGTTCAGGTTTCACCATATGTTTCTACCAGGAAACGGACTTTCAACAGCCTTTTTCTTTTGATTAAATGTGTTATGTGTTTGTTCTTTGTTGTAGTTTAAATGTCAGCTGAACAAAATGACGTATGTGTACTGTGAAGTCGTATGTGACACTGCGTAGTGCGTACCTGCGTTCTTTTCGCTGGCGCCATCTCTCAATTAAACCGAAAAATACGTATGCCACAACTAAATCGATTTAGCTATTGTCCGATAGATGGATGAAAACTAAAAAGTCAACTGGCAATTGTGAATTTTGTTCGACTTATTTAAAATGCCCTAAACTTGGATTGGTGAATGTTTTTCGAACATTTTTAATAAGTTCCTTTTGAACTATTAGTTTAGTCAATTTAGGCCAAGCCATAATTCTAACAATAATTGAAATCACTAATCAAAACAAAAATTCGCATGATTAATCACATGTATTTCAAAAGATAAAACAAAAATAATTTCGGTAGGTAGGTAGGGTTAAATTTGTATTTGCCATCTGTTAATAAATAGTTTAAACCGTTAAGGAAAGTTTTTTTTTTGTTAGTTTTGAATGACCCGACACCCCCTCAATATTATTTTAAATTGGAATGGATAAAAAATGGAAATAATTTAAATTAATTTTATTAAAAAAAACAAAAAGAATTTATTGAAATGGTCTGAAAATGATTAATGATTTTGTTGTTGTGGTGGTTGCTGCTGTTGTTGTTGTTGTGGTGGTGGTGGTTGATGATGTTGTGGTGGTTGCTGTTGTGGCACTTGTTGCATATTTTGTTGTTGGGCTGGTTGGTTCGATTGTGGAATGGGTTGTGCTGATTGTACATTTTGTTGATTTGTTTGAACAGGAGCTTGGTTTATATTAGGCAATGGTTGTTGTTGATTTATGTTTGGTACAACCTGTTGTGGCTGATGCGGTTGAGGTTGCGGTGGCGGGATACCAGCTTGTTTTTGTGTCTCTTGTACATGTTGATATACCTGATTTGGATTTAGTTGGATCGGAGGTTGTTGATTTGGATGAATGTTATTGGCCTGTTGATGTTGTTGATATTGTTGATTCTGTTGTTGAAATTGTTGCTGATGATAGGCTTGTTGCTGTTGTGGCTGTTCATAATGATACTGACCCTGTTGTTGCTGATGTTGGTTTGGATACTGTTGTGCATTTCCATGAGGTAATTCATTTGGATGCGGTTGATATGGAGCATTTGGTGCATTTGGATAATGACCACCTGGCATATTTGGATGCGCTGGCAATATACCTTCGGCTATTAATCGTTGAATTTCTTCATGACGCCGTCTTTCAAACTCGACATATTCATCATGAGTAAATTGAGGTTGATTATCAACTGTATCCCATCCTGGATCACGATTAAATTCATCGCGTTTTGTTTGTGCCAAAAATTCTTCATACGAAATCAAACCATCCTGATTTGTATCAGTCTCTGTGAACACATGCTCTCTCATTCGCTCCATTTCTTCGGCTCTTTCTTTCATATCGTCTTCGGCTAGTCCTTGTTGGTACACTTTGTCCAACTCCTTAATGAATAATGCCTTTACCTCCATTTCATCCCAGAATCCATTGGAATCAACATCGTGTAGCATAAAAAAGGTTTTTGGATCAAAATCTTCGCCTTCCATATGATCTTGCTTCTCCCACACTTCCTCCAATTGGGCTTTATTTCCTGGATGATGAACTTTTTCGTGCTTATTATGGGAATCATGATTTTTTTTCAATTCATCTTCATACTTTTTACGATTTCCTTCGTCAAGAGTCTGTAATTTTTCATTTTTTTCAAATTCCTTTTGCATTTCATACTGCTTGAATTCTTCACGACGTTTTCGATCTGCTTCGGCAAGATCGGACGATGTTTTAAGAATTAATTTTCTTAAATCTTCAATTTCAAATGTATGATGATTTTCGTGATCCAAGTGTTCGGCTATTTTCAAATGTTCCCGATCAATATTGTTCGACATTTCATAATGTCTGGTGGCCAATTGTCGAAGCCGTTCAATTTCTTGTCGTTTTATCTCATCCAATTTTGTTCGTACATTATGATTAACGTATTCAAGTTCGTGAGCAATTTTACCCGATCGTATATCAGCTTCATCGGCTTTATCTAATTTTGCCCGAAAATCGGGATCAGTTTCGAGAACACTTACCACCTCTTTCAAGTAGCGTTCATATTCGAGATTATTCTGCGAGCGAGGACAAAACAATTACAACTTTAAGTTTATATCTGATTCATCGAACTTACAATACTCACTTCTTTGTCTTCCTGTGGTACATCCTTATCCTCATCTTTGGTGGCTGCTTTTTGTGTCACTGGAAGCCCAAAAATTTCGTTTCCAATTAGAATGGAACACGTCACAATTACTAGTAATAATCTCATAATTTTTTTTTTTAGTTTGTTCCTTGGTTTTCGGTCTGTATACTGTGATGAATAATAAACAAATAGTTTTTAAATTGAAATTAAATTCACGTAGTTGTAAACAATTGTTTATACAAAATTTTGCTGACTTTTTGCAATAAAAAAAATTCCCCAATTTTTTTTTTTTTGTGTGCTTTATTTATAATCAAAGGTCACCAAGATAAACTAATTAAAATAATGTCTTTACTTACCGTTTAATGCTAGCAATATAAATCAATGATTTACGATAATAAAATAATTTCAAAATGTGATTTATTAATTTTTCTAATCTACAACCAAAAATTGTTTTTTCCAAAATTGTTTTGACATATTTTATTTCGTGATAGGGTCGAACAAAATTAATTGACGTGTTTTTGGTGATTTGTTTGTAGACATAAATATTATTGAGCAAACAATTTAATTTTTCCCAATAATAATCAATTAAAATGTCATAGATTTGTAGAATTTGCACAATCAATTATTCAATTATTATGTATTATTAATGTTTATTGAATATATGGCCACGTCATTTCATTAAATAACCGTGAATTATTTTGTAAACAATGGGTATTTTCTTTTATTCATTCTGGATATTCGGGACATTCCGAAAGTGACGTAAATCGTTCTTTTATTCATTCCATTCCTTCTATTCCTTTTTTAGTCCATTCTTTTATTTATTCGGAATATTCAGAATGCATTCTTTTTGTACTACATCGAAAGGTGGAATAAAAAGAATATTCCGTTTGACGTTTTGTAATTATGTGCGATGCTTACAATTTAAATGATTAATTGTTTATTAGTTATGATAAAATTAATTATTTAATGTGTTAAAAATTAAAATTTTTGAAAATATTTTGAATTTTATTACATGGTCATAGTTTTAAATAGAGCTTGGCGGATACAAAAAATCTCAGTTTTTTGAAAGATATATCAATTAAAATTAATATTGCATTGTGTTTTCACGTGCAAATAATTTGCAACTTCAATTAAATATAATCAATTATTTATTTAATAAATTTAACTTATTTCCTAATTTTCAAAATAAAAAAAAATTCGTGCTATGGAAAATGTATTCCATTTATTCCAATCCGTTCTTTTATTACATTACGTACGGAATATTCCGAGGTCACGTGATCAATATTCTATTCCTTCTGTTCTTTCTATGGAATGAATAAAAGAAAACACCCATTGTATTAAATGGTCTAAAATGAATATCCACTGAACTTGTGACGTATGTAAATTCTTCGACCATTTAATTTGGTCTACAAAAAATAAAAAAAATTTGATAGGAATTGTGATGTGGAATTTGGGACTGGAATTAACACGTCAAAATTTCATTAATTTTTTTTTCGTTTTTTTATTCATCAAGAATTTGTTTAATTTAAGTCATTAGTTGTTAATTTATTTATTAAATTATAATATAAAAATATTTATAATTTATATAGTATTTGTTTTTTTGTTTTACTTGTATATAAATTATATCTAAATTATAGAAAGGGAAATTTATTTTGTTGTTGTAATTTTACAAAATGGCCAATCCAGAAAAATCGGAAATTGAGAAAATTTTTATTCGTCTACGATCAATACAAACAAATAAGGTAAATATTTAGATTACATGTTTTATTGGGCTAATTCGGTGCTAGATTCTAAAAAGATGATTTAACAATTTTCCTACTTATAGAGCTGCTTCGATTGTGCGGCCAAGAATCCAACTTGGGCCTCTGTGACTTATGGAGTGTTTATTTGCATTGATTGTTCAGCCGTTCATCGATCACTCGGTGTTCATTTAACATTCGTACGTTCAACGAATCTCGATACAAATTGGACATGGATTCAATTGCGACAAATGCAACTCGGTGGAAATGCCAATGCTGTAAGTTTTTTTTTATTGAGTCGCTTATTCTAACTTAAAACTTATTTTTCGCCAAATCTCCTATATTTTAGAGCCAATTCTTTCGTCAACACAATTGCAATACAACAGATGCTCAACAAAAATATAATTCACGCGCAGCTCAATTATATCGCGATAAATTACAGAACCAAGCTCAACAAGCAATGCGTCTGCACGGATCTTCGGTAAGACAACATCCTGTTGATTTATTGTAGTGTTAATATGGTTTAACTTTGATATATAGTTTGCTCAATTAAGTTGGTTTTTGAGAGTTTTTTTTGTTCTGTTCGTGTTTAAAACATTTTGCACCTTAACATTACAGCTTCATTTAGAAACGGCCCAACCAGAAACAGAAGTCACTAGTAAGAAAGATGAAGATTTCTTTTCCGATTGCACATCGATATATTATGACAATAATACAAATAACAATAGTATATTAAATGGGAACAATCCACCAACAAAACAACAGGTAAGGTTCACCCTCGCTTAGGCCATTTTTATTGATTTAATTTTATCAAGCTTTTTTTATTCATCTAATTACGTGTGACTAATATTCGTCTCGCAATAACGCTAATGATTCATCACCACACTAAATCATTGAATTTTTTTATACATTTTAGTTTGATGAATTAGAAGAGGTTTCAAAGATTGCATCACTAAAGGAAGGCGATTCGGATGATATAGGTGCACCAAGTGTTGATTTTTTAAATTCCACAATGCCTGTAGAACCTATAAAATCAACGATTGGTGTAAGAAAAATTCAACCTAAAAAAGGTGGAATGGGTGGAAAGAAAGTCGGTGGATTAGGCGCGACTCGAGTTAAAACAAGTTTTGCAGACATCGAACAACGTGCCACACAAGCTGATCAATTAAAAGAGTTTATGCCTGAGAAAAAATTGACCGTAGAAGAAGAGGCTGATGCAATTGCAAGTGTTCGGCTGGCATATCAAGATTTATCGATGAAACAGCACAAAGAAGAGGAGCGTTTAAAATCGGTTGATCCGACGAAAGCAAAACAAATGGAACGTCTTGGTATGGGATTTAATTTTAAATCAGGTGGTGTATCACATTCGGCACTAACCGATATGCAAACGATAAATCAAGAAGTTGGTCCAAAAATGTCAATGAAATCATTTGAAAGAGAACCGGCTCCAAGTAATAATGATTTCTTTGATGATTATTCAACTTCGATGTATTCGAGCGTAATAAAGAATGATCGTGAATTAGCCATGATGGGCTTTGAGACTATCGAACCAATTGAGCCGCGACAAAAAAATATTCAAACTATGTTTTCTTCAGGGGGTGGAAACAGTAGTAGCAATAATAATAATCAACAAGGAAAATTAGGGAGTATAAGCGATCAGCCAAGTTATAGCCGTAATAGTCGTAATTCATCAAATGCGGCCGCCGCAAATAGTAATAGCAGTAATGATGATTCATCGGCCCAAAAGAAATTTGGTGGCGCCAAGGCAATATCCTCTGATCAATTTTTCAATACTGAACCATCACAATTTGAACGCGCCGCAAATATGAACCGATTCCAGGGTTCAAATAGTATATCATCGGCTGATTATTTTGGCGATGGAACCACAAACAATTCAAATAATATGCGAAATTCTGCAAATAATAGAAGTTTTGATTTGCAATACAATGTTCCAGACATGGATGAATTTAAAGACAGTGTTCGACAGGGTGTGACAAAAGTAGCTGGAAAATTAAGTAATATGGCTAATAATGTAATGACATCTTTTCAGGATAAATATGGATATTAATAATATATTGTGTTTTGTTTATAAGCATTATTATACAAATTTATAATTTTGGATTGGTTTTTAAAGTCCTGCAACTTTTATATTTTCGAAGTCTCCATTTTTAATTTTTTACCTTACTATTGGTGCCTAGATGTCACTACATTTCAGTAAAAATTATTACATGATTTTTTTTTTTCTAATTTTTAAATTTACTAACAATTAAATTTAATTTACTATACATAAACAAATATCTATAAACTTTAAAAGATTAATTATAAAAATTCCATTTTTATTTTGTAATATATTATTATATAAAATAACCAACAATACTGGTAACTTGTATAGAAATTTGATTTATTTTCATTTTATTTGTAAAAAAACGAAAATAAAATGAAATTACATTTATAAATATTATTAATTATAATTATTATTATATTATGAATAAACAAAAAAAAAACAAAAATTAAGTAAAAAAAGGTATACATTTTAAATATTTCAGTTAAACGATAAATTAATAAAAGAAACCAAAAAAAATTTACTATTTATGTCATATATTTATTGACCCCACACATAATAACTCAGGTGCATAAAAAATTCGCAATGCTAAAAAAAAATGTTTTTCTGATAGAAATATGAAACAAAACAAAGCACATTCAAATCCCTTTCAAAAAATCCTCTCAACCCAGTCACCCCATTTTTTTTGCTTTAAATTTTCTGTTGTAATATTACCGTGGTGCTCAATTATTCTTTTAGAATTTGGTACCGTAAAAGGCTCTATAAGGCCACTTAAACGGCTGGGTCGCAGGGCTAACGATCCGCATCCTTAAAATTAAAATGTTATTTAGGTACTGTTAAAAATTTCAACAAAAAACACCGAACTCGCTCGTAACATATCCGGATCCGAGATTTAGGATCGGCCCGAATGTGTAGTCATTACGAAAACGAAGTGGCCTAAAATTGGAGACCTTGTGTCCCAATAAGGGTAGACGTTGCTTTGATTTTCTTCTTGTGCTGCAGCGCGTAGGTAAAAAGGAATGCCTTGGTTTTCAAGGCAGTTGACAATCGAATGTGTAAGCTCTGCTTGTGCATGGAATTGGCGGTCCTGTCGATAATCTGCTCTATAAAGTTGAGCCATCCTAATATTTAGGCTCACTTTACAATAATTTGGATGATTTTATGGAATACATCATACATATACCTGCGTAAGACATCAGCGTGATTGGTAACCTTAGCTGGCAAAGATTCAGACCGACTTATGTGAAAACATAGCACACATAAGGTAACCCATATAATGAAGCGGAAAGACAATGCTTTCGTTTTGAGAGGTTGTACTGGTGCTGACTACCCACCCAATAGATATCGAACGGCGTCGATAAACAACCGAGTATGCTTTTTGTTGGTGCACAACAAAATTTTTTCTGTCGCAGATTCTTGATCTCTACTGTACCCGTATTTTTATTTATTCAAAACAGCTTATTGTTTTTTATTATATGAATTGACCCAAAACCACGTGTTGATATTATCACGTTGACCAATTTTTTTTAAATGATGGTTTGAGGATTGAGTTGGGCTTTGAATTTGCGTTTGAGTTGAGTTAGATTTGCCAGTTGAATTGGGGTTGAGTTGGAGTTGAGTTGGGATAGGATTCGAGTTTAGTGAGAAGTTGAGTAATTTTTTATATTATCATGGTTTGATGATTGAGCGTTGAGTTTGCGGTTGAGTTAAGGTTTGAGTTGGGTTTCATTAGCGGATTGACTTGAAGTTGAGATAGAGTTGAGTTGGGGTTGGGTTACAGTTGGGAGCAGTTCACCTGGGGATTTATTTATGTAGCTTGATTTGAGGTCATGTCCGCAATCAGTTTTTAAGCCCAAGTTGATTTGGGAATTGAGAAGGGCGTGAGTTTGGAGTTGAATTAAGAACTAGGTTTCAGGTCGAGTAAAGGTTGTGTTGAGGTTAGAGTCGAGCAGAGTTGGGATTGAGTTGGAGTTGAGCTGGGAGTTGAGTTGAGATTGAGTTGATGTTTATAGTGAGGGGTTCAGTTGCGGATTTATTTGGAATGGGTTGCGGGTTGAGTTGGAAATTAGCTTGAGTTAAGTTCATGTACGTGTTGAGCTCGGGTTCATTTAGCCGTTCAGTTGGGGATTTATTTGTGAGTGTTGAGTTGAGATGAGAGTTGGAAGCTTGACTTGCTCTGAGTTGAGCTCATGTGCGCATGAGGTTTTTCGGACCGTGTTGATTTGAGGGTTGAGTTGGGCGTTTACGAGTTGTATTGATGGCTGAATTTCTATCGAGTAGAGTGTTGAGTTGGGGATTTAGTTAGAGGTTGAGTCGGGAGTTGGAGTGGAGGTTAGGTTAAGTTGGGATCATGCACGCATCTAGATTTTGAACCGTTGAACGTTGACTTTGTGGCTGAGCTGAGGATTGAGTTAAAGGCTGAGTTGAGATTGAGTTATGGTTGAGTTTAGAGTTATATTGAGAGTTGAGTTGAGATTGAGTGAGGGTTGAATAGGGTTTGAGTTGAATTTGAGTGAGGGGTTCGGTTGGGAATACGTTTGGGGCCGAGTTGAGGCTTTAGGGGGAGGTTATTGATTGTTTACCAGTTGAATTAAGTTGATTTTGGGATTGAGTTGGCCGTTGATGGATGGTTGAGATTTGGTTCGAGCTGAATTGAGTTGAAGTTTAATTGGGGTTGAGTTAACTTGCATTGGGGTTGAGTGGGAAGTTCGATTGGTTATTTATTTGGGGTTGTTTCATGGATTGAGAAAGACTAAGTAGTGATTTGAAAGTTGATTTGAGGTTAAATTGGTGATTGAAGTGTGGGTTGGGTTGTACATTGAGTTTGAGGTTGAGCTGAACATTGGGTTAAGAAATTATATTAGAGATTGATTTGGGAGTTGAATTAGAAAATCCAAAGATGTGGGCTACCTCGCGTACCTTCATTTATCGGTCTACCAGTACCATGGAATCCATTTTAATTTGAATACAGTATGGCTGAGCCAAAAAAAAAAAAATCGTTTATTACCGCCCCAATTTCGACCTTTTTCCATTTTCTTAAAATTTGTGTTACTCTATTCGAACGTATACTGCTCAGTTTAAATGTTTTGAGGCAGACTTAATTTAATTGCTAGCATCAACATAATTGGATTAAACATGCTGTTTCATGCATAGGCTTGAATTATTCCGAACACACCCCCCGTAAACTACCCCTATATGAAATTTAGCTTTAGAATATAGAATGATGAATCGAAGGCCGCTTAGTTATGTTGTCTCGGTTTTGTGATAATATTTTCTCTATTCTGATTTTTTATTAAAATGTGCCGCACTTATCGCTTTATAGAAAGAGAGTTTATACGATTGCTCGAAGTGGTTTCCAACCTCAATCCATCGTGTTTACGTGGCCACTTAGCTCCGCAAGACTAATTTTCGGGTGAAAACCGGTAATATGCTGCTTGAGGTGCTAGTCAGCGAGTAGCAATAAAAGTTTAGGATGTTCATTGATCTCAAGAGTTCCCAATTAAATTGCGTGATTCTTCTAATCTAATGAATCCAGAGTAGTTCGTTTGGGGTTCTCATCCTATAACTTGTATTATGTCAGTGCAAGCGGTTGGTGGATATAACGAATTTGGTATTTTGTTTTGAATCCCGCTTTAGTTTATACATAGATGATTATTGGGTGAACTGAAATCGTACAGTAGTTTTGTTTGCATCATTGTTCAATTGTTCATTAGTTTATTGTTTTTAAATTTCATTAACGTCTGAAAGTAAACTGTTAATTGTCAACCTAAGCTGTCCGATCGTTTTCCGTTTAGTTTTTGAAAAACAATGAAACGAAAAGATATTTTGCTAAATTACAGAATTTGGGTTTTGTAAATTAAATTAAGATTAATTAAAAAGTTAAAATAAAAAAGTAGCCTCCGATTATGCCCCCGAAGCTGAATAAAACTTCGACGCAAGGTTTTTGTTCCAAGCTGGCAAATTCTTCAAAAGGCATGGGCGGAGCAGTTATACAAGGTAACCGAATTTTTGGACAAGCCATCGAAGAAAAGCAAATTTGTAATATTAATGATTTCTTCCGTAGGAGCAAAAAGTTATTTCGAAGAAGATGATTATGAGTTCGATGATAAAATTAAAAATTTTAACAAAAAATTAAAAGCGGAATGCGATGAAATGAATATGATAGATAAATTACTGGCTGAAAAGGATTTGCAAATATCTAAATTAGATGCTGAATTAGATAAGTTCCTGGTTTTAGGTAAGATATTAGTGTTAAAGGGAGTTTCAAATTTTATAAGAATATACCATAAACGTAAATAGGTGAGGCGGCGGCTGAAAAAGTTACAACTAAACCAAACAAATCCAGTTCTGGAACAGCAATTCGTCCACCAAAAAAGGTATAGAAAATAATTTGTAAAGGTGAATTCGCGAAAATTAAACGTGGCGATATTAAAAAAATATTTATAGAATAAACTATTGGGTCGACCTCCGGTACATAGATCACAGCTATCAAACGAACAAAGTTCCAATTCTCAAATCAAATTTTTGAAAATAGACGATTCTGGAGGGAATTTCAATTTGAAGAGATACCTTGCCAAATTTGCACAGAAAATAGGTCAACTCCCACAGGAAAGACCATGTGTTCATGCTCCGCTCGGCAGTGATGATATAGGTAAAAACTCTCTTCAAAATCCAGTAACTAACCAGCCAAAAAAATTGGAAAAAGTCAAACAAAAGTTCCGGAATTTAAGCTTTGAAAATGATGATAGTAGTATTAGCATGATAGCACCACTCAAAGAATTAAGACAAAAATTCTTGAGTTCAAGCAGTAGTAACAGTGATGATGTAGTTAAACCTCAAAAATTACCAAACTTCACATCCCGCAAGTTTTCACCGTTTTGTAACTCGCCAGTAAAACGTTCACAGAAAAAACGCTCATACAGTGTTCCATCAAATAAAAATATGACTAAGAGGAACGATGGTTTTGGTGGGAATCACAGTTTGGCGAGGTGCCTGGCAAAAAAACAACCAACACAGCAGAATAGAAAACGAGTTCAAGGTTTGATAAGTAACCGATTAGCTGTGAGTTTAAGCGATGAAAGTGTTTATAGTGACAGTGATGATGTAAGTAAACCACAACCGTCATCGCCAGTAAAACGATCAAATAATATAAAACGCGCATCAACATCGAATTGTAAGCCATCTACAAGTGTAGCACCGAAGCCAGGGCTACAAATCAACAGTGGCCCTGATATTGATCTACAAAGCATTCTAGACGCTTGCCTTGAGTTATGTGATAAAGATATTGATAAACGTCAGCCTTCATCAAATAAATCAGCTGTTAAAAAACGCGCATCAAGTGCCCCACCGTGTAAACCGATCAATAATAACAGGAATGCTGAACGAGGCAAAAAGAAGATACCAAATGGGCCGCATCTATTTAGCCGTTTATTGAATGGAGAAAGATGTTTCCCAGATATTTCCGAAATATCAACAACAAAACAAACAATGTATATGGCGGAACGAGATGCGTACTTATTATTTCGTCAACAGTTTGTAGATAAGGGAAATGTGGGCACATTTGTTGAACGACCGAATGAATTCGAAGAATTTTTTCGTAATTATATATGTGGCACGTCTAAAATTAGTGTACCGATTTCTTCACCAAAAACTAAATTGAAAAAAATTCCAATGGATCCTGGCCTGCAAGGAAAGGTATTAGATCTGTCTTTCGATTTTCCTAGCCAAGATCCAGAAATAATCGCGTTACTAATGAATCAAAAAATTCCAGTTTGGGTCAACCCGCAGTGTTTGGCAGATTTAGTAACGCCAAATTCTTTCAAACAACAAATAAATGCAACCGACGTAAGGCTTACAGTGCCGGGATCAGTAACACCAAAAACAATTCCAGTTGAATCTATAAATACTATGAGTCCGCAATTATTGAATGATATTGAAGCTTGTATTAAAGCAAGTGCATATTTATATCCCACCGATAAAAGTGTATTGGAAGAAATTAAAGATGTAATTGTTATTGTGCCAGAGAAAACTGATGAATCAAATGCCAATGAATTAGTAGACAATAATAAATGCATCATTGAATTACATCCGTTCCGTGTGGAAACATTATTTCAATTGCGCGGTGCAAATGCACCATTATGGTTTCCTGGCATGTATACCGCTTTTCCAGATGGTAAAAGTTCTGTACAATTAATTAATACACCAAGTACTTTAATAAGTACGGGGTGGAAATTATGTGCCCCGTAGGAGTTCACTATATATGTATGTATGTATAAGTATGTATTTTGTATCATTGTAAGTATGTTGTGTTTTTCAAAATGTAATATTGTATAGTTTTAATAAATTGAACATTGTCGAGTGTCTGCCTTGAGTATTCACTTTAACGAAAAGCGGGTCACTCTAAATATTGTTTGTATTTTTTTGTGATGAGAATCTGTTTGGAATCAAAATAGCTTTAGAAACTTGAAACAAAAACCAGGTTTAAGGCCATTCAAACCCTTTCCGGAAAATGTATACTTGAATGGCCAGCTAAGTCCCTAGACTTTAACCCCATTGAACGTATTTGGGATATGTTAGGGAAGGTTGATTAGGTTCAGAGAGCATGTCATCGGTATTCTAATTAAACCCCAACTCAAACAAGTCGTTGTTGAGCAGTGACCTCATATCTCAAAAAGATATTAGGAAACACTCGATACTAATGGGTGTCGATTAACATACATTTTTGTTTGTTGTAACAAAACCGAAGGAAAGGAAAGGTAAGTATTCAACTTAATTGTAACAAACTCTAATTCAACTTAATTGTAACATAAATTAATTTAATTTCATTAAATTCAGTGAAACTGAAAACCCATTTGCTTCACCATTAATTCTTTATTTAAAATCAACCCTTAATACCCTTAAATTAATTAAATTCAATTTGGCAACTAAATTAAAAGGACAGGAAATTAATCACTAACTAAATAACCTGAAATTCGAGATGCATAAACAATTTTAATTCTAAATTATGAATATTAATCCGTAAAGTGCGTCGTGGAAAAAGTTGCATGGAAAGAGTGGTGCATTCCAGCGGACCGCAATTTTATATTGATATTTTTTATTCAATTAGAACGATACTGAAAATTTCGAACAGAAAGATACCAAAAATTTCAGGAAAAAAATTAAACGGAGTGGGGATAATTTATTTTTTTGGAAAGTAGAGCGGTCCCACGGACCGCACAACGCTCTTTACAACTTCAAATTATAAATTTCAAATTCCAAATTCTAAACTTCAAATTTCAAATTCCGAATTTTAAATTCCAAATTTCAAATTCTAAATTTCAAATTTTAAATTTCAAATTTCAAATTTAAATTTCAAATTCCGAATTTTAAATTCCAAATTCCAAATTTCAAACTTCAAATTCCAAATTTCAAAATTCAAGCTCCAAATTTAAAATCCCACATTCCAAATTCCAAATTTCAAATTTTAAATTTCAAATTTAAAATCTCAAAATCCAAAATTACATATTCCTAGTTTAAAATTCCAAATTTCAAATTCCAAATTTCAAATTCTAAATTTCAAATTCCAAAATTTAAATTTCAAATTTCAAATTTAAATTTCAAATTCCAAATTTTAAATTCCAAATTCCAAATTTCAAACTTCAAACTTCAAATTCCAAATTTCAAAATTCAAACTCCAAATTTCAAATTTGAAATCCCATATTCCAAATTCTAAATTTCAAATTTCAAATTTAAAATCCCAAAATCCAAAATTTCATATGCCAAATTTTAAATTTTAAATTCCAAATTCCAAATTTCAAATTTCAAATTCCAAATTTCAAATTTTAAATTTAAAATTTCAAATTAAAAATTTTAAATTTCAAATTTAAATTTCAAATTATAAATTTCAAATTTTAAATTCCAAACTTCAAACTTCAAATTTTAAATTCCAAATTCCAAATTCTAAACTTCAAATTCCAAATTCCAAATTTAATTCCAAATTCCAAATTTGAAATTCTAAATTTTAAATTTTAAATTCCAAATTTTAAATTTTAAATTCCAAATTTCAAATTCCTAGTTTGTTGATGGTCATCCGTAATCGCAGCTGTTTGAATTCGAATGGCAAGTCAATCAAAACATCCTCTCGAGTCGAGGCTGATTGATGTTACGCAACATGATGGTGACTGAGCCTACTTTCAATTGCAAATTATGTGGTGGTAATCCGGGAAATTCCAGCGAATTCAAGAATTCTGTATGATAGTTGACTACTTCATCAACTATGTCAATAGGTTTGAAGGAAAACAACTTGCGGAATGAAATTTTGAATAGTCGCATTCAGATCATGGACATCTTTGTTTTGCACCGCAAATATAACTCGTTCGTTTAGTCAATTATGATTTTTGAAGTTTTGCACCAACTGGCAGAAATCAACGGGCAATGTGATGAATCCGGTCGAGATGTCAACTGCGATTTTCCCATTACCAATGTCCAACAATTGCTTCAAAAACACATCAGCAGTTCGATCTTGTTGCAAAATCACTCGCATGTTAGTCATCAATCGGAGAGACTTCACATGCCGCCACAAATTTGATGATTTTAAGCATGCGTTTAGTTCGTCAGCTGCATTTGAACGTGGAATAACAGAAAGAGTCTGCCGAAAAATACTGGACAACAGAATCGTATTTTCACCAAAAATGTTTTGATTGTCACGGAGATCTTTCAACGTTCTGTCCATTGTGGGCCATTGTCCATTCGTCCCAAATGATCAATTTAAATGAATGAATACTTTATGAATAAAAATTCATAGCACTGACTTTTTTATTGGTTTCGGCGCCTGCAATCGCAATTGACATACGGTTCCATTACGAAGTTAAAAATTTGTCTGAAAAATGTTTCGGCCTTTTATTCGCGACTTGCAACAAAGTAGCTGACATCTGGTGAAAACAATATGAACAACATTTAACCATACAACAAGGGGGATTAGAACTGTCAAATAGTTTAATTTGACAATACTCGTCCCCTTTGCTAACATAGAAACCAACGCCGACTACAGTTGATGGGAGTCGCCAATAGACAATATATTTTATTGTAATGACATACTCATTATTTTCGATTTGGTAAATCAGCTAAATAAAGTAGACAATCACTCATAATATATCTACCAGCAAAGTAGAAATATTATACTTCCTCCCTTTTTCTTTACTCCAGAGTCATACCAATGTATCAACTCTCTTTGAGAGTGTTATTCGTATGGGCATTATTATACACACACAAATGAGATTTCTGCTTGGGTTTTTTGATTTTGATTTAGTGAATATAATTCGCTAAGTCAATACACTTATACTTAATGTATTAAGCGACAGTTGGATTTTTGTAGTTCGGTCGTACTTCCCGCCCGAATAGATTGTGACGAATTACTTGCTTATTTGCAACATATTGATCCTGCCTGTCTCTACAAATTTTTCACTTTCGGAACCAGTCTTGAAAATGTCGCGACTTTTTAATTCAGTTTACGATGTTCTCGATTTTAATATGAAAAGAAATTCATTTAGAAATGAGTTGTTTAAATTTTTGTCTATAGATAATTGTTAGTTTATATTTGCTTACCGATTGTTCATATATTTACTGTAGGTAATCTGAAAAAGTTTTTAAACTTATAATGTATTCGCAGTTAGTGTTGATTTGGTCTAGTTTTATTTTTTAGGCTAATTGGTTAATAAAAACATATTCATTTAACAGAATAACATAGTTCTGTAATTATAAAGAAAAGTTAGATAAAATCGGGCACAACTTCACTCGCATCATTTAATATTTCTGTATTCAATGGGTAAGGTTTGATCATAGGTTTTGTACACTCTTATATTCCAGGGTTTAACCTTAACGTAAAATCCACATCCACAGAAAACCAGCTATCATAACCACACTGTTATATTCGTCTTGAAGGTAATAAATGCCTTCTTAATTGCATTTCTTACCTTCAATAAATACAAATTTGCTGTCTTTGCACACTATTAGCGCGATGTAAGTTTGTTTGACTCATTTATTATTATTTTGTGGGTATTCACACGTTTATAGGACATTTGTGATACAAATTTTCATACATGTGATTTCTTTGTGTTTCTTATGTTGCATAAACGTGGTGTCGTAATCACTTTCTTTTATTCACCGAATAAACAAGACCTTGACAGAAAAATAAGAGAAACTCCGCATACAATAAAGAAATTAACAAAACAGATTTTGTTTTTGATCACGAGTATAAAATATTCCATTCAACAATTATTCGCTATACCTATGCATTTATACGCGAGATGAATGGCCGACCCTTATTTTAGTTAGTCATAAATTAAAAAAAAAACATAAATTCCCAGAATTTACTTCACCCATGATTCTACTGCAGCAACCACATTATGAATATTGAAATTCAAACCGCGTGTGGCATAATGGGATTTTTAAATTTTATATGATTTTGATCGCCAATTTGTCTCTATAAAGTATGCATTTAAATAATGATTAAAACTCACGTTTTTGATCGTGCGTTTAAATCGATTCATTTGATGCCGCATTAATTATAATATTGGTATGTTGTCTATGTAACAAACGCACATTTATTGATAAAGGTTTGGGATACGAATTGTTGAATTCGCGAGCTACTGGGATTTCCATAATCAATATTTGATTTTAAAAATGTATAAACGTTTTCAACAAGTTTAATCATGTCATATTCTTATAGAGAAACTGTTTAATTTTTGGTTCTGATTTTTGGAGTAACATGTTCACCACCTTTGGTGGTTACCAACTTCTCTCCTTTCTCTTCAAGGATGAACAAAACAAATAAAATAAAATAATGTCCCTATAATGACTTCAATGCCATCTATTATGTGACATATTAAATTAATTTAAAATATTTTTAGTTTTACAACAAAATTAAGAACTAACATAGGTTAAGTCTTAATTAAAAGTTTGTATATAATTAGTTTGTAAAATTTGATTACATCTTCTGGCTAAAGTTTCTAGGGACATCCATTTTAAATGACCTGACGAACCTTAGTGGGCCGGACGTCAAGAGTATCGAGCGCTTTGTCAACAACTCAAAATGGTTTCAATGAGTAGGTAGCAAATAATAATTTGTGGTATGGCTATGGACCAGTCTGTATCTACGCCGGATCTAACCTAACTTGTTTTTATTATAAAATTTATCCGTTCTTGACAACAAATAAACACAAGAAAACAAAATTGATGTACACCCATTATAACTCATTACAATTATGTAACTAACATAAATTTTGATAAATTTTAATAAGTTTCCAATTTGCAAAATCACCTGCTTCAGAGTAACTTTTTATATCCCACCCAAATGTTAATTACCTTATCAAATTATAAGTGCTTTTAATAATCCTATATAGACAGCAGTCAAGAAAATATGTAAGCGGCAGATGTTACAAATATGTTATAGATTTAGTTTTATTTCACAGAATCATTAAGTTCGGGGTTTTGCCAATCAACTTTTGAAATCAGAAATTAAATTTTGTTTATTTAACAGGAACAACTAAACTTTATCGTTACGCCAGCTTTCAAGAAATATTTTCTTTTTAAATGTACTAGTTGTGGCCATATGCAACATTGAGACGTGATCCAAAAGTTCTAAATTCTACCAACACATTTTCTGTAGTTGTATGGCACAATAACGACATTCCAATGCACTCAAATTTAGTGCCAAACAATTATAATTTCCTTAGTGATTGTGTCTTATCTCACGATATTACAACAGCAACAAACTATTTATAAGAAAACGATATGGTAATAAATAAATTTAAAGCAAAAAGAACATTTTAGTTCAAAACTTAAATCTTGTATTAATTTCAGTTATTATTGAACTGTCCGTAGTGTGAGGCCGCAAACATTTTATTTTCCAATCAAAATGAATAAGTTTCTAATGTTCGCCATTTTCACAATATTTTTTGTTGGTGTATTATCACAAACGGCCAACGTAAGTTTTATCAAATAAATTAGACATATCCTATAACACGTCACACCGAATATTGTTTTAATTGCTAATGATCTAAATGCAAAATTTGTTGAAAGTTTATAAACAGGACGATAGCCGGTAGTTAATTAAAAAAAAAAAAAAAATGTGCGTAAAATACTTTTGAGCACGGTGTCAATGTCAGTAAATTAAAAACAATGAAAAACGCTTACTTTATGCACGGGCGAAAAATAAAGCGTAAAACAATTTTTTTTTTAAATAATGTGGAACGTGTGTTACTGTTTAAAATACTCGAGTTTAACGAACATTTTCATGAGTCGAATTAGTTATTGTTATGAACAATTAAGCGAATTTTGAAACTATCGATTTTAATAAGTTAGGTAATGAAGCAAAATATGACTTTGTATTTAAAATATGTTGTGGTAATTTCATCATCTTTTAATATTTATTATCTTTTAGTAAAAATTCTATTTTTTATATTGGCACCTTAAATGTTAGATTAAAAGGTTGTACATACTACGTTTCGGAAAAGAAAAACTAGTCGAGAAAAAACAGTCATGGATTGACTCAAACGATGAACTGTGATAAAAATAAAACGAAAGTTTACATGTTTGCACTTTATCTCATTTTTTAGAGAATCGTGGTGCGATAAAATAAAGAAAATTGTAGAAACGATCAGTTTTAAATTCTAAAACGATTGTTTTTATTATTTTTTATAATTTTAAAATTTGTTTGTTTCATGCATTAATTGTGTGCAAAAAACTAGAAGCAGCCAGCACTCGATCTCGAGAAGTGATCCTATTCACACCGCAAGGTAGACTCTACCGCCAAAAGCGTCAATTTAATTTTGGGTAAGTTTTTAATTTTTATTGTTTTAAAATACGTCTTTGATGTCATGTCGGCACCTTTGATGATTAATTGTGTGTTCGCCTTGCCTTGTAAGCTAATTAATAGAAGTTATCATAATTTTTGGTGATTTTGCATAAAATGGATAAATTGGTTTTGAATTTGTGAATGAATAACAACAAGTGCGTTTGCTGTAATATTAGCGTACATATATGTGATTATAGTATGTTAAATTTTTATTTATGATACAATCCAATAGTTCAATAGTTATAAATTTTTTAAAATGGTTTAATAAAAAAAAAATATTCACAATGAATCCTATTTGGTTTATAAAATCTTTATAATTTGTTAAAACAAGATAATTACAAATAATCTCCATCCATATACAAAATAAATTTAAAACCTAATGATCATTTTTGGAACTTGTTCCAACCTTGCTATTAGCTACATAACTTATATATATCCTAATGGCAATATATAATGGGCGATCGAACTATATGACCAGAGCGTATACTACGGCAATTATCTTGTACCGGATTCTGAACCGGCTGTATGACTTCCTTATTCTCTTCTCTTCCTTCAGATTCATCACTACCAGCTATTTCATAATCATCTGAGGACACGTTGCTTGTTATTAATATCCACCGGTGAAGAATCTTCCACCTAACAAGTTGTGTTATCATGATGCTGAATATCACGATGACTAATAATTAGTGATGGTATGATTTGTATCTCTGTCATGTTACTATTGTCATTATACAATCCATTCTTAATATTCTCCTCAAATAACATGCCATTTGCTTTAAATCCACAATTTTTGTTTTGGCTATGAATCGTCGATTTCGTCGGTAGTGAAGCTATCCTTGAATGATCTATCATTAACATAACCTACGATTGTACCGTAGTTCAATTCATGACTGTTTTTCCTAAATATTACAAGATCACTAACTTTTAACAAGAGCAATGCTTTTGCGTTTCGATCATTTTGGTTTTTCACAGTCGATCGTTAAATAACTGACAAGGAGCTGCATACTTGCCACTGGCGTAGTATTGTATTCCAGAATTCGATATTGATACTGAGCTGTTTCATTATTTTCGTAACATCGCTTTAAAATATTCTTTGCGATTGCTACTCCCTTTTTTCGCTAAGCCTTAGACTCGAATATTGTATGATCATGTTACATTCATCCACGAATTTGTCAAATTAATCCGAGTTGAAAGGGTTATTATCACACTTTAATTTTGTTGGCTAGCCACTGTTAAAGCACTTTCGCAGCTTTCGAATAACGTGACTTGCGGATTTATGCTCAATATGTTCCACTATGACAAAACCAGAGTATACGTCAATGATTGATATGAAGTTCATTCCGGCATACTCAAAAATGCCCATTGCGGCGATGTGAAGGGAGTACTCAGGTGTTTCTTCCTGTACTAATCGTTCTTTTTGATTGTTTCTTTTTAAAGTTTCGCATGTCTCACATGTCAATACAATGCCCTTGATTTGTTTATAAACTCGGCCACCAGTAATGCAGCCTAGCAAGAGCAAGAGTTTTTTCGATTCCAAGATGTGGCGCATGCAATCACTTAGTGATTTTTTGCTGTAGCCCGGTGGGTGCGAAAAAGCAACCCATTCTCAAATTGTAATTCCGATTTGAACTTATAGAATTCCTGACTGAAGTTGCCAAGTTTATGTATGATAAATCGGCCAACCTTTGATAAGAAACATGCAGATACGCTTATACTGCTCCTCTCGTTTGATCATAGAACGATATGTTTTGTAATTTTTCTCCGATAGGCCTGCAACCTTTGTTACCGTATGTATACCTAGATAGCTCCTTCATTTCCGTCATATGCATCAATTGCGCATGAGATAAGCTACCAGGTTTATAAGTTACACCCAATATGTATAGGATATTTAAGCAGAAACATAAACATTTTTTGTAATCGCGCGGTGACATCACCTTTATCTCGCTTAACCAATATTTTCAATGGCTTGTGGTCGCTTTCCACAGTGAATTCTTGTCCATACAAGAAGTAATGAAATCGTTCACATGCAAACCCTATCGCAAGAAGCTCCTTCACGATTTGAGCCCATTTCTTTTCACTCTTGCTCAATGTTCTAGAGGCATACGCTACAGGTTGTCCCTCCTGAATAAGTACTCATCCCAGTCCATCCTTTGATGAGTCCGTTTGAACGATTACCGGCTTGTCCTTATAGTAAATTGCTAACACAGGGTCAGCGGTCACTCATTCCAACAAGTCACGAAATTCGCGTTCATGTATTTCATTCCATTCAAATGCAATATTGTTTTGCGTAAGATTGCGCAATGCTGTAGATCTCTTTGACAAATTCGGGATGAACTTTGCAAGATATTTAGAAAGTTCCAAGAGTCGCATGGCATTCTGCTTGTTTTCCGACTTTTTCATTCTACAAATTGCTTCAAGGTACAATTATGCTTTGGCTTGACCGAACCATATGATAAAATATGACCCATGAATTCAACCTGTGATTTAACACCATTTTTTCTGGCGTATTCAATGACTAACGACAAAGACGGTGATCCCATTCAGTTTGGCCAATAATCGCAATATCATAAAAATATACCAGAACTCCTGGTATATCGCCAAATATTTGGACCATGTTTCGCTGAAACATTTCCAGTGCACAGTTTAGCCTAAAAGGTACATGATTAAATTTGAATCGTCCGAATGGGGTCATGAACGTAGTTAGATTTTAACTGGCTTGATCCAATTTCATTTGCCAAAATCCACTTGATAGGCCGAGAATCGAAAATACTGTCTGATTTGTCATATGGCTGGTAAAGTTATCTATGGTGGGGATGAGAAAATGTTCACTTTTAATAGCTTTGTTTAAAGTTTTAGGATCCAAACAAATTCTCAAGTTATTGTTCGATTTTTCCACAATTTGCAAATTATTGACACAGCCCGTTGGGTATGGATACAGGTGAAATGATTCCCTCCAGTACCAATCGCTTTAACTCCGAGCTCAAAGGTTCCATTCTTTCTTTATTCGCAGAACTGAATTTGCTTACGTAATTCAGTTTCAAACTCGGCAAATGGTTGCTTTTCCTGTTGCACTATTGTGTTTCAATTTTCTTTGGAAGCCAATATCCATCAAATGCTTCGATTACCGCTTGCAACGTTCGGATTATGTTGTGTTCATTTGCGTCTGCCGCTGGTGCTGGTTTTCCAGGAATCCCGTTGGTCGATCCATCAGGAATAACGGAATTTTCCCGAATGATTCGATTAGGCGATCATTTGTTGCTACTTTTACATAAAAAACACGCGTGGTTGTTCAAGATTTTTTGTGTTTTAGGGTTTATTTATACGAGGTTTCTAGATTATTAAAGATTATTTGCTATTATTTAAGGTTGTTGAAAGTTATTCGAGATTCCCGAGATCATTCGTCTTTTGCGTGGCATTAGTTTCATCTTGTAACTTGCAGAAAATTCGAGATTTTTGAAGAAACTGAGTATATCCTATAGATTTTAGCATAATATGATTACGTTTACTTCCGGATTTTCCAGATTACATTAAATTATTCAAGACAAGATTCAAGATTTTCGGCCTGGAAAATTTGAGACAAGATTTATAAGGCATGTAATCAATTTGGCTTTGATGGTGAAAATCTGGTTATATTTTGTGAGTATTCCAATGTATTTTTGACTTAAGGCAGATGTACTACATATTCTGTTAATCATTCTGTGGAAACCCTCGGTCGAAGTTTTTAATTTGCCAACAACATTATAGCAATGTTACCTGTCTTAGATAATACAAATTATCTATCTTTCGCGTAAGGTTTAACATCACCAAATGTGATTTGTGTAAGAACCAACTCTAACCCTCGTGAATGATTTGATCGTGTGCCTCATGCGATTGTTACTACATACATCGAAACCAGCACGTTCTTTTAAATATTTTTCACCAGTTGAGAATAATTTAAAGGCCACTTGTGATACAATTATTTATGCCGCGGGCCTCATATCGGCTATCAAACCTAGTGTAAAGCGATGCGGTAAACCAATCAAGAAAGCGTTAACTGGTAAATGTTCAATATTCTGATATAGAGATGGGTATTTAAGGGTCATTATAGCATGTCGTTTAAGCAATTCTGAGTAATAAATCTTGCTGTAACTAAGTTTCGGTTCCACAACAGATTGTTTGTTATTCGTTTCGAGACAAACTTAAAATTAGGCAACTATAGGTACAACTGTTTATAATATTTTGTTGTGAAAATAAAAGCATTTACAAATGGATAAATCATAAATGACTTTGAGTATGTCACAGGTGATATATAGTAAGGTCGGTAAGAAATCTCTCAACTATTTAGCCAGACAAAATGTCTCTTAGTTCTGTTAAATGTTCAAAAATATGAGGGGCAGCAAATTCTCCCCTGCCTAGAAATAAAAGCGTGTATCATCTGAATAAGAATGAGGTGCATGCGGAATGAATTTATAACTTTTAAAGGTCACAAGCATCGTTTGGTGTTTGAGCTGTAAAACAATTTTTATTAACAAATTTTGTTTTTGTTTTGTTATCTTATTTCAGAGTAAGTACATATATTCAAATTTGCATCATCTAGTGTCCAAATGAACCGTATACATGAAAATCAAAAATTTTATTTTGTCAAATTTATATAGGCCACGCAATCTGGAAGCCAATCCTACAATTTCCCGTTTGGGCCTTCTATCAGTATAGCGTACACAGCAGATTTTGGCCTTGGTCCAGATGGGCGTCCAACTGTATCCGGAGGACACTCAATCTCATACGCATAAAAACATTCGACGTGTGGACTGTCTGTCCAAAAATTATAATTTGTTACGTAATATTTTATACTCAAATTGATAAACTTCAATAAAGTTTTTGAATTTTTAAAGAAGAATTTGGTTTTGTATTTACCTAAGTAAAATGACAACTATTCCAGCAATGGTTCAGAAGATTCAACCTTATTTAGATAAACTACACAACATCTTTGTAATATAATAAATGAAAAAGGAATGGAACCTGTAACAGTTGGGCTGTTACAAGGTTAGTAAAAATTGTTCCAATAAAGCATATTTGGATGCAAATGATATATTATGTGTACCGAATGAAATTTGTGATTCCCCAATTTATATTATCTCATAGGTTACTACGCAAAAGAAAAAAACTGATACCGTTATTTTGTAGAAGAACAATTTAAAAAAACGAATAAACGTCAAATTGGGCATTTGTTTTATTTGTTTCGAAATGGGCGCATCAGAACGAGAAAAACGTGATTTAATAATTAGATTGTGCAATGATCATCCGAAGTATACCAATAAAAAAATTGCTAAAGTGGCCGGTGTTTCCAATAATACGGTAACAAATGTAAAAATAAATTTCAAATCAATCTTTCTCTATCACGCAAACCCGGATCCGGAGCTAAAAAAGGTGCTCGAAATAAAATGTTGGATCAGAAAATTGTAAGAGTCATTACCAAACATCCCTCGATGTCTGTGCGGGATTTGGCCAGGAAAATCAAAACAACCAAATCGATGGTGGAACGAGCTAAAACCAGAAATAATCTACGGACATACAAGAAGTCAAAAATCCCGAAAAGAGGTGTTGAACCATTTAATAGAGGGATCGATCGAGCAAAGAATCTTAACAAATGGTTGAATGAAAGAAAAGATTCTTGTATCGTAATCGACGAAGAGACCTACGTCAAAATGGATTTCTCGACACTTCCAGGTCCCCAATATTACATCAAAAAGAAAGGTGAAGAACTGGACGAAGCAATTAATACCAAAGCTGTTGAAAAATTTGGCAAAAAAACGTATGGTTTGGCAAGCAATTTGCCAATGCGGCTTAAGATCAAGTCCATACATAATAAATGGGTTTATGAAAAAGTAAATGTTCGCCGTAAAATGAACAAAAAGTGTGAATGAATACTATTATTTAAAAACTGTACAATATGTGCAATAGAACAATTAAAGAAAAATATTGGTTATATATTGCCGTTTAGTTTTAATTCTTCATTTACAAATCACAAATTTCATTCGGTACACATAATAGCTTAGTGCGCAATTTTTAATCAGTAACCTGCACTTTCTATTGAAAAAAAATAACGAAATAAAATTATACAATGGGGACAGCTACGAGCAGCAATGATACATCAAGAATTTGCTTGTCCCCACCGTCACACCATCCTATCACGGAAGATGAAACAATTGGTTTGCTTATCCGAAATATGAGGCCTGGATTACAGTCGACGTTTGCCGGTCGGTACTTCATCGATATTGCTACACTTGTAAACCAGTCAATAGCAGCAGAAGACACATTGAATCGCATTACATGGTTCTCTGTAATGTCCTTTCAGGACAAAAGTCAAATCTACAGCGATTTAATTACTTATCACGGTGAGGCAACCGATTTTCAAATACCAAACGATTCCGTAAATGCAATGACGGGATGGGTTGATCCATACCAATTAATAATAATAAAACCGAGATAAGCAGGATCGCTTGTTGGTACTGTGGGAATACTGCACATTTGTTTAAAGATTGCAGCTTGCCTATCACCACCAGGTTTTGTTCTGGTTGCGGTGCAAAAAATGTTATAAAAGAAAATTGTCAGAATTGGCGAAACAAACGTGCTACGGGAAACCTATACAACGAGGTGTCAGGAATTTCGAAGTACTGAGATTCCAGAATCAGGAGTCCCATGCTACAAATCCAAATAAATGTAGAAAAAACATCGAGCAATACCGATCCCGACAGGATATTACGCCATAAGCAGGATTAAGTTCGGCCAAACGCTTCGGCGGAACGCTTAAATATTTTAGAACTAGACGCGAAATTAAAAAAACAATTTCCCAGTCAAGAATCGCCACTAATTTTGATAACAGACTATACGTAGAAATGCTTATAAATGGGGTTCGCAGGTGATCAGCACCTCGGTCTGGAAAATTAAGCACATACTTGAACTCATCTCAGGTAGTTTGGCGTCCAATGGAGGGGGGGACCAAAGTTGAGTAGATTAATTTACCAGCTCCGTATCCTTCCAGTAGGGTGCACATCATGTGAGCTGTTCTGGTCATGTATTAGGTAGCTGCGTGATGGGTACAATTGTGTAACGGGTAACTTGATCACAATTCGCTAATTACATGCTGCCTCCTCGAGGCGACGGCTGGTACCTGATACCACTAGGCAGAATGTGGCCTTTCGGCAAAGGCTAAAGTACAGCGCTAAAGAGAAAACATTGTCAAAAACCCTAATCTAAGGTGGAACAGCATATACCGATGGATGAATGGCCCTTCCTGTAGTAAAGCTGGGTGACCTAAAGGCGACTTTCCATTCCCAGCAACTCGTAAGAGTAAAATCAAAACGGAAGTAGGGGCAGGGCTAGGAATATTCGGGACTGGGACTGCCCTCTCGAAGGCCTTGGGAACCAATACTACCGTCTTTTCAGTAGAAGTACTTCCTACAGTAAACATTTAGGAGGGAGAGCAATGAGCCAAGATAGTATGTATCACATACCTGCCGGCAATATTATCAGGTTCATTAAGAGCCTGAATATTGACTGAGCGGATAATTAAGCAGGGCTTAGAAGCACAAAATATATTTTAGGTCACAGTGCGAGGGGGCTAAACACCCATATGGCTCTATAACAATAATAATAATAATGAACTCATCTCAAGTTAATTTAATCTAACCTCCAATTCTACGCCTGAATCAATCTCTACCCCAACTCAATCTCCAACTCAAATTTCCACTCAACCCCAGTGCAATCATTAACGCAATCGCGTCTGAAAAACTACTATAGATGCATACATGAACTCAACTCAAACTAACACAATCTACCCTCCAACTCAACCCTCAATAAATCCATAACAAAAAGTGGACCAAAAACCACATGGTAATACCACGTGTTAATAACCACGTTGTTTTGGTTCAATTCTATGACGGCCCTCAAGTATTAATAATGACGGGTAAACGAGCCTTTTGGCGCATAATTTCCAAAATCTTATAACGAACTGACCAACAAGAGTTGGCGGCCCGCTAGCAGTGACCTGGGTCACTGCCTACAGCTATTGCCTGGCTATCACGCAGTCTATAGGGTGGGAATTGGACAGTGTCCACCAGGGGCTTGAGAGCTGCTATACTTACGACACCGGCATTTTCATAGTTAATCTAGCACGCACCTACACCGCACACATGGTCGCATCTTCAAATTACGCACTTAACAACACATAGAATATATTTTACAATATATTTGAAATGGAATGTCATTTACAACTTTAATTTTGATAATAAAAAAAACGACGGTATTTGATGCCTTCAATTGGTAATATGATTATTCCTTTAGATTCCGTTGATTGAACGGTGTGGAAAGCTTAACAGCTGCCACGCCCAAAGAGCTCTACAACATGATGTACTTGAGGTTAAACCCTCATTCGTAGATTGGCACAATAGTACGATCAAATTACTGCTACGGATCCGGTTATCCCGCTAACTGATTAGACCATCGACACTAACGGTAAGGCCGTTACAAATTTAATTTGGAGACTAATAACTGCACTACCAATAAAATGAGTTCGCACAACGGATTTCACAGCGAACATTCACTTCGCAGGAATCACGAAAGAACAAAAATAATGCCATTAATCACTAATTTTTGGTGATATGGCTGTATCGAACTTGTCGACGAAATTATATTCGAACAATCACTTTTGTTCTACAGACACAAAAATTATTAGGCTGTTGCACCTCTTGTAAATTCGAAAATCGATCTCCCCGTTAACAATAGTTGCTGTCAAAAAAAAAAAAAAAAAAATACAAAAAAAACCATCATGACGCCAGCGCCTCAAAAGCGTGTTTCCAATAGCCGAAACAAAACCAAATATTCAACACAGCTGCCACCGATTTAAGCGACACAATATGGCTTCATAGCTGTGCCCAGCCTTGTGCAAACTCCCAGGTGAAATTATTATGTAAGGATTTAGAGGAATCTCCTCATCACGGTAACGACCCATTCGTTAGAAGTTTTTCAATTCTCCGCCTTGAACACAAAAACAGGTTGGCGAAAAAAATCTAAATCGGAGAAGCCGGTCTCGAGGTGCCGTGCGTAAAAAACACCAGACAGACAACGACTCTAAAACCGATTATAATTTAACAGCTCAGTAAAACCAAATGAAAGCAGTTTCCAAAATTCCATATTCATCTTCTGATTCAGGCTACCTGATCATCCAGTGTTAACTCAGATATCCAAAGTCACTGTTTTTCCTGCTGCAGATCACTCCTGCATAACCCTTAAACCAATTTTAATTTATTACATTCAACGTCAATAACCAACACTCAAACAATCACTCGAACTCACACAGCAACTCCGTACCCAAACCCATACCGCACTACATCCAGAAAAGCTGCCTAACACATCGCGGATGCCATCTCCTCCCACTAATCCACTCTATCGCACCCAACAACTTTCTTCAAAAACTACAAAAAACGCCAGAACATCCAACCCGACCAAAACCCATCTGCCAAAACACAACCATCATCCTAGGAGTAAGGTCTATGCACACCACCACACATCAGCAGAATCCGATCAACAGTCCAACAAAACAACTGAAATCCCTTTAATATTCTAACGAACCCAAAAACTTCTGCACCACCCTTCCCATGCCCTAATCACTACTGCATGTGGCAGATTGATAATTGGAAATATTAAGTGAACGACCAGGCATTTCTTTTTTAATTTAAAATTTCCGACTTTTATAGAATTTAAGAATGTTAGATTTATTAATGTCATGCTATAGATTAAGTTTTAGTTTCCAGAATCATTAAAATTGGGGGTTTTGCTGATCGTCGTATGGAAATACATATTGATAATTAATAGACGTTAAATTATTATCAACAATGACAAAGTAAACTTTATCATTACGCAATAGCTTTTACCAGCTAGGTAGTTTCTTTATTTGTATGGAATTGTGATTGTGGCCTAACCAACAGTATCTACAAAAAAAAAAAAAAAAATTAATTGTCTACCTAAATATTAAGTTGTAAGTTACAAATTACATTAATTCTACGAAAAACTTATTTTTGTTGCATGAAACGTGAACACACAACAGTTTGATCGGTATGATTTTAGCACCAAATTTAATATTGATGTATCTGTCCAAACGTAAAATGTTTACTGCAAAAAAAAAAAAAAAAATTCGAAATTTTTTCTTTTAGTCTTAATCTTTTCTTATTCTTTTGTATGTTATCTCGCGACATTACAAAAACAACAAACCCAATGAACTGGTTTGATCATTAATATTTTCTTAAACACATTGATTGTTCATGATGTTAAATTATCTATTAATAGTTTATGAGGGAATTATTTATGAATTTTAATTTACTATAAATATGAATTTTAGCACAGAGGGTCGAAGATACTATATTCAATGTCGGGGAAAAACCGTCAACCGTGAACTACCTAGGCAGAATACTATAGATAGTTAAATGCTGCCCGTCAAAATGTTTTTAAAACAAAAAAAATCATTAACGTTATGTTTGTTGTTGTTGACCTCTCTGTGTAAAATGTAAATATATGGTATATATTGTATTTATTTAATAAAATATTGTGAAAACGATAGTAATAAAATTAATAAACAAATAAAAAATTAAAAAAACGAAACGTTTTGGATCAAAATCAAAATAGTACGTAAATTCGTATTAATTTCAGTTATTGGTGAACTGTCCATAGTGTGAGACCACAAAAGTTAATTTTTCCAATAAAAATGAATAAGTTTTTAGAGTTTGCAATTTTTACGACATGTATTGTTGGTACATTGTCACAAACGACAACGAGCAGTGATCGAACCACCGGCCAACGTAAGTTTACTTTAAAATGTGTGCCTTGTAAATTGGAATATAGTTTTGGTTGGTATCGTGATAGTATCGCGATATAAATAAAATTGTTAATGACCTATATACAAAAAAATTGGTTTTATGTTTTGCATAATATCATTTAATGTGAATTACTTCGTTTGAATTTTTAATTAAGAAATCGTTCGATTTTTTGTTTGTTATTCATCGATTGATTGCTGTTTGTTTAGTGATATAATTCAATTTTGTATACTCAATTTATGAATATAGAGGCAAGATCTTTATGCTAATTTTGAGTGTTTTGAGTGTGCCAAATTATTATCACAGGCAATGCTTAATAATGTTTTAATTTATTTATTTGTTGTGCGATAACACCGGTCAAATGGAAAGTGCGATTAAAAAATATAAACACGAGTGAAGGGCTTTTTTATTTGAAGAATGTGATGAATAATATACGATTTTGGATTGGTGATGGTCAATAAAATTGTCGCACCTTTCAAACATCTAATATGAAGGTTACCCTATCCGGTCAAAAGTGAATTTATAGTTTTAATGTTGAAAAATTGATTTGTGCCACAAAGTGTTAGGAAGCAATTATTTACATTCTTTATGTATTGTAAATATCATTAATTATATAAATAAGTACGAATTAGTAATCAACATTTAGGCGATTTTGCAATTTAATAAATTGTGGTTGTTGTTTGTAATAAGCTTTATGACCTTGCAGGTATAAATCGATGGCTTAATTAATAACGGCCCTAACCCACACTTTTTTCAAAAACGACATTTCAATGCTAAAATGCAGAAAATAACATACCGCATCTTTCTGTGTTATTGTATTAGCTTGAATCACAATATATCACGGTCCACATTTAATTTTATTTAACTAATTATAACTGAGTTAATGACTAAATAATATTTCTTTGCGAGTTTTCCAAAAATTTTACGAATGTGGGTTAGGGCTTTTGTTAATTAAGCCATCGAAATATTTCTGCGCTTACTTCTGTTTTATTCTTATTACAATAAACTATTGTTTTTATAGTTTCGTGGTCAAGACAAATAAGCACAGGCGGCTGGTCCACGAACGCAATGCATCATGCGTAAAGAGAATCAGACGTTTCCGTTCAAAATAAATAAAGCCTCAGAATTTTTGTTTTTGTTTATTTCTCCTTCCTTCAACTCTTTGAGCTAATCATAATCAACCGGCAATCAGCCTATTGTTTACATCTGTTTTCATCTAATTTTTAATTGCAATAATCCCCAACATGAGACAAAAGCAATTTAAATTGTGCATGCAAGCGAGAATATTATTGAGAAGAAATTGTTTTAGCAATATTTAGAGTGCTCTCTTCTGTTGAGGTGTAAAATGATGTAGTGATCAGAAATCAAGAATTTTTTTAAAATTTGATTTAAATTATTGTTCCAAAAACAATCTTACTTTTTTTGGTTGATTGTGCTTTTTGGGAAACCTACCTGACATTTAGTTAAATATTTAGAGCTACTTTTATATGGCGGCTCTCGATAGCTTCATCCGAATAAAAAACGCGCCAACCGATGTATCACTAATTTTATGACATTCCGCAAATCAACCCTTTCCAAATCACCAGTAATATCGAGAAACACAATTGTTTACAAAAATGTTGAATAAGCTTAGAATCATACAATAAACTAGGAATATCGAATAATTTCATGCCCATTAATTTAGATCAGTTAGAGAATTTTCTACAAGCTCAGCGACGTATGCTAGTTTTAACATGAGGATTTGACGAAAAATGACGAAACATTTGGTTGGTCCAAAACCACTTTTCCCGACGTTTTGAAAGTCCCTGAGTCTGAAGAAGCAACAAAAAAAAAAATTTCCGTCTGTCTGGACGTCTGGATGTCTGGATATCTGAATGTCTCAAGAACGGCTTGTCCGATTTGGAATTTTTTTTCGACAATCTATTTTTATGTTAAAGGCGGAGATTTGAAAAGCTTTTGGAGACTGTACGTCAAAGTGGGGTTGGGTTAGGATGTAATGAGCAGTTAACCAATTTTGTATATATGTATGCTGTTTTGAGAATTTAGTTTGGCGTAGAGTTTGCGGTTGAGCTGAGGGTTGAGTTGAGTTCCGTTTGCGAGTTGAATCAGGTCTGAGTTGATTTTGATGAAATTCAGTATTTCCAATGGAAATGAGATTCTCAAATTATTTTTAGATGAAGTTCTGGAATTCGGCCAAGCAGGATGTAACTTGCCTATCTCAATCGATTGTTATGAAATTTGAGATGTTCGTTGGAATTGGGATTCTAATACATATGTATGTATGTTTTTTTGATGAAGTTCTGGAATATGGTCAAGTATGATGGAACTTGCCTATTTATCAACTGATTATTATGAAATTCGACAAATGGGCTGGAAACTGCATTCTTAAATGATTTTAAGATTAAATTCTGGATTATCGGCCTATTAGGAGACACCTTAGCTATTTTTAGCTAATTATGATGAATTTTGACGTTTCCAACTAATAAAAGGAAATGTAACACAAAAATTATTTTTGGATGAGGTTGTGAGGAATAGGTCAATATGGCTTATAAATTGTTGCCTGATGAAATATCTGTAAATTATGCAGCTTCTGAAGTTTCTTTGAGGCAGCGTAAACCTTTATTTCAATTGTTTAACGATCGAGATTATCTTCGAAATACTATTCAAGTTCGCCTAGAAATTTTTCTCGCTAATCCTTCACTTTAAACGTTGGGGTAAGTTTCCTGAGTATTTACTGTCAGAGCTGTAAGTTTGGCCATGCTTAAAAAAATTAAGTATGGGGCGGACACGCGCTGAAGAATTAAAACTACTAACAGTATTGTAGAGTCTCGGAATTGTCAGTATCATTTTAGAATCACATTTCCATCGCAAATCTTGAATAGCCAAGTTCTATCCTAACTGGCCAAATTCCAGAATTTCATCCAAAAATAATTTTAGAATCCTATTTCCAACATACATATCGAATTACATCATGATCGGGTGAGGAATGGGCAAGTTCAATCATACTTGGCCATATTTCAGAACTTCCATTGTAAAACCTGTATATGCGTTATGCATGCAAGATATTTAAACAAATCTTAATGTACATGATTTGAATATGTTCCGAAGATTGTAAGAGAATTTAATCCAGTTTCTGGACTGATTGTACCACAAGTTACATTCGATATATACAGAATGTACGTGCAGGTTGTATTAGCGAATTTTACTAATACAGCCAAATTCCCTTACAATTTTTCTTCTTCACGACATTCTTACATCTCTATTACTGTATAAGCTAATTTTTCTTTAATTTTGAATGTTAATTAAACAAAAACACACTCCTTGACCAATTTGAACCAAACTTTCCACAAATATTGTTTTTGGAGGTTGAGCTGAAGACCGACTTAAAAGATTCAGTCTGGGATTGAGAGTAGACTTAATTTTGAGGACCGAAGTTCTGATCACCTAATGAGGTTTCAGCCCTTTTCTATTTACATAAACATTTAAACAATTTTTTTCTCGTTTCTGTGAGCTGATCGCCGGAAAATCACAAATATATTCGGAAAGCAATCTTATACTATTTTACAAAGTAAAACTTTAATCAAAGAATGCACGAAAGCAATTTTGGATGTTTTTGTTTGCGATTACTGCTTAACCAACTGCGTGGACCGAAACATTTTTTCGACTTCAAATCGGTGAATAGGTAATAGGTATGGATGAGCAACTACAGAGGGGCGTAAGAAGTGTTTAATTTACTGGAAGACGACAACCCTGGGATTCTTCGATGGAAGAAGCTGCTCAATATCGCTCACCAGCAAATGTGCGCGAAATATTTCCAATTTTGATAAAATCATGTGGGCTGTCAAACCCAATAGAACTGTGGGAAAAATATAAATACATACAGTATCAGAAAATATATTGTATAGACTTCGAGGGTTACATCCGGATTTTACGTTTAACTATACAATTCAATTTATAATGCGGATTTGATTATGATTGAAGACAAGTGATTTTTACGAGGGAAACATCTGACGAAATTACCAGAGAACTGGATTATGACGCCACAGAGCTTCAGGGCGTCGTGAATGCAATGACACTGCGACTTTTTTCAGAGCAACCGCAAGTATTCGACAGAGTACTGCAACATATTGATGGAGGAGAAGGAGCACGGATTTTTTAGACGTACTGGGGGGGGGGGGGCACTGGAAAGACGTGCTTGCTCAATTTGCTGCTGGCTGAAGTTTGTAAAGCCAAACACATTGTCGTTGCCGTATAGGACCTAAAATTACCACTCAATTTGGTAAGCGAAGAAACACAAATGTGTAACATCAGTAAAAATAGTAATCGAGACGTAATGCTGCGACACTGTAAGCTGTTAGTGTGGGGTGAAAGCACAATGGTGCACAAACTTGCATTTGAGGCCCTGGATTGAAGTCTGCAGGACATACGCAGTAACTCAAGCCTATAATGGGTGGTATGGTGTTAATGTTGGCACACGAGTTCCGGCAAATATTTATTATGAGTCATTTCAATCAATGGTATAAGATGTAATCAATGGTATAAAATTACTTACCGCTCAACATGGCGGGAATGTTGTAAGAGCCACTATTAAGATCGGACAGCTAAAGGACACATATACCAATTATACGCAACAACCTACGAGGGTAAGCAAATCACAGGGCAAACTTGATTTTCTGATAGACAGCTCTATATTGTTTGCTCACGGGTCTCTGCAGTGCGCAACCTCCACAAACTAGCCGAAAACAAAAAAATTACATAATATAGTTTATAATAAGTTTCGCAAGCGATTATAAATTTTATAAAAATTTCATTAAAATCTATTCAGAAAGTGTGTTTTCGAGAATTTTCGAAGAATCGAAAATTTTGGAGAATCGAGATTTTTGGAGACTACTGAAGATTGTCTACTCTTTACATTAATCAGAGGTTATTGGCCGGGTACCTACTTCGGCTAGAAACAATCAAGTCTTTCTTATAACTTAAGGACGCTAGTAGGAAATGCTAAGATGCGTCCAGTATAGCCGAATCAATATCTATAAACTGAAATTTAAAAATTTTATAACTAATATCCGTGAGTCGTGAGCATGAGTAAAATACGGTTCTGGGTTAAAACCTAAACCTGCTCTGCGCTTTAATAATCTGTATCACTCATAGACAATCTCATCAAAGATTCCACTTTTAGGTTACTGTGTATGACTGCATGACAAAAACGGTGATCAAAGCAACCTGTTTCAATTTTTTTAAAAAAATCTAGTAGCCTAAATTAAACAAAATTTGTTGTAGAAAAACGAAAAACATTTTGTAATTCATATTAAATCCTTACATAGTTGACCGGTAATAATTAAAATGTCAATTAGCAATCCTCTTATTATTATCGTGAAAATGCAGAAAAGCATTTCATTTATGGTGTTTGTAATGGCTATACGCTCGAGTTGCTGCAAGGGAAAACCAGATACGTTATACCAATCGGGAACGCTTTCCCGGTGAAAATCACTGGTCATCCGAGGAGAGCTGGAAGATCTAGACGGTTTGAGGTAGACGAAAATAATATAGTTGAAATGGTGATAGATGCCCCATCTACAAGTGTTCGTCGTTCATCAAGACGAACAGGAGCGTCACGGTCCACGATGCATCGTATTTTAAAAAGAAAACATTTGCACCCTTATCGAATAAAACGCGTACTAGACCTTTTACTCGCTGACGTCGAAAAATGCCGTAACCAAGTTAATCCGCAACTTTTTAACAACATTTATTACGCCCGTGTAAATCCAAAAGTTGTGCAGCGTAGTCATTTTCAATCTATTTGGAGTGAACATATGTGAGCGGGAATAGTTGAAGGAAAATTGATTGGCCTATTTGAGATACCATGTCAGATCAACGGGGAAGGCTATCTTAGTTGTCAGGATTCCTTTTATGTTACGCATTATGTAATAGAAATTGTTCAAGATTTTATTGTTTTACGAGATCCATTTAATATTTTCGATAATACTTGAATTAAACTTGGAGTTAAATTAAGCATAGCACTACGTTATTTGACATTAGGAGAAACATGATTTGCTTTAGGCGCAAAATTACCTAATCCGCACTTAAATTTATGTTTTTCTAATAAAAAAAATGCTATTAAAATTTCCAATTTCCAAACTAGAATGAAAATAACTTGTCCAAAAAAAATATTTCCAAATTAATACAACTCTAGAGGGGACTCTAAAATGTATCTGCCAGGAAATGGTCAGACAGATGAATTACGGCTGGATGTCTTTCGGAGAATGATAACTGCAGAATCCTCCAAGCTCCTTCATTGCTAATGAAAAACGCTAATGTCTACCATTCTATCAGGCAATCACAAACAAATTGGAGAATTTGCTCAAAAAACATGACGTTGATCTAGTGACGAAAAGTACCAATTTAGGATCGATGATTGATAAGTACAAAGATGTTCCACCACAATCATCCAATTCCGGTATTTACACTATCAGATGCACTGAATGTGAAAATCATTATGCTGGGCAAACATCAAGATCATTTGATAAGAGACTTCATGGTCATTCTCTCGCGGTAAGAAATAGGCGGAACACATGAATAATAATCCCGGACTCCAGATTGACTATGCCACTTCAAACATAATAAAAATTTTCAACGACAATTGGAAATTGGATGCCTATGAGTCGTTGTCGATGGACAAATATAAGGATGCACTGATGAACACAGATGCCAGCCCAATCATCTCCAATTTATTCACTGTTGTAAACGCTCTTGGACATCGATACAATTAATGTGGCAGCATGTATGATGGACAAAATGTTTTTATGAATTTGATTTGAATTTGTTGAAGTTCTAAGAAATGATTTTTGTGGTTGATGCTGTCAGTTTACTTGATATAAAGAAAAACTTTTATTTTATTATTTATTATGTACTTATAAAGGACCCTCAGCGATTTTATTCAACGCGTAAAAAATGTAATATTATAGAAATAGTTGCAAAAATAATCTGAAGATGATCACTTAGTGATTGAAAACGTTTATTTTTAAAATAAAACAAATTTATAGTTGCTAAAAATTAAAATCTTATTTTTATTCTTTTCCAATTACAATTTTGTTGTGGTTTTGCATCTATTTAATTAACCGGCACTGCACGTAAACGAGCTACATATTTACAAATGAGGACATAAGAATTACTTATTATTTGTCCTATAGTTCATTTGGATTTATGTTCGAGTCATTCCTGACTGCGTTTTGTGAATGTATATAATTTTCTGCCCTAAATTTACTTTGATTCAATGAAATTGAGATATTACCTCCACAGCAGCATATTCATGGTGTCTCTTCTTTCCATTTCAATGCCTTACAGGATTGACATTCATTAATTATTCGTCCCTTAGCAATCTGTCTATGACTGCCAAAATCGATTGCAGAATCATACTCAAAAACTGCTTAATTGAATACGCCACAGGTATTTTTAATAAATAATTGTGGCTGCTGCGCTATTTTCAGTTCATATGCTAACAAAACTATAGTTTGGAAATCGAACTTGACACCTTTACTGGTACAATCCGTTGCATTACGCTTTAGCTATACTGAACTATTATGACGAATATAGTCTTCGTTTCATTTTTGTTTCAAATTGAAAATTTGTCGTTGATTTGCTGCATGTAGAATGCTTTAAAAAAAAACATGTTTTAACACTGCAAGATAGGGATATGAGATGACACATGTCCGATATTAATCTCGGCCATAAAACATGTCTACCTGTGAACAAACAAACACACTTTCACAAATATTAGAGGATATGATAAGATGTAACCTTCGTCAAAAAAGTATATTCTGGTTTCTGGGTAAAAAATTTGTCGGCCTGTGTTATCTTTGGTGTATAAGATGTCACTTGTCACATGAACGTCGAATCATGCGCTAGCGTTCTAAGTATTAAATATCATTGAACGTATGTTAAAATCGTGGCAGAATTGAACAGAACTTAGCAGATAGTTTAGTTAATTACAGTGAAATTAATGAGTGTACTTGGATTGTCGATATTTAAGTCCTTTAGAAGTGGATTTAAGAATATTTGAGTTAAAATTGTCTGACAAATCGCATACCAACGTAAGTCTTCCTGTTCATTTGCCAGAAATCCACCCAATTTTTTTAAGAAGGTTTGGAGGAAGCCTTGTTACGTTAAAATGCTATTATTAAAATTCTTTGACCCACTAGCGAATGATTTATTATATTGTGAAATGCCAACCGAATCTGCTAACCATACATTGCAAAACCGAAAAAAATTATTCTAAAAAGTGTTGGAGTCAGAACTACAATCACAAAAGTTCGTTTTGACCCCTATGAGGGTCTGTATGTTCACAAAATTAATGAAGACTCGGTCACTCAGCTGGAAGGAAGTGGAAAATCTTATAACAGCATAGGCAACGTGAAAACATTGGATGATAGCGAAAGTGAAATGGAAGAATTAAACTATCCCCTTCAGTTCACAAATTAAATGTGAAAGGTGGTTGTTTTGTAATGCTTATAATGCAATGCGTAAAAGTTATTAATCACAGATTTCGGACCCAGTCTTTATAGGAATAAAACCCATAAGATAAATTTATCATCGATCCGGAACTCGGTTACTAAATAGATGAAGTTTTTTTCCTGTTTGCCTTCATGCAGTTTTCAATGTAGTATTTCAAATTTTTTGCAGTCGGCGAATGTCGTTATAAATATTGCATAAACAGGTTACAAGATAGATTGATTTAATTGGTATTAACAAGTAAAAAATGGAAGATAACACAGACTTAGGTTACTTATACTGTTGGCATTAATGCACAACCTTGTCTTAAAATAATTTGTTGAGTAAAGCTATATACATATTGACGCCATTTTTATAATGAATGATGTTCGTCAACTCGCTTAAGTATTAAGATAACAAATAATTTAAAATGTTTATTGTTTCAGGTACTTATGGAGCCGCATTCGATGAAATTGTTGTTGAATCATCTTTAAATGTGCGCAAAAAACCAGATGCAGCCCCCAGACGTGTCAGACAAGTGATTCTCTTTGCACCGCAAGGTAGACTATACCGTGAAAAGCGTCAATTCAATTTTGGGTAAGTTTTTATTATTTTATTGTTTTAAAATACGTCTTTGATGTCATGACTGCACCTACCTTGGATGATTAATTGTGCGTGCGCGCCTAGCCTTGTAAGCTAATTAATATAGAATTTATCATAATTTTTGGTGAATTTCTATAAAATGGAATAAATATTATATTGAATGTGATTTGTGAATGAATAACAAATGTCATCTATTATGTGGTTGCTGTAATATTGACGTGTGCGAAATATTGAATATACAATTTGATTGAATCATTGAATGATGTTCCAATTGTGGTTTTTGGTTAAGTATTTTTACTGGAATACATCAACAGGTTTATTATTGAATTTTAATTAAATTTTGCTCATACGTTTACGATAGCACGTTTTAATATTTTGACGTACTTTTTATAGAACCATAATTGTCTTATCTGTGTTCTAAGCAGATTTCGTTTGTGAAATTTATCAAATGATCTGCTGACCCTTGTATTTCACTGAATTTTATAAGACTATGTAACGATTATGATTCACTTTGCACTCCACACTAAATCATTAATATTCTCTAAATAAATTTATTTAATATATAAATTTGTAAATTAGAATTCAAATGTCTTAGCTGTACACAAACTACTAATCATGAATTTGAAGTATACATGTTTAGTGTGCAGATCCTATCCAAGTTCATTGCACCAGCGAACAGATCAACTTACTTTAATATTATTGGTATAGATTTTGGAATCAAATATTTATTTGAATATATTTTTGTCGGCTTCTGTGGCCGGTGGGTGTTGTAACTATGTATTGTTTGTAAAATTAAGAAAAATTTATAACAACAGTTACATTGAATTCTAGAAACGATTTAACTAAATCGAAATTTTTTAGAAATTTAGGTATACCTCGAACCTGATAAATGCTGCCTTTCCGACTACCATTGTTACCATATCGTTACAATGTAAAGTTTATTAACACAGTTCTGTGGTATCCCTAAAATATTCTCAGAATTTCCTTTGCTTGTTGAAGGTGGTGACTAAACCTTTTGTTTGCTGCAAGCTCATTGCTCTTTCTCCTTCATTTTTTTGATTATCCCTCTTGAACAGCTTGTCACCCACTCCTTCGGTGCTGGCCTCACGTATAATGGATCCAGATTGAACCTGAATTGAGTAGAATTTTTAATTGTTAAAATACTGGATGAGCTGTTGCTAACCGACTTAATTCTCCTTTAAGTTGGCAGGTATATAGGTATTTTGTTATTGGGGCACCCGCGTTTGCGAAATTTCTAATAAAGTGGTGATGTCATCCGGCCATTCCTATTACTGTCGTCTTGTTTTCTTAGTCGTAAGGGGTGGATCTAATTCCACAATTTCTTTAATTTTTATTGGATCCTGTTTGCACTTATTGGTTACCAATTAAATAATTCAGGCAAGAAGTTTCTTGTATCGCGAAGCTTCTTTTGTCTAGCTAGGTTAAGTTAGTCAGTTCAGCTGTCCGATGTGTAAGGTTGACCATACCGTGCAATATTTTTTAGGTTGATATTAGTTTTTATTATTATTCTCCCTTTCCTTATTTTTAAAATCCTTCCAGAAGTAAGTCAACTCTAACAAATCAAGATGATCCCTTAAATTAGCGCACATACCCAAAATACCATACAGTTAAAAATACGCCTTTTACGCCAAAAACCAAATACGTCACATTCCGACATTTATAGGTGTCTTTTCTGTAACTGTGATAAGCTTATGGGCACTCAAACAGCCTTTCCGTTGGAAGTTTCGATAATGGGGCCGCGCAGATCGGCAAACTTTTGCTCACCTCAATTACTCAGTATTTGCTTTTTGAAGTCGATCGTTAGTTTTCTGGATCCTGATTGAAAAATCCGACAACGATTCTTTGATGCAATAAGATGTTCTCTTTTATCTCTAAGTATCAAAAAATAGCAGTCTTACCACAGAATTATGGGAACTGTATACCTACTACCTAGTACCAACCCTCCGCTGTTATAGAAAAAAAAAAAAACGGTAAAGTGATTTAGTTTCGAATTTTTCTTCTACAAGGTTAATCTCAAGGTCATATAGAAACCGTAGAGCTTGAAATCTTATCAGCTTTATTGCCAACTACTAACACTAACACTATCGAAAATGAATCGAAAATGATGCTGCAACATGTCACCCCAGGATTTAAAAGACAAACTCAACATCAACTATTGTGGATACTGCCTTGATTAGTTTCTCTTGCGAAAGAAATAAAAGGTTATGCGACTGTATGAATTACAACTATGCAATGCTAATGTTTAATTTCGGTATATTGAATGAATTAACATTTCTAGTTAGCAATTAAGTCGGCCCTCAGTTTTTTATTCATGACAATAATGCTCTCTTAAAAACAGTCACGAAGTTATTCAAAAATCCTGAATATAATTAATTGTCTCGGCTAGCGCAGAACTTCGATTTAATTTGGCGGAGGATTAAATTAAAATGGAAGATATCACGATCTAGCAAGACCAAAAATTTGTAGCATGATGTTACGAAAACCGTGTGGGATAAGTTTCTATCAACACATTTTTGAACCACTTGCGAGATGTTATAAAGACGCAACAACAACTGACCAAGTGCATTCAAAACATAAGTGACTAAATCACTAGTTAATTAACCAAAACTAAATATAATTGATTTACCGGTTTGTTTTAATTTTTTCCATAATGCACAAATAATTACGAGAACAAATTTGTAAGCACAAACAATTTCGGTAAGCACTGCATCTGGTATACCGGACTATAAAATTTATACAAAACTAAGTGACTTTAATTGCCAATTTTCTTAAAAATCCGAAGTTGTGTAGGAAAGTAGACTTGTTTCGAAAGTTTTTAGTTTTGTTTTCATATTTTTGCGAAACGCAATAATTCGTGCCATTCGGCGTTTTCGAGAATGTTTTTGAAATTTTTAAAACTACCAAATCGGAATGAACTTTATAAAACTCACCGAACAAAACTTTTCATTGTGCTTTGCTTTTAAGCCTTTTAGCAAGTAATCGTATATCGTTTGATATTAACGCACATTTAAGTGCCCTAACATAGGGTATTCTGGTGTATAGTCTCATCATCTATTTTCTACTTCGAATTAAAATTATTCATAATTTTTTTAAGCCTAACAAAAAAAAAATTTGATTGACATGAGAATATAATAAAGACATTTTATTGATTACTTTGCGACGTGATAAGATGAATTTTGTATTTTAAATTCAATAAAATACAAATATACATAATAACGACCAAAAGTAAAATCAATTATCTATATTCGGTTTATTATTGGTTAAACGTGATAAGTGTCTCCAAAAAAAAAATTATTGGCCACGAGGACACATATTGAAATTCGATACATAATTACCATTTTATGATCTTAGTCGCATCTTCTTTTCCATATACATACATAACATAAATTATTAATGTTCTTAAATATGTTATAAATTTGCCTGGAATCGTAAAAATGTCTGAAAATCTTAATTTTCCCATCATAAAATTGTTGTTAACGGCCTATCTTAACTCGCGCATTTTTATAACTTTGAGTATTCGTGCATGAACAAATTATACAATTTAATAATGTATTTATACGAGTATATATACTTAAGAAGTAAAGCTAGAACACTTTGTGTAAATATGTCTGTAACAACAAGCGTAAGACATTCAAATTTATTGTTATCACAAGTAATTAAGATATAATAAAACAAATCAAATAAATTACAATGAAATTTATTATTTACCTGCGGGGGCAATTGAATTTTCATTTTGTGTAATATAATTTATAAAAGGTGTGAAGTTATATATGCCGCCAGTATAAAAGTTGTACGCATCAGCAATAAAAATTAGTTTTCCAGTTTGGGTTCAAAATGTTCAAATTTAATTTTTGTGTAAGCTTTTAAAGTAATTCGATGGTTTTAAGATCTCTAATACCCTTGACAGACTAGGGATTAGCTAAGCGCGATTAGTGATTTTTTCGAGATTAGCTGTAGTGTGTCAAGCTGAAGATTAGCTAATCTCGTTTTATTCGAGGATTAGTGACTAATCGAGATTAGTGCACCAATCCTTGAAAATTTTCGAGCTTATCTCGTTGTATCGGGTTTAGTGATGGTATACAAGTAGCACTACAATGTGAAATAATTATTTAAACATTGCTGAAAATGCAAGTGGCGTGAATTTACGATAGAAGTTATAAAATCAATGACATCTTAAATAATTTGTGCTGAATAAATTTTGAGGAAAAAAAAAATCTAGTGTGTTTTAATGTATAAATCTTATGAATATTGAATTAAAAACTGAGTCCAGCTGATTTACTATAGCTATATTTCAGCGAATCACCATAATAATATTTTATTTCTCTACAAGAAACTAATCCCTAGTCTGTCAACACATATGGATTTGTGGTGGATTAGCTAATCTCGTTTCACTATAATCGCGCTTAGCTAATCCCTATAGTATGTCAGTGGTATAAGAGCGAGAATAAACTCTTTATCTCTAAATTATGTTCTATATAGTATCGTCCAGCTAAATACTATCTAGTTACCTTTAGGATCATCAAAGGAAAGACTCTTTCCAAGGAACACGTGGTTAAGAGTTTGTTCCAATTAAGTTCTAATCTCCGCAGATTTTTTGTAAAATGTAGCCTCTGGTAGTAGTGTAGGCTAATTGCTTTTAATGATTATATAATTTAAAAACTTTGTAGCGGTTCATTAATTCATTCATTCATTTTATGCATGCATATGTTTGAAGTTAATTTCAAAAAAAATCCAACAATAAATGTTAAATACATGTCACTATGGAATACATTCTGTTCGTACTTATTCATCCGCTCAAAATATTTGACAGCTATTGTTGGTATTTTAATGTTTAATGATCAAAATTACGTACAGATATGTATTTTAAAATTTGCTAAAATGGCAAAAGACTTGCCGAATTTGTAAATAGCCTTAGTATCCTTAGGGAATTGAATGCTCTTTCTCATTAGAGGAAAACCTAGGCTTAAACCTGTAAATAAAGGCGAAATCCGATTTCAAAACAGTAGATAGCATAGACTTTTGTTATCGCTCCAAGAGTAGTAAGTGGAATGCAGGGCCGGCTCAAAGTGTTGCGAACTGCAGGACGCAACATTTTTCTAAGTTAATTTTTTTAACTTGGCCACGTTACAAAATAAAAATCAACTTAAAAAACATGACGAATTAAATATTGGGACAACCAAACATTCAGTGTTCGTTCCAAAAGTAGAAAAAGCAATTAAATAAAACAATAACTCGATATCCAATACATAATTGGTTATTGATGGGACATCTATTGTGTAGTAGTTGTACTTCGTTCTAGTACCACCAAATAGAATTAGATGGTACTTCATTTTATTTGCGTAATCCCTCGAAATTGGTGAAAACATCAAATAAGAGTGAACAAATAATTAGGAATGCTTCATTTATCTTTTGCATAAGTTGTTTTTCATTTTCTGATCGGACTGTCGAAGTATTTGGTCGCAAAAACCATAAAGGGGGGAAGGGTGGAATCGCAGAATAAGCGATGTGTTAAACGTAAAACAGCGCCACGAACTGATCGTTTCATATTGAAAACATATTGTGAAAAGGCGAAACAAAAATTAACTAATTTGGCCCCGAGGGTAAACAATATGTGAATAGGCCAAAAACCAAAGCATATTGCCCACATTATTAAAAAAAAAAAAAATAGAAAAATTAGGGGTCGGTGGGGAGGGGAGGGATATTATACCCCTGAATCAAATTACCCGGGTAATCGATGAAATTACCCGTGTAGTCGAGTATTCGAAAAAAGACGAAAATATCCGAGTAATCGATGATCGGTAATGGATGCCCTTACTTTAAATGAAGTTGTTAAAATTTCGACTAAACAAGAAAAATTCAGTAGACCCGGTTTTGGCAATACATACAACACAATAATTAACAGTTAATCCTTTAACAGGTATGCTTCAATTAGTTCACCCCGATGCCGCTTGGCCGATGTAAAGCGGAGCACGAAATGTTTTAAAAATCATCACCAGACTTTCATATGTACTTGGACTACGATTTGCTGGTTATTTAGTTGACCCTTCAAAAGCATTTTGAACTTCTAAAACTGGTGTTAAAGCTGTTAATTGCGATAACAAGCTTACCAATAATCTAAGCAAGGACTATATCAAATTTGAGCGCTCTTGCCACTCTACCTTTAACGAATTCGGATTATAAAGATCCTCTTTTATATAACAGGTGATGCCAGTACCAAAGGAATGAGAGGAGCACTGAATTTGAATTAGAGTGTCCAGCCGCTCTACGTTACAGTAGTTGTCTCACCAGTTCAGAATACTGTTGTACTAATAGGCTAGAAAAGCTACAATTAATGAAGCTCAATTCAATGGTAGCAAATTCTAAACTTAACGTTCGAATTTAAGTTAGTATTTGAGCAGGCAGCGTCCTACCCACCCTCAATCGAACGTATCGCAACGATTATCGTTCCTGGGATCATATTGTTTGGATACCGTCGTATTAATCACACCGAAGAATATCAGCTGTTGGCTGTTGTAATAAATTCACTGGTTAGATATAGATCAAGTCAGAGACAACCACGAGCTCGATAAAATGCATTCATTCTGTAAAAATCATTAAAAATTTATCTGAAGCTTACCAAAAATATGTACAAAACTAAATTCTTTGGTCTAGAAAGAGTATATTAAAGAACTTGCCAAACCAAAGCTTGTACTACTATTGGCGCTTATTTTACTCCAAATGTTCTTTGTGAATCATTTAGGCGAAAGAAAAAATGCGTTCCTACACATTTGAATTTGTGCTAATCCAGAATTGGCTAAAATCAATCCAAATTAACCGACCAAACGGCACACAGTGGTTAAAGCTGCGGTGTTTGGATTGGGAGGTACAGGGTTCGAACACCACACGCGAGACCGCCCGGCTGTAGATCCGTTTTACATCATCAAGCATTGCAATGCTTCATGTTAGCAGCCTTTATTAATCAATAAAAGAGTCGACGTTTATATTTTTGTGATAAGTACAAATTTTTTCAATTAAACGGCTTCCGCTTATCGTCTTTTAGGCGCAAATGAAAAATTATTTGCCATTTTTCAGTTACTAGGCTACCTAGCACAAATTTTTTCCAATGAGCACTATAATTATCACAATTCGGTTGTATGTAGCAGTATGAGAAGTTTCTTGCTTAAATTCGACAGTTTTCCTTCTTCAAACCCACACGAAATTAAGAATATGATTTAACCCCTAAAGTTTGATTTCAGTGTTCAAGAATTTTATTTTTGATATTGAGTTTGAATTTGTGTAAGTAATAAACCACCGGAAAATGCATACTCTTGCAGCACATGTTTCTTGAACGCAGATATGCGTGCATCACTGCCTGTAGAAATGATACACATCTGTTTCCAGAATTAAAATGCCATTTTTACAAAAAAAAAATGTGGCCTAATAACGATCGACATGTTTTAGAAATTTGTAAAGCTTGCTAGCTTTGTGAAACACCCATCATTGCCATATTTATATGTTCTGCTTAAGAGATTTTATTTTTTAATACAGGCGTCAAACAGAAGTGCCCATATTAGAACCACCAATCCCAAAATATGGTGCAAATTTGTCTGTCCTGCCGGTGAAAGCACAAGACTAAAATTTCTTTGGGTTAAATTCAACCCTGATTACCTCATCCCATTTGCCAAGACTAGCTTTCATAGCAAACCACTCGGCGAGGAGATCCTTCCGTGACGGAGAAGAAGATGTGGAAAGTAAAATATCATTAGCACAATATTGAATTGGATTGAGAATCACGGATAAGTTATTGTAGCGGTTAATTTAAATCGCAATCCAATTGATAAATTCAATTTCACCACTACAAACAAAATGTATGAAACAAACATATTTTCAACAGTATAAAAAAATTTAGTTTGAATTTTTATCAATCGACACGCCATCTCATAACTATTAGTATAAACAGCATACTCTACACTAACAAAAATCTTTTATTCGCATTTCTCCAAACAACATCGCCGCCTACCATTTCGGGATGACCACCATAACACAAAACAAAAATAATTTCAACATGCAACACGCAAAACAAACATGAACAGTGAAATTTATTTAAAACAAAATCGTTCCATTGCTCTCTCGCTCTCGCGTCAAAGTGGTGATGAAAATTATCGTGAAAGTATCTGTAATTAGTAAGTATGTATATTGTAATTATTTAGTCGAATTAAATTGGGTAAGTATACCAAAATCACGTCACTGTTTTTTACGTTGAACCTTTGCTGATGCTCTGAAATTAACTGATGTTTTGTGTGATTTTTTGCGACAAACTTTTTAGCGAAAGGCTGGGGCTAATTGTGAATTTGAATCGAACGTATTCGACTCTACGAAGTATAAAGCCTCGTTCTCATTGGTCAAGTTACTTGATTTCAAGTACTTGAATTCAAGTAACTTCAACCTATTTGACCAATATAATCGCGTTATTTTGCCTGACTTCAAGTTTCAAGTAAAGTAGTCGAGCTTTGAACTTTTATATTCAAATCGAGTCGTCTCAGAGGAACCATATTATAAAACGTTGTAGTGTGGTAAGTACTTTATTAAAATAGTGAAGGTAGAATTTTTGACATCTACAAGAATGAATTGAATAATCATAATTTTTTTGAAAATTTATTTCACACGATCTGTGGACGGCTTATTATGGGAAGAATGCGATATGTAGAAAGTGTATGTCCTACTGACCAATGAATCTTTAAGAACTTTTCTTTCAGTTCAGCTGTCACTTAACATAGCGAAAATTAACGCGCAAACTGAAGGAAATATCAGAATACGTACAAAGTACAATTTTAGTACAAACAAAGTACATATTTGTCAGTTGTTACGGATTCGGTGGCCGATATGTCAAATATTTTGTAAGGAAATAATATTGTCAAATTCTGTAAGAATGCTTACTGAATCGCTGGCTATCCTTTAGTGTGATTAGAACTGCATATGGTCTTTGCAGTAAACTAATATATAAAAATTCTAAATAAAATTAGATTATCATAATCCCATCTTAGAAGCAAAATGGGTCCCAATTTTATGTTATGTTATTTTTGTTTTTTCAATATCAATTTATTACCGACCGAACAAATCACACCAAATTCTAATTTATACACATTTTTCTTTTAAGATTTCATTAAAAATTCTAAACTCGATTCTTAGCTTCTTGCATAATTCTTTTCGGTTAAAAGATTAAAAAATATTTAATGAGTTGCGCGTTGCGTGTGTGTTAAGTTCTATTAAAGATATTGATTTATTGTTTAGGGTGAACACTTAGCATACAGAAAGGCACAAAATAAAGGCGGCATTTGAAGATTATAAATTCCATATATTAGACGCTATATAATAGGTACGTATACCTCACTCCGTTATTGTTTTTGGCGATCCGCGCGAAGACCTATACGCGTACAATTATTTATAATCGTTTTCTCGGCATCATCAATATTTGAATAAATCATTATCAACAAAAAATGTTGATAATATAAACTCAAAACGGTAAACAAAGAAGTTTGACAAAAAATGTTAAGCAGGTATGATTTACGGTTAACAATTTGCTTAAAATTTAAATTGGTGTAATTCTACTCGTACATCTAATAATTTATTTCGATATTGCGATTATTAATTTATTAAATGACAAATTTTTTTTGATTTCCTGTCGTCTTATCAGTCATAAATATTAAAGAAGAATATTTATGTCTCGCATCAGAATGATAAACAACGCCAAAATTCACCAAATCAAGCCATAAATATTCAATTAGGTCTATCAGGAAGTGAAATACAATTTATTGATATCTATATAATCAATAATAATCTGATTAATTTTAATAAAGTTAAGTGTTTTTAGATGATAAGAGATTTATCAATGAATCGTGAATTGAATTAAATCATCGCAAAAAAATATAAAATGCCGCAATTGATTTATTTATGACAGCGCACCAAAGTAATAAAATCACCACAAATAAAAATTCAAAATAGTAAATAATTCTTGATTTAAATTTATATAAAAATGTTAATAAATTATTATTACTATGTATGTAAATTGGAAAGGCCTTCGAAGATTTACCCGCACCTTTATGCAAACCCTCTCAATAAATTTCTTTGTTCGAATTCAAATTTTTAATTTGCTCCATCAAGATCATCAAACCCGAAATCCTCGAGATATTAATTTTAAAAATTTTAAAATTAGTAACTCAATACCAGAAATGGAAATTAATACCTTACCTTGGCGTCATTCCGCATTTCACTGACCTTTCGCTCAACATTCTGGTTTGGTATATGGAGCAATAAACTTTAATTATGGTGACACTTGTAATTCTATATTTTACATCATAAATAATTGCCGAAGCATATAAGCGTTCCCATAATACTTCAATCGACGAACTAATGACAAATCAGCAATCTTTCTTGCAAGAGGTCTCTCTCACGTCACATCGCCGTTACTGATGCAAATTATAAGGAGTGTTGGGACAAAATTAAAGAGAGGTTCGACAAAAACCCACTAGTATCACGTTGCTTCAATTGGCTGACGTATCGGAAGAAATGATTAGAGGGTTGATGGTATTAGGCGGCGAAGCAGAAAAAAGAGACCCATGGCTAATTCATATTTTAGTTAACAAATTGGATAGCGTGACCAAGCAAGCATGGGCAAACGATACGGCTGATGAGGATTTTCCAAAGATGGAATGGTTTTTGAAATTTCTAAATAGAAGGTGTGACTTGTTAGATGCCGTAGACGAAAATAAAGTAGCACAACCAATATTGAGTAACCGCACTAAATCTATTCATTCAGCGTCTGCTGCACCAGTGTGCCTCAAATGCTCTCAGGGACATTACCTCAGCAAATGCGAGCAGTTTCTTCTTTTAAGCGTTTCTGAAAGGCGAGGTTTCGTATCTGAGAGAAAACTATGTTTCAACTGTTTGTCTCCAAACCATCAGTAAGTCGTATGCAGATCGAAATATAGGTGCGGAAAATGTCATGGGAGGCACCATTTTACTCTGCACAAGATGCAACGACACCAAATACTAATGTGGCTACAAGTAGTAATACACTGGACGTCCCGAAAACTGCAACTGATGTTTTATTGTATGTAGCTATTGGTTTGAGATTTGGACAAGTAGCAACAAGGAGTGCGGCTTCTATCACCGAAAAATCGTTATACTCTACAAGAGATGAAATGCGAATCGATGTTCTAGTAATTGGGCAACTTCCAAATAGGCTGCCAAGTTTCTCGTTCACATTCAATGATTGCAGTTTGACGCCAATTGATATCCTGATCGGGGCGGATCGATATTTTCATATATTCCTAGATGGGCGACTCACAAATTCCGGTAACACTGTATTGGCTCAGCGAACACTCTTTGGTTGGATTATAGCAGGAAGTACAAACCAAGATTGCATGGAGAGAAGTGAAGCAGTATGCAATTAAATAATTACACCTTAAATTTTAACTTAGAAATCGATATTGATAATACTTTAAAGCGTTTCATTAAGCAAGAGGAGATTCCCAGCGAGCATATTTTACGTCCAGAAGAAATAGAGTGTGAAGAGCATTACAAGTCTACAAGTTGCCATTACAAGTTGCCGCTTAACTGGGAAACTCCGAGAGTGCCGCTAAAAGAAGATTTCTTGCACTGGAAAGAAAGCTGCAGGGGAACAATTTGGTAAAGGACGATTATTGTAAGTTTATTAATGAATATATCAATTAAGGATACTTGCAGCCTATCACTGACGCTGAACGCCAATTGGAGGAGTTCAACTCATGTTATTTACTAAAGAGTCGAGTGAAACGACAAAGATAAGAGTGGTGTTTGATGGTTCGGCAAAATCTACAACTGGAATTTCTCTCAACGAGATTATGCTAGTGAGCCCGGTGATTCAGCCTACATTATATGGTCAATTTTGATGAGATTTGGCAATCACAAAATAGCACTGACGGGCGACATTGAGAAGATGTACAACCAATTTTGGTTGCTGATAAGGATGCTCAATTTCAACGCATATTGTGGAGAAGCGAAGTAGCCGACGAGATCCAGCATTATAAACTCAACACTGTCACATTCGAATTGTCAATGTGCATAACCAACCAAGTGGCGAATTATTTCTGAATAGTCAAGAGTGTTTGATCCTCTCGGATGCTGTCTTCAGCAATAATCTTAATGAAAATAGTTTTCAAAATTTTTGGTTGAGGAAGCTGGGTTGGGGCGATGAGGTACCCGATGCCATCTCTAACATCTACAACAAAATCCAAAGTGAGCTAAATCTCCTAGAAAATTTACGGATAAACCGATATATTCCAAAGGGCAACAAGGTTGAGTTGCATGGCTTCTCAGATGCGAGCGAAAAGGCATATGGTGCCGTAGTGTATTGCAGAACGGTGGACGAAAATGGCACAGTGAAATTTAATTTAATGGCATCCAAAACAAAAGTGGCACCCATTAAACAGGTTTACATGTGCCAAAGCCATGCAGAACTCGTAATCGAAGAACGGAAAAAAGTAAACTTCTAGCTTTTAACTAAGTTTAAGTACTTGGGTGTGTACGCTATGGACAGCCTTTCGGAACTCGCGGACTGTGGAGTGCGAGATATTTTACGCTATATAAGTGACTCTGGTTGGTTTCAACGGGAGTAATGGGGAGATGGGATCCTGTGGTATCACAATGGGCCACTGCTGGCCTAAGTGTGCGATAGCAGCCACTCTAACCTAACCTAACTTAACCTAACGCCAAAAACGTGGAGGATCACTTTGATGAATTGATGCAAATGATTTCATCATATACAAAGCAGATTCGTACCGTCGCTTATGTCTTGCGGTTTATTAGAAACGTGTGTTTACTTAGGACTGAAAGAGCGTTATGTTACCTCGCTGTAGATGAAATACGTAATGCCAAAAACTCCATCATACGATATATACAGAGAGGGTGCAGGGGGGTACAGCAAATTGTTATGTTCATGAAGACGAAATAAATAAGGATATTCCTAAGTATTGAAATACGGAAAGAAAAGGAAATTTGTATCGTGTTTGGTGATCCAAATTAAGTCAAGTAACTTGTAGTTGGTGTTGGGTGACGCGGAAAAAACGATTTATAATGTTGCTTTAAGAATATGAAACTATACTGTTGATTGGGCTACGTGCAGATTAAATCGTTTATTTAAATTTTATAGGAAATTTTATGTATATTTACATATACATACTGCTCTTACGCACAGTTTATTAATACTTCCAAATCAAAGAATTAAAATTCTTAATGGTTAGCGAAGGCCTTCTGTGTTACGCGCTCACAATAATGGTGATTTAATTTAACCTTCAACACTTATTGCAATTTATATTTATTTCGGACATTTAAAACTTGTATGCTGCAGAATCCATATAGTAGAACAAACAATTTGAATCGATAATAAATCGATTTGTTGTGACGCTTTGATAAAGGCGGGGCGATATGATTGCGAATAAAAGTTGCCCGAATCAAATCAATATCCTTGATTAAATTTATTTTTATTGCGCACACATAAAAAAAAGATTAAAACAAAGTCCCATAATTATTACTAAATAAATCAACATTTTTGGTGACAAAATTAGAATTAGGTAACTATATAGTTAAAACCTGTTGAGAATTTTTTATTATGAAACATTTTTAATAGCCGGTGCGCACCGCAAATTAAATGCAAATTAAAAATTGTTTTAATTTTATTTATAACCAAATTAAAATTAAAACATAAAAAAAGGATAAATTAATCATAAATTACCAAGTTAAACATAAATGTCTTTGAATATGTCACAATATGTGATATGGTTTGTGTGTGCGCATGGTGACTAAACAAAGCCAATTGTGATATTATTTTGCAATTAGTATATAGACTTGTTGGTCGGTGATCGTCTCTCAGCTATTTAGTATAATTTATACACTTAAACCAGACAAAATGTCTTCTAGTTCTGTTGGTAAATATTTATGGATGTACGTACATGCATGTCTTGAATTAAATGTTTGTTTCATATGAGTCTGAAACTGAATGCACGGAATGAATTTATAATTTTCAAAGGTCACACCAACAACGTTTGGTGTTTTAGCTCGAAATAGATTTTATTAACAATTTTTTTTTTTTTTTATATCATTTCAGAGATTTCGGGTAATTATATTTATGGTTGATCATCAGCATTGCTTTAACTAAATTATTCCTAAAATTTCCTTTTCTTACCCTTGCTTTATAACTGCCAACTATTAAACTTAGTGGCTTCTCACCTTACAGTTCATCGAGTGCACTAGCTAATGCTGCATCCCAAGGACAATACTCTGGCCCGAACGGATTTGGTGGATCAGCTGGTTCGGCCCAAGGGCAAGCTTTCAATTCACAGGGGCCATTAGGAAGTTTTGGTGCGGCAGCCGCTGGTTCACAAACTCAAGGTTTTCATGCTGGTCCCGATGGAATCAGAGTAAGTATATATATCATAAAAATCTAATGTCTAAATCAAATATTTTATTTTGCCAAACAGGGATCAGCCGGCCTTTCTGGAAGTCAATCATATAATTTGCCAAATGGACATTCAATCAATTTGGCATACTCAGGAGATTATGCCGTTGGTCCAGACGGTCGTCCAACTGTAGCCCAAGGAAACTCAGTCTCATACACATAACAAAAAAAATAACAGAAATTGAATGTGTTACCTATTTCACTAAAATTGTAATTTTTTACATATTTTATACTCAAATTGAATAAAATTGATTTTCATAAAAGTTTTTGTCTTTACGAGTAAATAATCGTCAATTGCGTAATTAATTTACAACCGATCGCGCAACATACATAGAACAAAAGTTAAAGTACCTGATGGGTGTAGTAAATAAAATGCATTCAATAAACAAACTCTGTTAAAGATTCTAATCAAATTCCTGTTTTTCCATTGAAAAATGGAAATTTCAGTGCGGAATAATAAATTTATTGTGTGTACGCGCACGCAGACGATACCATACATGACGTCAGGGTAAACAAAGCAGAAATTATTACAAAATACAATTTTCTAATCGATATTCAGCATGTGATGGCTGTTGGTTAATTTAGATTTTTTATTTAATTGCCATGATAACAATTTGCAACAATGGATTATCCCTTTAGAAAAAAACCGATGAATCAATTTTTCAGTTTGTTGGTATATTATATACGAATACATGATAATCAAATAGTCTGTAAATTGATTGATGACCAAACTTTTCATTTATAAATAGGAAGTTTATTTGCTTCTAATGAATGAGACCGTTTGTCGCCATATTCTATTGTATTATATTTTATATTAATTTCAATATATGGCCATATCTCTTAATATTATTTAAATGGGTTTGTAACCACAATGATTTCATATTAAATATTACCATCGGGTACTTGTTACTCTTAAAAAGCTAGAGCTGCTTCGGCAAGATATTCAGCAATCAAAATGCTAACGGAACGTCCTTCAAAGTAGTTGCTTGAAACTCGATATAGCACCTTCAGTGAACTTGAGCATCAGTTATTTGATGATTTCAATTATATTTCGATCAGCGAAGCGGTTGATAAAATTTATTGTTAAGCACGAGGACTACTAACGAGGGCTTGCACTAGTCATGAACCACCAGAACTAACTAACCAACATAATTTGAACGTTACCCTGGAACAATTTGTATATCAACAAAAGTCGTTTTATGAGGGATTGAATAATACCGCATTTTTGGGCGACTAAAAAATTTGGGCCTCATTTTATGACTTATTCACAACATCAATTCATGATAACTAAAATATTAGTGACGTGCATAAATTACAAATACTTAAAGGATTATTAACGGGGGAAGGTGATGCTTTAATACGACACATTCCAATAACCGATACGAGTTATTTGGAAGCATGGGAGAAGTTGTGCAACTGATATGATAAGAAGACACCTATTATTTCATCACTTATTCACACATTTTTTGACCAAAAACCATGTGCTAATGCCAGCGGAAGAGAGTTGCGTCGCATTTGTGAAACTTCTGATGAGAGAATTTGCGGACTGCGGGCATTGGGACCAAATGCTGAAACACGTGATCCATCACGATGCTGATTCACATTTTGTTGGGAAAAATTGACCATGAATCTAAACAGATGTTGGCAACCAAATCTATGGGTAAAGACTATCCTATATACATGGAATAATCTGGTATAGTTTTTGAATAAGCGGTGCGACGCACTTGAAATTTGTAACGCAATGAATAGGAAAGGTACGACAAAATCCATTACCAAATTTTTTCTAGCCGCTCATTCTAATTCCACCTTTGAATGTGTACTCTGTAGACAACCACTTCCATTATTTAGAAGTCCAGAGTTCAAAAATAAGAATGTAGAAGCCAGATTAAAATTAGTAACGGAAAATAATTTATGCCATAACTGTTTGAAGAAAGGACATTTAAGTGCATCGTGTTTCAACAAGGCCTCATGTCTGATATGTAATAAGCGTCATCACACGTTACTTCATCAAAGTCAGAGTGAGCGTCAACTAGATTCCAGTAAAACACTAGCAAGTCATCATATTTACGTTAACCAATACTCAGTTGATAAACCATCACAATCGAATAACCAACCCACCATTGAACCAAAACTATCATGTAATAGCCAAACTAACACCGTACTACACACACACTATTCATCGACATCCAGGCCATTACATTAAGGTACGTACCGGTGAACTCCAGCCATTCAGAGCTTTACTAGATTCAGGATCCCAAATATCCTTTGTTACTGAATTTTGCGCACAACGCACGGCCTAGCATCTTGCCCAGCTGGAGAAACCAAAGGCAAAATCGATATGACCATCCACTCACGCTTAAACAAAAATTATAAGCTCACCGTCACGGCTCTTATCATAAGTAAAATAGACAGCTTATTGCCAACAAAGCCAGTAATATTTTCTACACCAATTGAAGGATTGGAATTAGCCGATTCAAAATTCTTCCAGCCAAATAAAATCGAGGTGCTGCTTAAAGCAGACGTTTATTTGAAATACTCAATCTAGAAAAACAAATAATCAGAGGACTTCCACCCCTATAATCATCAAAATCCGTATGGTTGATCGCAGGCACAATAGAAAGTCAGTGTTCAAATGTTACCAATCTGCAAACGTCCATTGATCAATGTATTCATCCAATTCACGATGATTTGCATCACGAGTTAAGGAGATTTCGGGAAACGGAAGAAACCGTGCTAGAAACTAATCCACAGATTCCCGCAAACGAAATCTCGACCAGCGTTAGGCAGTTCATTGGAGGCAGCACGACAACGATTGTTTGCTATGGAAAGGAAGTTTTTGAGGTCACCAGAATTCTGTGCAGAGTATAAAGCTTTTATAAATGAATACATTACATTAGGACATATGACGCAGTTACCATCAAATCTGATTCCAGAAGACAACGATGAAAAATACTATTTACCAATCACGCAGTAGTAACGCCCTCTGACGCATCCCACTACTGAAATATCACTGAATGATATACTACAAACTGGGGCAAATATTCAGATTGATCTTTACACAATCATCTTGAAATTTAGAAAACATGCAATTGCTCTGGTCATAGATATAGAGAAAATGTATAGGCAGATTCTCGTAAGTTCTGAAGATACGAAGTTTCAGATGATTTTGTGGCGTGAACACCCAAATCAGCCAATAAAAACGTACAAGCTAAACACAGTGACATATGGAATTGCTTGGGGACCGTACCTCGCGATCAAATCATTAAAAGAGCCAGCTGAAGGTTAAATGAACCTGAATGCAACTAGCCAAAATCAACGATTGTCACAAAAATGGACGGTGCAAATGCAAATGCAGAGACTACGAGTACAGATGATACGACACAAAATTTATTAAAAAAGTTTTCGTCGTGGTTCAAAATTCGGAAGATTATAGCGTATACCCTCGTTTTTGGAAGTCCAAGAAGAAGAATACGGTTTCAAAGGCAAAATAAGCTAATTACTATGCAGTCGATATGCATGAATATGATGCAGAAATTGTGTTGCTTAGAAAGGTGCAATAATCAGAATTTAAGCCAGAATTCTTACTTATCCGTAAACGGACACCATTATCTCCTAAGCATCCCCTATCGTCGCTTGATCCATTTGTTGACGTTGATGAAATCCTTCGAGTCGGCGGGAGGTTAAGCAGATCATCGTTACCGTATGCCGCGAAACACCCTGTCATACTTTCCAAAAATCACAAAGTTTGCGTGTTATTCACTTCAACCACTTGCATGCAGGAAATTCGCTAACATTAAGCGTTGTATTCGACAGTGCTATGGATTATCGGAGCAGGGTATACGTCATCAAAAGATGTATCAAAGGATGTACGGTTTGTATCCGTTATCGAGTATCCAAAAGCGAACAGAAGATGGCTGATTTACTGAATAGAACTAGACTATGCCGGACCATTATACATCAAAACCAGCGAACGTAACAATGCCACGGTGAGAAAGGCGTATGTGACAGTATGTCTTGCGGTAAAGGCCGTACACTTGGAAGTAGTGAGTAGTATGGAAACCGAGACATATTTGGCAGCACTCAAGCGTTTTATTGCACGTCGCGGAAGCCCAGAGTAGATATGATGCGACAACGGATCTAATTTCATTGGGACCAACTCAAACAACAGATTATAAATCAGTCAAGCAATTCATTAGCCTCTGAATTTTTCTTGCAGAAAGTATTGTCTTCCATTTCAATCCACCTCACGCTCCACAATTTGGCAGATTGTGGGAGTCATCAGTGACGTCATTTAAGTATCACTTGAAAATAGTACCGAACACCAACCTGAATTTTGAGGAAATGAAAACGCTGATATCATAAATTGAATCACTACTTAATTCAAAACCGCTATGCACCATCAACGACGGCGCTACCGATGTATAAATTCTAACTGCTGCGCATTTCCTAGTTGGAGAATCTTTGACCGTCATCCCGGAATGAAGCTAAAGTGGAAATATATTCAACTAGACAAGTTATCAAGATGGCAGAATTTGTTACAACGGCTACAAAGGTTCTGGAATCGGTGGCACAGAGACTACCTTATATCACTCCAGCAAAGGCACAAGTGGAAGTCAAAACTACTCAACTTGAAGTCAACGATGTGGTTCTAATAAAAGAGGACAATTTATATCCGATCCAATAGTCCTTGGTAAAATGACAGCACTTCATCCCGGTGGCGATGGTATTACACAAGTAGTAATACTTAAGACGTCAAAAAACGAAATAAAACGCCCAGTGCATAAACTGGTTAAATTACTTGTTAAGGAATAAAATTCCTTAAGGTGGTGGAGTATGTTGTTGAATGTTAATAACGAAAACGCACTGATTGAATTTTTTAAAAATTATGGAAGTTATCGAACAGATCAAACGGTTCAAATCGCTTAATTCCTAAAAGAACAAGTAAAGCTGGTATAATTTTTAGACGCATCTGCTGTTACAAACGCTAATTTCATTTAATGGGAAAGCGTGGTCGTTGCGGATGTCTTTTGCATATGGAATGGAATATTTCCAAGTTTTTTCCCATGTAGCCTTCTAGCTCATAAGCAACTTGGCCTATGCGCTTACGTATTTTGACTGGTACGAACTTCGTGTCAAATTTCGCTGAGTAGTGCTTTGCCGCATCACTTGGTGTAAAATAGCACACAAATACACCTTGCCTCTCAGTCAGTTGACGATTTGCTGGCCGTACAGTTTAGCACTGACCTGTTCTAGAATGAGTTTGCTGTGAGCCGATCTTCGTTGGTCGCTATCGTATGGGTGCGTAGGGCCTGATCTCCTAAGTATGAAGGTGCAAATCCCGTGGAGAAATGGAATGTGTTTCGTAAAGCGCTTGCAATTTATGGAAGGTGTTCATCTCATGTCCGCTATAACCTCTTTTCACGTAGTATATGCTAATCTTGAACTGTTTGCGATTATATGTTAGAATTACCTCTGGGACTGAGTATGTGAGGAATGCTTCTTTCTGTAAATACGTGATGACGCTTTTACCGATGGCGTCTCGCATCGGTTTAATCAAGACGAACTAAGATCTTCCACTATAAAAATGTAGGTGTTCATTCCTCTAAGTCGTGGATGCGGCCCCATGAAATTTAGGGTTTTGGAAAGATAATCTTTAACGTCTTTCCCCAAATTCTATCATCTTGTTAGTCCCCAAGTGTGCTGTCGTAGGTGGCTCATGCTTTTTTGCCAGCACTCCGGGAATTAAACCACATGGCAACCATAGTTTTCAAGTAGCGATGTTAGTTTCAATTTCAGGGTCTTTAAAAGGTTGTTAAATTAGTATTCTTCCGTCTGTAATCTGTATGTTGTCTGGTGTGCGATGCATACTTTGAATATCTCCATCAAATGCAATATTCTATTCGGAAATTAAATTGTCATCATCTTCTTGGAGCAATACGTCACTTATGCCGGACTTTGAAGCATCCGCACTTGGATGTAGAAAGTGTTGTTGTAATTAGGATGAACTAATACTGGTGCAGATGATGAGCACTGTTTCCTTTCTTTGATTTCAGTAGATCTGTAAGTGGAGATTTAATTGCAGAAAAATTTGCGACACATTTATGGTAACACCCACTCATCCGGAGGATTCTATCACTCCTAGCGCCAAAATTCGCTGCTTGGCCGGCGACACTGCGTAGTATCGCTGTTTAATTGATTTGGCATCGCCGGTATCAATTTTTTGATCTACTAAGTGTATGTGTTCTAAACCCTTCTGTTCTGATGAGGGAAATTTTTCCTTAGCAGATCTAAAATTTGTTGCTGCATTTTCGACAGAACATGATAGTCAGGTCCCTGATCATCTTTGGAAGACGAAGAGTCTGCAGATTGATGCTCCGCGGCTAGTTCAGATATTGTAACCTGAAATCAAATTGTTCTACAGAAAATTGTTCCCGAGTATAAGGTCTGGGCTAGTGTTGGAGCTGTTCAGATATACCGCTAGCAGTTTGTACTTGAGCGTTAACTGGTCACACGTCGTTCTCACGAAATTTGATTTTAAACATTTTTTTCTTCTGGCCCAAGAAAGAACTCGAGCCACATATATTTCTGGGTAGTTGGAAACCTCTCTGCCGTTTAAATCAAATAAATGCTGTTTCGATCGAAAAAAAAAAAATCCAGCAATTAAATATATTACTGTATGTAGGTTTCCTGAAGATGTGGACGGAAGGTAGGTAGCTGTTGAAATGTGTGGGTTAGGGTATCCAAGATGTATCACATTTAATTGGAAATCCACTTTTCTCCTTCTTGGAATCTGCAATCGGGACCCCTAATTAGTGTGTGCTAAATACGGTTTTGAGTCGTCCCAGTTTCTTCTATAAATTATTTAGCAAATTATATTGGAACACGAGGCCTTAAAGCCAACACATTTTGAATCAGAAATCTATAATCCATAAATAAACGGGTTACCCATTCAAATTTCGAAACTGCTATCAAATTATTCTATTAAATAACGTTTCCGCGATATTTTTTTTCTCAATCGAGTGCCAAAATTGACCTTGCCAACACCAATTAACACGTTAAGAACATTTCTCAGCCTTAAGATATTCAGTTTGTGATTTTTTTTTTTTTTGCATACACAGAGTATTAGTTGATAATCATGCCGTTTAAAACAAATAACGTTAAATAACAATAAAACAATCAAACAACCAAATTTTATAGTGCTACTTGTATGTATACCCTCCCATCCATATGTAATTAGTATTCAACACACTGCACAATTCTATATAGCTATAACAACTATCTACTGTAGAGCACATTTTAATGAAATTCTCGTTTACTTATGGACTTTGTGGTATTTGAAGAACACATTACGAGGCAATGTTATGCTGGCGGGATGTTATTTGTACGCCTAAAGAAGGTATGCGGCATTGATAGTATTAAGCGACGATAAATTATTCAAGAGTTTCGAGGAGCGCGGATAAAGAAAACATTTAATTTTTATTTTTTTGTTAATTATAATTAATTTAATTTATTTTTATTTTTGTTTTTCCTTTTTACAATTATTAATTCGACAAACAACCGATCGATTTTTTTTTATTAACCCTGCAGAATATCACACTAAGGTGGTAGAAACTCTTACTGTCTATATATCTGCAGAAATATTATGACTATTACTAGTTATTTTTGTACTGCAAGTATATACATATACGAGACTATGGAAATGAATAAATTGTAAAATCTAAGAATTTGTGCACGACTTATTGTGAATAAATTATGAAATTAAAAGAAATTTACTTGTGTGAACTTGAACTTGACCGATGATTGTTCATAGAGAATTCTGAAAGTTGTTTGCAATTTTGTTTCTATTATTCGTGGTTTTAAGCGTGTCGATTCGCTGGTTTTGAACGTGGTGCACCATATGCTGTTGCATGACTTGTGGCATGTCCTCCTTTACCTGTACTGAAACTGTTTGCAATGGCAATAGCACCACCGTGTGTTGTACCAAAGTTGACTGGGAAGAAAGCGCTCTGGGGTATATTTCCTGAATGGCCATTTTTCACAGATGTTTTATGATTAAACGGTACAAATTCATCATCATCTTCATCTTCAGCCTCTAGTTCGACGCGAACATGTTTTTTGGTTGCTGGTGGTGCTACTTCTTCATTACCGGCACCACCGAATCTAACATCTGGTACCAATTCTTCTTGTGCCACTACTTCTGGCACAGCAACTTCATGCTGTTGTGGTTCCTCTTGCGGTAACGGAATAACTTCATTGACATGAGCTTCTTCTTGTTCAACAAATGGACTGTCATCGCTTTGTGCTAATGGGAATTGTTCGGGTTCGGCTTCAGCAAACGCTTGAACATTTTCATCATCGAAACGAACAACAGCGGGTTGAGGTTGTTCAATTTCTCCTTCTGCAGGTTTGCAATCTGTTATTATTATTTTGTTTTGTTTTGTGTATATGATGTGTTTTATGGATTTTAATGAAAAATGGAAAATATATTTTTTTATGAATTTCCAAATCGCAGATAACCATTATCATTGTTTTATATAAATACCTTTTAAGTACGTACCAGCAGCTACTGTGTCTCCAGAGGCAAATGCGGCAACACCACCTTCTTCGGTTGAACGACGATTCGCTGGACGATATGGTGTTCCATATTGAACGTACATGGCACGTTGTGTTCCGGGCTTATAGTATGATGGCGCCGCTTGGTAGAAGAACATTCCTATAGTTTTTATGATTTTTAAAAAGTTTTCAATTAAAATAAATTCCACAAAAAAAAAATAAATTCAATAAACTACCATTTCGTGCTGGTCTTGCACGTTGGCTTGGTACTGATCTGGCAGACACAGCACATAATACACTTAAAACACAGATTAATTGAACACACTTCATTTTTAATATTTACTTTGTTTAAAAATTATTTATTTTATTTCACTAAAATATTATTTGATATAAATCCAAATTTGCACAATTTTTTAAATTTTTTTTTTGTTTTATAAACAGTTGGCTAAGAACTTCGGAGCTAAACTTCTTAACTAGTAAGTTTCCACCGGTTGATTGATAATTTTTCATCAAACCATTTGTCTTTTATATTCTTTTTTTTTTTTGTTGCTTCTCTTGAATAGTTTTAAATTTATAATAATATTATCATTATAATTATTATACATAAGGGTTAGTTTGTATTCAAATAATGTCCGCAAAAAACGAAAAAAAAAAAAAACTTCATCGCCAGTCGCAAACCAATCCAACAAAAAACAAATGATATAACAACAACAACAGCAAAATTGTCCACCGTATCACATTCAACGCAGTATCATTGTAATCAGTGTGAATGTATGTGCAAATAGAAAAAATTTGGAGACCAATCTATGTGTGTAGGTATCTATTAGAATCGCACTACACTCATTTTGGGAAATGCATCCGCGCCTACTATTTTTATAAATATGGTTCGTTTGTTTTCCTTTAATAAAAAGTGACGTTTATATGTATCGCATTTAAAATCAATGCTTGTTAATAATTATCGAGCGATCAGCAAAAGAAAATTATGACTAATTTTGTTACTCTAAAGGGCATTAACCGGTGTTTGTATAATTTGTACATAAATGGTAATGGGTATATAAATCATAGCCGATATATATTTTAAGGTTAGCTTTTATGTAAGCATGAAACTATTTTTGGTGTTAAACTCTATGCTGATATTTAGTAAGTCATCTCGTGCTCAAATTTGTTATTTCAATTCGGTGCCAGTTTTAAGGAAAGTGATTTGATTTCGTCCGTTAGCATTTGTGTTTTTTTTAGTTTAACGTAAATTGTTGATAAAGTCACCAATGACAGATTGACAGCACATTTGGTTAACCTTGACATTTTCTTTTTTTTTAAAGTTTCCATTGCGTTGAACATCGCTGATGAATACGGCAGTACTGGTCCGAACTGGCAAAACTGGCTTTTTTTGGTAATTTTTTTTAACAGAAGAACTAGACAAATCAAGGTCGAGTTAAAATTATTCACAGCATATTCATGCTACCGTTGTAATCATCTTCATTTAAGGCATCGATAGATGTGCAGATTAAGATGCAAGTAATCCAAAGTCTTCTAGAATACATTACGGCCGAAAATTTAGCTTACATTCAATATTAATAATTCGATAATTTCAAATTTATCGATGTAATTTTTTGATGAAATGTTATGTATTTATTCATTTTTAAGTTTAATTCATTATTCAGCGATAAAGATTCTAGGATATTTTATTTTTTTAATTACAAATAATGTTAGAAGTGATTTGAAAAAAATCATCTACTAACTTATCTTTCATATCATATTCACACTAATCGGTTAGCCCCATTATCTTCCCATCTTAATTTACTATCTATTGGCCAGTTCACCAGGTCTATTGACTTCATTCTTTGAAGCTTACTTTCGGCGATAGGGTTATCTACCACGTAATGTTTACATGTTCCTGAAGGTATAATGGGCCTTTCAAGGCTTGCTTATTAATTACCTCGCTACGTATTCCATCCTTAAGTCTCTAAGAAGATCGGCATTTCTTATATACGAATGTGCATCAACAATACTCCGTTTTCGAACGTCTGAATTGTTTGACGTTCGCCTTCTTAGTATTCACAGAGCTGGATAACATACATCTATATAGGTTTCAGAATTTGCCGATATAGGAGCATATTGTAGATGATAGTTACCTCTGAGCCTCATCCAATAAGCCAATATATCTTTCTGAATCGAATGTTAAATTTTTCCTTTTATTTTTTCACGTGTTCTTTCCACTTCAACTTAGCGTCCTAACCTAAATATTTTAACGGAACCTGTTTTGAATTCTATTGGAATTCAGTTAATCTATTGATGTGAACGAATTTCATGTCGTGTTTATACGCCATCGCTTTTCTGGTTGCCTCTTCAACGTTATCTCCAATATGAACTATTCCAATAATTCCTACTCTTGGTGCTGGTATAGGTATATTGTATACAGGTATAGATACAAAATTTGTCCCAAAACTCTGCCTTGTGGTACTTCCACTGCAATTTTGTCAAGGTGGAGTGTTTCTCTGATTAGCCTCTCTGCAATTTGTAGTCCAATCTCTTGTGCCATTCCAGCGCGATTTCAATTGTGTTTGTGATTATGTGTACTTGTTTAATAGTGGAGTGCTTTTCGCGGAATCTAAATTGATGTGATGGAATGAGATTTCTGTCCTCTATTAACGGTTTAATTCTTTTAACTAGCAATTTTTCGAATAGCTTAAACATCGTTGGCATTAGAGGTTTGTATATGGTTTAGCTATCATTATTACTTCTGCAACTTTCTATTGATGTGGAACATATTTTAAATGGAATGATGAATCAATTCGTATCCTGATGCACTTCTAGGATTTAGTTTAGATCGGTTTCTTAATTTTAGGTATTTGAACTTTAGTTCTTTTCAGTTCCTTAACTTCTATAATAATTAATTTTAATTTACTACATAAGTTGTTAAGTTTTGTTCTATAGAGATCTTTTAATTTGCCAGGTTCTACGTGCCTTAGAGTCAAAGAAAAGATCAACTCTCGGATAAGTTTTTCCAATTTCTTATTAGTTTGACTGATCGGCGCACTCTCATGGGCTGTCGATTGTATTACTTCAATAAATAGTTCTAGTTTATCTACCAATTTTTGGGGATTTTTTATTGGTACATTCAAGTTAATTTTCGTTTCGGTCAACTCACTACCCAGAACTCAATTAGTTTTGTCGTTAGATAGTTTTCTCTTTAATTGGACGACTATTTTTGTCTTCTTATTCATTCTCCGTTACCAAATCCATCAAACAGATTTAGTTATCTGCTCACAGTGCTCGAATTCCGGTGAAGATTGAGCTTTCCTCTTCTTAACTCTCTTCGAAGGTCTATTTTTCTTCAAGATCCAATCGGTTCCTCTCTTTTTAGTTTCACCTTCGTCTGTGTACTGTGTACTGTATAGTAGTTAAACGGTATATCTACAGATTTTCTGCTCTCTGTTATTTTCTCATCTGATGTTTTTTGATCTGATATTTTCTCATCTCAATGTTTAGATATGTTTTTAGTTCTTCCTTTTATCGTTCTAGATTCTTTGCATGCAGTAACTCGGTGTTCCTGCTATGCAGGGATGTCTTTTAATTGCTCTTCATTTTGAATTTGCTTTGTTGTTTTAATATCTTCCGTACTCCGAAGAGTGTAAATCTTCCTGCAAGGCAGGCGTGCCATCTGGGGTAGTAACACCTGTTGTTTTATCCATTGCCGTTGCTATATCTTGACAACAATTGTTGTGTATTTTATAACTTCTGCCAGGTGGTATAGCTGCCGCACCTCGGTGTCGGACGCAGACCGAAAAGTTTCTCAGACAGAGTTCACCCTGCGAAGTTGGAGGTCTATCGATTATTAGGTACCTCTATTAAAATATGGTTCAATAGAATATTATTATACATGCGTTATTGTACCTATAAGCTGAAAAATACTGGCACAATTATACAGTTTAAAGATCTGATTATTTTTTGTAAGGTCGCCATATTGATAAACTACACTTTCTGATACTTAAGCTAATCTGGCTGAATTATTAGAAACTGCAGTTTATTACCAAAACCACCTCACAAGCAAACAGAAATTTGGCCGATAATTTAGTTTTAAATGATTAGAATTAAAGGTGAGTGCGTTCACCTTCAATGTGATCCCACTTACAAATCAATAAAAGTTACACGTGCCAAATTTCAAACAAATATGAAATTTGCGTATTTATAGTTTACAAATCACAACTCCTTCTTACCGCCAGAAATTATTTTCAAACTCATTAATCAAAAGCTTAAACATATACAAATTCGACACCTAAACCTGCTTCATTTCACAATTTAAGAAGACAACAACATTGTCTGCAAAAAAAAACCTCAAAAATAACAATCATTTGTGTCCAAAACAGCAATAAATAATGTGATCGTGTGACTACACTTTCAAAATATTTTCCAAATAAATTTGCAAATTTTGTTTTTTGCATGCAGACATTGCGAAACACAAGACCCATCCATCATATGACTATTGTGTTTCATAACAATACATCTAACACAACATATTGATTGACACAGTACTCGAGACATGTTTGAGTAACAAATATTTAGAATACTCTGTGCAAAATTACAGTCGGCTAAAATTACAACTAAAAATGTTAATATGTACTCTCTTTTAAACCAACAACAAAATATGCAATTTAATTACACTGATAAAAATTCATACCAAATAGAACTACAACAAAAAAAAATTGGTTGGAAGATTAAATTAGAATATTATTGTAATTTACTTTTTGGCTTAAACGAGTTGAGAAGTGATTAATTAAATTTATGTCTTATTTGGTTTTTTGACATTTAATCGTCTTCCATATACAAAATTTTACAAATGCATTTCAGTCGCGCTAATATGGATCGTGACTAAATTCGAATAGTATTCAGGTTTTTTTTTGTATCGTTTTTGCTTTGGCAGCCGGTCGATTAAAAAGATATAAATTATTTGAAATTTGTGTTATCAATATGTATATATACAAAGATATGTGTGTGTAATAAATTTGGATGGCGCTAATTCTATTCTTAATTATAGATGAGTCTGAAATGTTTTGAGATTCAACATGAACATGTCTTTACTCTTCAAAATCATTTTAGTACTATAATCGTGTTTGATCAGAAAATAATACCTGTGAAAATTTCAGCCATTGTGACTGACACTATTTGTTTAAGTAATTTTGCTAATAATCCCATTATATTTGACACGCAGACAAACCAACAGATAACCGGATATACAAAGGGACAGACATACCAACTGAGCGACAGACATAGGAATACATAGACATCAGTCAGACCAGTAAGAAGACCCACAATTATACTGACAGACTGACATAAGGACGACATACTAACCGACATAATTGACCATTCGACCATAAGAGCCGAAATAGGTCTTATGTTGGTCAATTGTTCAGTCATTTATTATCCTTATCCTTGCCAGAAAATGCTGGAAATTTAAAGTCAATTTTGTCTTTATAGATTTGACCTACATTTGGATAACTCAATAGACTGACAAAACACGGCCGCATTAGCTTTATTAAATAGTGCCAACATTTATCAGTTAAAAATGGCTGGCACAGGTAAGTCGAAAAAGTTAGTGTTTTGTAAACCTGTTTTTTATTACAATAAACAGGCGGAATACGCGCTAGTCTATTTCAGGACTTGTCACTTCACTTATTACTTTTATTTAATTTTATTTCGTTACTATTCGCTTATTACTTTTATTCCCAAAAACTAATCGTCCAATTCGAATTCGTTCACTCATTATATTATATACTCAAACATAGCGGATTTACATTCAATCTTTTCGTTCTCTTCCAGAAGATAAAAGATGTACCATAAAAAATGCGTTTTAGTATGATTTCCTTGTATTAAAATCAGAAGGAATACTCAATGGTATATTGTATAACAAGTGAAGAAAACGAGTCATTGCAATACGAAAGTGAAATTTGCAGCCTGAGCGATAGCGAGGGCTGCAACCACTTGAGTATTGCAATGACTCATTTTCACACGAGTTATACACGCTATTTTTTCTACGATACAATAGCCCTGTAACATTTATAAATAAGTAGAAACATAAAAAATTACAAACTTGTACGGATCAACACAAATTTATTAAACCATTAAAACATTTGGGTTTTCACAAATCGTGTAGCAATATTAAGAAATCGTTGTGTAATCCGTGTGTCCAGACGTATATTTTCTACATGACATAATTACACACATTTCGCGTTCACACGTAAAATCTCAAACTCTCGACACAAATTGCAATTTATCTATGTATGTGTAAAATTATTTTCATTTCATTATGATGCTTTGAGAAGAAATGTACTCAACAACAAAAAATCAAAAATCAAACATTTTTAGCAAACAATTTTGTTTAGTCGTCCCCATTTTGGCTATTGGATAAAAAACAGTGTGTATTAATAATAATTAAATACATAGCTATGTACTCAAACCTAAAAAATGTTTAAAACTATAAAAAGACGGAAAATCCTGAAACAAAATCGAAAACATAATTTGTTTCTTCATTCCACAACGGTCATATTTCAAATGAATAGCGAAAACAAAAAAAAAAAAATCCGACCATACAAATTTTTATATTACTTTTTCAATGTATTAGTGTGTAACAAGTCGTGCCGCAATAAAAATTGTTGAGGAAAAAATCCACACAAATATCCCCACTCCAAAATTAGTTTGTAGGCAAAGAGGTAAGGAACGAGGAAAATACACAGAGTATAAAATATACGTCTGAACACGCTGAATGAGAATATTTCCACACGATTTTAGTATACGACGCAAAGGCTCCTTTTCTTATATAATTTAAATTCAAAAATCATCATCGAAAGTATGTGTTACTGCATTATCGTAGAAAAAAAGCATTATTCAATACTTACTGCAACACTCAATTTTTTTTGGTGAAAAAGAACGGAAAATCCTGAAAAAGATGAACTGGTTTATCTTTTTTCGTAAAAGTTGCTCAAAAGATATAAAATCCAAGTAACATTTTGAAAGGAAAAAATAAAATTTTGAATATGCCCGTCCCATTTTTATATATGGGGAAGATGTATTTGCCCTTTTCTTCGTGATTCTATTCTTTTGAAAAAGAACGAAAAGATTGAATGTAAAAGGGCCTATAACTTCTCAAAGTTTCATGATTGTTCCGGTAAAAATAGTCTAGACACATTAGAACAGTTTTGTCATGGAAAATTCCATAGTTGAACTTTCTGCTATCAACTAACTTATTCTACTCGATCCTAGGTGTCACCATAACACTATGTTTTTTCTCATTTTTGCTCATAGTATGTATTTTTGCTGTTTCATTCTGCTCTCAGTCTTTGTACAACTGGATTATTGTCATTATCGTCTCTATTTTGTATTTTAAAATATGTTTTACGGACAACCTCGTGTTTATTTTGTAAATGAAAAGCAATGCATAGCCCTTTTTCCAATTGTACATCTCTTTCGTCCTAATTTTGCTCCTATTTACTCCTGTGTTAGATATTAGATTGAATTTAGATTTAATTCTGACTTTAAGCCTCTTAAATGTACTTATAATTTGTTTGCGATATAATCGTTTGTATTTTGTATTTCAATTACAATTCATAGCCATTTTGTATTTTAAGTACAATTCAACGCCATTTTTTTGCCTACAATACAATTTATGGTCATTTTGGTTTGAAATGTAATTCATGATCATATACGTCCCTAAGTGCATTTATTTAACAAAATGGAGTTATTTGCATCTTTAATTTGATTTCTAATCAAACAATTAATAGACATATTCGCTTTTTAATTGCTTCAATCTAGCAGTTTACGGCTATTTCTGTCTTAGTTAATTTTTTGCATATTTTAATTTTGTTTTTGGAGGGGATGCGTTAGACGTTTCCGTATATAACAGTTTTTTTGTTGAAATTTCGACTCGGTTAGAGACGAAAACTGTTTTACGGGACATAGCCCGTTCAGATGGATAGAAAAAACGACAGATCGACGGACCGCGAGAGAGACCGATAGGAAGACCATTCATGTTAATGACGAGCATGAAATTTCTGAAGAGGAATCTGAAAGTGAGGATAAGGATGTAGAGTCAGATGACCAAAATGAAGCTTCAGTGCGTAAAATTCCTCAAAAATTTTCACAAGAACAGCTTGACGCCGTTACCCAAGATTTAGGATTACCCAAAGATGCTTCAGAACTCCTTGCATCGAAATTGAAGAATGAAAATTTACTTTGAAAAAGTGTAAAAGGTACAGCGTATCGAAAGCGAGAAAACTCGCTACTGAAATTTTTCGAAGATGATGAAGATTTGACATATTGCTCAAACATTGAAGGTCTGATGGATCAGCTAATACCAAATGTTTATGAAGATAAGGAATGGAGATGTTTATAGATGCTTCAACAAAAAGCCTTAAAGCGGTGCTACTCCATAACACAAACAAATATGCGCCTGTACCTGTACCTCACTCCAAATCCTTAATTCTTGAAAAAATAAAAAATAAAGACCATAACTGGTTTTTGTGTGGTGAGTGAAGGTTCTAGGGATGCTTCTGAGTCAGTAGTCTGGCTTTACAAAGCTTCCGTGCTTTAAGTGCAAATGGGATAGCAGATACAGAGCGCAACATTATGAGAAGAAGGTATGGCCCGCGAGAGAAGAATTTGAAGTTAGAAAAGACAACGTAATTGCAAAATCATTAGTTGATCCTTCAAAAGTCCTGATGCCTCCTCTGCATCTAAAATTAGGTTTGATAAAGCAATACGTCAAAGCTCTAGATAGAGATGGGGAATGCTTAAAGTACATCGGAGACAAGTTTCCTAAGCTTTCCGCAGCGAAAATAGTTGCAGGAGTTTTTCATGGTCCACAAATCAGGACCTTGATGAGGGATAAAACTGTAGTCACGAAAATGAATACTAAGGAAAAAAATGCATGGCTGAGCTACAAGTGTGTTTGCGATAACTTTTGCGTAACTATAAGAGTCCCGATTACAAGGTTGAAGTGAAAAAAATGGTTGAACATTTTAAGAAATTGGGATGTCTAATGAATTACAAACTACATCTTATTGATTCACGTATAAATAACTTTCCAGTAAATCTAGGAGAATTCAGTGAGGAGCAGGGTGAACAATTTTATCAGGACATAAAGGAAATGGAGGAGAGATATCAAGGGCGATGGAATTCTCACATGATAGCTGACTAATTGCTGATCGTTGAAGAGGAACAGATCAGAATCAAAGGGTAAAAGTAGATTGCCTTTACGTAGGTTTTTTGAAACTAAGAGAACGTGATGTCATAGTAAAAAAATTGGATCTATCCGACTCTCGGATGACACTTTTCCCAGAAAGAATCCGTTACAGATCACCAAACCAACCATTTATATTTTACAAACATTTTCCGTTATTTTGGGATGGCACAATATGTGACGGTTTTTCTTAACCTCTTCCTCAATATCACAATTGGTCACGCCAATATAAATCTTGTATTCTCATACCACCAAATCACAGACTCACAAATAATGTTAAATTATTTAGAACTGCCACGTGTTGAGCAGCAATCAAATTCGCATTCGCCATTTTTCATCTTCGACCTTTAACAATTAGATCTAGTTATACATCTCTTAACCCTTAAATGACACATGGGGTCCAGTAGACCCCAGACATTTTTCAATCGTACATATTTAATTGTTTCCGCCGGAAATGCATTTCGTGGCCACCTCTTGCTATAGTTGAGATATTGTACTACCTGTTTGCATACTCAGCGCAAGCCGGTTGACCGCTAGCAGCTGTGTAGAAAGGTCCAAAATTACGGTGGGGTCCAATGGACCCCAGTGTGTCATATACGTATATTTGTGTGAAAATCGGAATAATTTTTAGGCATCTCAACTTTAGCAGACCTAAAGCGAGAGAGATGTATTATATCCCCGCTGCTGATATCTGTCCGTAAACAAAGTAATTCGAAACGTACTTATCCGATTTTCAAGAAACAAAGACTGACTAATCTTGTCCTGACCAGACAAGAAAAATGTGATATGAGTAAGATATCTAGGTGATCGGATTTCATAAAAATTGAACAAAAATATTTGTATTGTATACGAAATAATTTTTCCAAGTTGTTTTTGCCGTTTTTTGTGTTGTTTTATTGTTTTGGTCGTGAGTAAGACTGCGCTCGTTGTTAAATTTTTTTTGACATACAATAGTATGACTAATTAGATGGCGTATAATTTGCGGAGTCGAATCGTCCGAGAAGTGCTAGAACCCATCGACGAGGCATCTTCAGGAGAAGAAGCCAACGTGTTGGAAGACAGTAAAGACAATGATTCAGACTTCTCGATGTGCAGTGCTCCAGAGAGTGCCATGGAAGTAGACGAGAAAGATATGGACGAGGGTACTTTGGGTCAACGACTTTTGTATGTAGCAGAGCGTCAAGCGGCTGGCTAGAGCCGTGGTCGGCCATCTTCGACGATAAGAAAAAATTCAACGTTCATATTGCAAAATAAATACCTTTTTTTAAAGATTCAGTATCGAACTTATTGTTATCTTAAAAGATACTATCTTAGGAGTATACCGCTAAATTTTTAGCTAAAAATATTGAATATTAAAAAATACGGTTATTTTATGTAAAACAAGCCATTTTCTTATTTTTTTCACAAACCTTTTTTTTTTTGGTATGATTAAAATAAAATTTCATTAATGTAATAATTTGGTCTTCTTTAGTAAACTTTAGGCTATATTGAAAAAAATTGTCAAAGCTAAATATCCAAAAATTCAAGAAATAATGGACAATTTTTAAGCTGGGGTCTAAAAGACCCCAGTGTGGCATTTATGTGATTTTTTTTAAGTGTGTCATTTAAGGGTTAATTTACTCCATTCAGAGAGCATCCACAATGCTCAAAAATTTATTTTCTGAACATTTGTGCCGTTTGTTCAGATTACAATATTATGTGAGCAACGTACGAATTGGCCGATATAATTCTTTACTCAGTGCTTCAGTCTGGACAGGGCATCGCTGTGGACCATTCGAAAATACAAAATAATAAAACACAAACAACACAAAATCATAATTAACGTTAATAATGTTTGTCATATAGCATTTCATCTTATGTATCTCCCAGCTCTCCTAAAACTGTGCCACATTAGTGGCGTGATTTTATTTTAAAACCTCTCATAGTAATTTGCTATTAAGAGTTATTCACGACTTTAAATACCAAGAGAATTTATTACTCAGAAATAATACCTTTATATGCAATTTTATTAAAGCAATTCACAAGTAATGTATCGATCAACATGTCGTTGAAATTTCAATCATTAAAATGTTATAAAATGTCAATAAAACGTCACAGAAATGTCAATGTCATAGAAACGGGAATATTATTGCTATATTTAAAAGCTCACTAGCTATAATTATTTTTAAATGTTGACGATATTATTTGCCACCAGCTAAGTATTTTAGGTAAATTTAGGAGTTTAAATTCCATATTACACGGTAAGCTATTCATTTTATCTTAAAGACACCTAGGTAACAATTGTTGGAATTTGAAAGGTGTATTAACTGTAGAAATATATTTCTTCGGAAAGTTCGACATTGCCTCGGTAAACAGATAAACAAATTTATATTTCTCATTTTTGTCAAAATGACCCCCACGCAATGCTTCAATCGATATCAAATTTTGTGAATAAGCAGATGATGAATTGTCAAATTCATCATCAACATAACAAAAAAATCGTCGGTCCCATTTTTGAGAAAATCTGTTTGGCAGTTTTTTCTTCCACTGCAACCCCATCTATTCTATCGAATGGGCCTAAAAGTTAACACAAACTGCTTATTACTAAAATCTATCTTTGTACAAAATTTCGACCAAAACTATCAATATTTGTGAGAATGGGAGGCAAAACAAAAATAATAAAAATGTGCGACTGGAAGGACGGACGGACGGAAGGACGGACACGACATTTTTCTGTTCGGTGTTTCGGGGTCCTGGTAACCTAATTCGTCGAGAAATGTGAAAACCTGGAACAAAATTTTTTTCGCGATTACAATACTTACCCAATATAACTTCGTTATAGTGGGAAAAGTAAAAAAATAAATTAAATAGAGAAATCGACGATAAAAAGACAGAAAGAGAAAAAATACTCATATTCATGTGATAGACCCTTTATATCAAAAATCCACTGAATAATACCATACGTACTGCTTATAACATATCTACCCCCAAATGGAGGTGAAATGGGGCGACAGCGTTCAATTGGCTGGTTGGAGAATTTTTCATCATCATTTTGTATCCCAGCGCATCAAAATACATAAGAATAGCGTGACATTTCAAATTTTTACTAAGAATGAACTTTCAACTCGAATATAGGGGTAATATGGGGGTGATAACGGGAAATTGACACGATAAAAAAAATTTGCATGCTGAAATTCGGATTCAGCGCATCAAAATACATAGAGGTACGGGGGTCTGTCTTCTGGATCGAAAAATTTTTTTTTGTGGCTGTGTTATATTTAAGAAACGAAACATTTCATGTGAATTAGTTACAAAGATGAAATTTAGATCCTAAGATGTTTGATTTGATGTTAAAGCCCTTATTAAAAGTACAGTCAAACCATTTAGAAAATTTTCAAAAATCGTATAAGTATTAAAATAATTAATAATTCGCAAGAATTTCAACCGCTTTTATACCCAACCAAACAACAGCAGTCAAATGGGCCGTGTTAAAATGTATTTAAATCCTGACAGAATTTTACACTTTAACCAACTTAAATAAACAAAAAACGTGTTGAAATTCTATAATTTAACAAAATAACGGTTTATGAGAAATTGTATATGTTGGTCTATGTAATTGCGTTACCCGGAAAAAATTATACAAGTACCCGATTATTATTCTTAAATTCGCGATTGATTTTGTTTACTATATTTCATCTTCTTATTCCATCCAATCTTCTTAATGTTAACACATCACATTTTATTTTGTATTATGTATGTACGCTATCAGGTCCGGTTACTTGGAACGCATACAAATCAATAATATTGAATTGATTTTAGTTGTTTGTTGCCATAAAATATCAAAATTCAAAATCAAATTGTGTGGAATAGCGCACAAAACACACACACACACAACAAAATATGACGAATACTTTATATTAGACAGACAAATAGACGAGTTTCTAATGTGATGAGTATTCCTGTAGGAGTTACTACATTTTATGAAAACTTATAAATAACTTGAGAGATCGATTAGAGTAAGTTCATTAGCATTTGCTTGAACACAAGCCTTTAAGTTATGCAATTTTACAAACAAAATAATTTTGTAGCATATACATACATAAATCCAACTTTTATCCATTCACGTTTTACTAATAATTTATAGGCACATTCTAACTTTTGTGACAATGGACAATATACGTCAAAATTAATATTCAACTTAATTCTATGTGTGTTCGTTCTTCTTGTGTATATGCAAAAAATAGCCTCAGAAAACTTATTGATTTAAGGTCACGAATTTTAAAAATGTTAAACGAATCACTACTCGTATTCTATCATTTCGATCATAAAATTAAAATTTAACCATTATCAGTTGTGTAGACCCAATGTGCAACTATGTATGTAATTTATGTGTAAATCGCGTCGTAATTGTTTTATCTTTTATGGATTAATTTGGAAGATTTTGTGACGCTCGATGGATTTGAATCATTTGTTTACTATGTATATGCTTTTGTGCATCTAAGACACGCCCTTATTTTAATTCATTTGATTCTAGCATTCTTAGTAATATCTATGTGTATACTCCGGCACGTACTTCTTAATTTGGATTATAAACACATTGGTTACATATTGAATCGAACTCCTAACGTTTAACATTATTTTGGTGTTTTTGAGTCAGAAGAAGGCGAGATTTTCACTAACTTCTTCGTATTGTGAAATTATCGTAAAATGAAACACATTTTACATGAGATAAGCAACTTAATCCGTACAAGGCAAGAAAATTGATTTTTAATCGTAAAGTGAGTTAGATTTTAGTAGAGTCGATTCATCATAAAGCGATTTAATCGTATTGCAAGCCCATCGTAAAGCGGAGGTTTACTGAACTTTTGGACGAACTGACTGTCATGCTGTCATTCGGGTTATCTCTCTGTTGGTGTTTCTGTTGGTATTTCTGTAGGTCGGTCTGTCTATCGGTTGTAAGTCTGTTTATCTGTTGGTCGGTCGGTGAAATGACTGTCAATGTATCTGTCGGTCTGCCTACCGGTCTGTATTTCATACAGTCTATCAGTCAGTTTGTGTGTAATTTTTTAGTTTTTTTTGTTGTTATGAACTGTTAGGCACACAACAAATTACACTAGCGAATAAACAGCTAAAACACGACCAGCGAACAGCACCTTCCACGTTCCACCTATTTATTCATAAAGAAACACGATCATTGGAAGTAGATCGCAATAGGCGAATGCAAAGGTCGAATTAAATTTTTGGTTGAATGAGAGCTGAGATTTGGTTGAATGAGAGAGGTGCTGATAAAAGTTATTTGCTAATTGGAATGATAAATCGACGAATTAAAATTTGTTAAGTTTACTTTTTTGATGTTTCGAACGATTTTTTTACTAAAGTGTGTTACATGCTTTGCAACTGTTATTACAATAACGTTTCATACTGCGAGTTTCATTGTTTCAAGAATTCAATCATTGCCGATTCTAACACAACATATAGGAAAATATTGATACAATAGGAGCTCTACTCGCAAAACTCTTAGAACAAACTGTCTCTTAACATTTCTGGGCTTCCGGCAAAAATATATGAACTGGTGCTGATTGTAGTAACCAAACATGTGAAGTACCTCTTATATCGCCTAAATTGTCACCAGACATCAAACCACTAATATAAAATTTGAAAATTTTCTGGAACATAGAATTTTGAAAAATAAGGTGTCCCATTAAGAGTTGAGTTGCGAATTTATTTGGGGAGAGTTGTGGGTTAAGTTGCCAACTATAGCTTGAGTTGGGTTCATGTACACACTCAGAAAAATAATATGTTTATCGTATGATTAAATTTATCATAATATGATTACAAAAATCAACTCCACATTTGATATGATGGTAGTTAAAAGATTTATAATAAAATTATGTTACATATCATTGTTGTTATCAAAATATAATTAAATATAACATAAAATTAATAAATCCAATCATTTCAGCAATATGATTGGAATAATCATATGTAACTATGATAATTTTAATCATATTGTGATCTTCTTAACCATATTATGATATTGACTTTAAAACAAATATAATAACTGCATATTTATTATGATCTATCCTAATATAATAGTATGTTAATCGAAACCAAATATTTGTTAACGGTAATTTATAAAAAATAGATTAATTTGTGATTTTGTGCGTGCTAGTCGAAATACAATTTATTTTTGAATACGAGAAATTAAAGCTAAATATAAAAATATTAAAAATTTATTGTACAAAAATTATAGGTAAGTCTATGCGAAAGTATTTAAAAATGTGTGGTGTTAGTAAGTTATATATTAGTGATTTTATTACATAATAAAAAGTGTCCACGCAGTGTTAGGTTAAATTACGTTTCATCGCATGGTAAATCATAACTTTTTGTTTTAATTTTGCACAAAAATTACAGTGAAAATATTATTATTTAATACAATAACAACGAATAATTTTAAACTTTGTTATATTTGGCTCTAATAACTTATATGTATGTAAAGTGTACTCGTGCATAATGTTTTTAATAACGAACGCTTGTTTGGCATATACTACACATCACTAAAAAATAGATTTAATTTTGTGTTCATTTCATACTGAGAGAATTATGAATAATCGCATGTTACTTAAATTCAAAGGGATTTGGGTTTTAAAATTGTATGTTTCCATAAAAAACATTGTATAACATCATCCAATACTTTTTTTTTAAATATGAAACCGAAGATCTGCATAATGTCTAGCAATAGCACTGTATTGACGCTGTATTTTAAATCCTTAAAAAAAATGGTTGTTATCGATCATGTAGGTGAGTTGGGATATGATGATGTAGTTAGTTCAGGTATATTTATTTATTTTATATTATTTATCTATTTTTTATTATTTATGCGCAATATTCATAGATTATTAAATAATTTTATGATCTCCGTTCATTACAGCTATCAGTCAATTTAGCATTAATGAGGGACCCATAGTTTTGTATGATGCAATTACAGAATGTGAAATACCTTTTGATATTTTCAGTACATACATAAAGCAAATTTTAAATTCCAATGGTATTTTACATATCAAAATAGTGCCTATTGATTTTCAAAATGTTGAATTACAAAATCATGAATTTAGCAGCAATTTGTTAGAAATTCAAGAAAAAGAAGCAGAACAAATCGTCCCTCTAGTAATGAAACAGCGTATAAGAAAAATAGTAGTTTTAAAATAATTCGCGTTTAAATGTTTGTTGAAAAATTTTTTTGAAATAAAATCTTTTATTTTATAGAAAATTTAATTTTCTATGAAATTAAAGATTTTATTTTAAAAAGTTTTTTCAAAAAACATTTAAATGCGAATTATTTTAAAACTACTATTTTTCTTATACGCTGTTTCATTACTAGAGGGACGAAATTATATTTGAAGCACAGTCAAGCAGCAATAGCACCGGAGAATTAATAAGTCACGTAATACCAAATAGCACTAATCTGAACGTTTAAACTAAATATTTTTATCATTATAGGATATTATTGAAATTATAAATAAGCATTGCCTAAAGCTGATAAAGAAAATAAACTCATCTTTAGTATTGACACCTTCTGAACGAAACGAGCTATCTTCAACTATCATTAAACAAAAATTAAACTCTAAGCCATCGAAATCGTAAGCGAAAGATTATTAAATAATAAAATAATATATCATAAATTGAAACATAATTCTATTCCAAATGCTATAGGTTAAACAAAGAGGACTTTATTCAGCTATCACTACAAATTGTTGATGTGTTTCCACAAGAAGTTTCAGAAACGTATTATATCCCATCAACGGGATCTATAATAGCTAAAGGCAAACTTTATAACTGTTATCACAATTATAGGGGTCAGCTAAATCGAGCTGGTGTAATTCGGAGGAGAAGCAGATCATCTACTACTAGATCAACGACTTCCGCAGCAGATAGTGAAATAACCAATTTAGGTGAGTGTGTATATATACATATATATATATATATATATATATATATATATATATATATATATATATATATATATATATATATATATATATATATATATATATATATATATATATATATATATATATATATATATATATATATATGATATATATATATATGAGCGTATCCATTACTTTTTTAAAAAACCGGGCGCATGCATTTCATAACATTCACCGATTTCGCTGTAATTTTTTGCAGGAATAGTAGTCGATGAAAAACTTTGTTTTCCAAAATGTTACCCCTTTCGAGTTATGATTTTTTAAAGTTAAGAAATTGAGTGATTTTAGGCTCTTTTCGATAGGCAACCGTTCTACTTAGGTTGCTTTGTGTTTAATGATATGGGCCTCATTCTCTTTGTATTTTATTGGTCTTTTACTTAAAAGCAGTTTCAGAGCTAAATATTTAATATTGGCCAAATGAGACACAAAAAAGTGTAATTCAACTAAAATCCATTAAACTAGGCTCATTTTTTCAACTTTTCATGATCTTTCCAAATTTTTTAGCCACATTTAATTAAGTCAAAAACTTCTAAAGTTACAATGCGTCAGAATACATCCAATTTTTCGGAAAACGTTATATTTACACCTCTGTAACTTTTGTCGTTTTACTCCAAAAGCCACCAACATTTGGAAGAAAATTCTTTATTTTCTCCTCACTACACCCCATGAAATACTTTCTTGGATATTTAGATCCTAATTTCGGTATAATTTTTTCTAAAATTCCAATTCTGTTAGACCTATCTAGACTTAAAGGCAAACTCTCAATGAATAAAGTGGTATAATATGTACTTGTTATTTTTTAATGTGGTTACCTGAAGTCGAGATATTTGTGAAATACTGAAAAAATCGTACGTTACTACACCTGATCTTCTTTTTCTTAAAGGGTTATAAGCTGTTTTAGAAAAAAAAATTCTGCAGTTAGGATCTAAATATCCAAAAAAGTATTTCATGGGGTGTAGTGGGGAGAAAATAAAGAATTTTCTTCCAAAAATTGGTGGCTTTTGGAGTAAAACGACAAAAGTTACAGAGGTGTAAATATAACGTTTTCCGAAAAATTGGATGTATTCTGACGCCTTGTAACTTAAGAAGTTTTCGACTTAATTAAATGTGGCTAAAAAATTTGGAAAGATCATGAAAAGTTGAAAACATGAGCCTAGTTTAATGGATTTTAGTTGAAATCCATAAATTTGGCGACCATCTTAAAGCATGCTGTTTTTTAAGAAAAAATAATTACACTTTTTTGTGTCGCATTTGGCCAATATTAAATATTTAGCTCTGAAACTGCTTTAAAATAAAAGTTCAATAAAATACGAACAGAATGAGGTCCATAACGTTGAAAACAAAGTAACCTAAGTAGAACGGTTGCCTATCGAAAAGAGCCTAAAATCACTCAATTTCTTAACTTTAAAAAATCATAACTCGAAAAAGGGGGGCCATGAAGGGGTAACATTTTGGAAAACAAAGTTTTTCATCGACTACTATTCCTGAAAAAAATTACAGCGAAATCGGTGAATGCTTTGAAATGCATGCGACCGGTTTTTTAAAAAAGTAATGGATAAGCTCATATATATATATATATATATATATATATATATATATATATATATATATATATATATATATATATATATATATATATATATATATATATATATATATATATATTAGGGTGGAGTGAAAAAAATCAAAAATTAGGGGGGCCCCCAAAAGTTACCTTTCAGTGCCAAAACCACCTGGTTAAAATATTTTTAAAATTCATTAATATTTACCGATGGTATTTTCCATTTAAAGTATGTTTTTTCAACTTATTGCAGATTTTTAACTTAAAGACCGACAAAAACCACTTCGAAACCTAATTTTTCGGACTCGCAGGACCCCAAAATCGATAAATTACCAATAATGTCAAGGTTCAATATTTTCATGATTTCTATACTTTATTTTACTTACGCAAAAGAAAGTAAAAAGTGATTGGCCAAAATGTTGTTTCTTCTCCCTAAAAGTGGATAGTGGGCGTTTATCACAGGAGAGGCATTCGAGACGTTAGTAATTTCAATTATTAAACGGTATTCTATCGGTTTCTAAAGAATCATGTACTTCAGGATTTTTTGTATAATGAAAGTCTAGTTTAATTCGGCTAAAAAGAAAATTTTCGATTGGAAAATACCACCGCTAAATTTTAATGAATTTTAAAAATATTTTGACCAGTCATTAACGACACTATAAAGTAACTTTCTGAAAGGCCCCCGTACCAAAATTGTAAAAAAAAAAAATTTTCACTCCACCCTAATATATATATATATATATATATATATATATATATATATATATATATATATATATATATATATATATATATATAATCTCGAAATATACGTTTTTTTTAACAGATACAATTGACACCGAGATAGAAGATGATATTGAATATGTGAAACTGAATGTTCCAGATAGTACGGACGAATTTGCTGAAAAATGGCGAAAAACCCACAAATTTAGGCAAAATCTATTAAGAAGCTCTATGCTGACGATTGAATATATTGAACTTTTTCCCGGCTTAAAAAGTTCTGAAATTAAAAAATTGGTGAGAACTGAGTGCAACTAAAAATAGAACAAAATTTTTACAAATTTTTATTTTACAGATGGAAATAGATTTAAAAATAAAGTACACTGACTTTGATCCAGACGCCATACGGAATTGGCATACTATTTACCCAAACATCATTCAACGGGCGAATAAAATTAATCGAGACAGCGTTGTTAAAAGTTTATGCCAACGTATAGAAGCTGCGGAAGAAGGTACATATTTATTGTCACATCAAACTACATTTCAATTAGGGCACTTTAAAGCTTATTCAAAACTTAATGTTATTTATTTAACAGCAGAAAAAAGCGCATTAGCATTTCTGGTACTACCATATATTTTTCCAGTTAATGGAAAACGAACATACGGCAACGGGAGAGTATCAAAAATTGAGATTCAGCACTCATTCATTTCATTATATAAGGTATAAATTTGTATAATACTGAAAGTTTGGAAAAATTATTCTTTAAAATATTTTTTTTCCAGACTGCAGTTGAGGCATTCGAGGCCGAGGCTATTCCGGAGGCACCTAAGGTTATTTTTGTGGGACATCCAATTAGCATTGCGTATGTATTAGTTGCGGGAGAAAGATACATGTATTGTAATCCTGTGGAAGCTGTTGAATGCTGTTTTTATTTGTATATGGGCCGTAATATCAAATATACAATTGCATGCAAGTCTATTTGGCATTTCATTCAAAAGGGAATTTTCAAAATCAAAACAGAATTTGATGAAAATATTCCATGTGTGCTCACACTAATTAACGATATGCAGAGTAATAATTAATTTTAGTTACACGTTTTTATATTATTGTTTCATCTATATTGAATTTTGAATTTTACTAAATATATATTTTCGACCCTAAATGTTTAACCTATGATATTTTTCGCAGATAAAGCCGATTGTCTATGGCATATTACGATATGTCATAAACACATTGAACATTTTCGTTGTATTTATACAGATTGCACGAAGCAATTTTCTCTTCGAAATTCATTTTTAAAACACATTAGCCAGAATTGCCGTACAAACTTAATTGCTACGTCAAAATTAAATGATGTTCCTGCTTCAACGTTTGCAAATTCTGTCAATTCAATTTCCATCGCTGAGTTAAACGACAAATTTGTATATTCTCATGACAATTCTGAAATTCCTTCCAATTCAATTACTCCAGAAGATGTAATTAATCAAATGTCTGATGAGTATCTACGACTGATTTTAAAAATTTACTGTGATGATAAAATTTCCAGGAAGAAAGCATTTCAAATTTTGCAGATAACGTGCAACTTTTATTCTAGTTTCATAAAAAAATGCCATTAACAAATAATGATAATCCTGCTGTTTCTTCCTTAACTCTTTTCAATCCCAAAATTCTTAGATCAGAATATTTGCTAATGAAGGAACTTAAACAATTAGATTTCTTCATTACAAATAAACCATACGTAATTCACTTAGAAAATCAAGAGATTTTAGACAATTTCAACAAATTGGTAATAAAAATAATTGATTACACAATGCAAATTATTCCGCCAATCAATCTATTTAAAGTTTTATTTAATAAAACATTATATTTAGATCATATTTTGGCATATATTTAAAATTTAAAATTTTCTAATAAATCTACGATGCATAATTATATAGAAAGTGAGGTTTGGAAAGCAATTGTTGATTTCCTTCCTCATTATGATAATGTGCAGTACCTACCGTTATTTCTATACTATAACGATTATGAGCCAAATAATGTTTTGGGATCTAGGTCTGGTGATAAAAAAAGTGGCGCTTTTTACTTAAAGATACCTGTATTACCAACACATCTCAATTCAAAATTGTCGTCAATATTTCTTGCCGGTTTGGTTCACGTAGAAGATAAAAAAAAAATTTGGGAATCAAAGAATATTGCAACCAATTATTGCCGAGTTAAAAGAACTCGAAAATACTGGTATTTTTGTCCAACATAGAAATATTACAATAAAATTCGTAGTTTGTGGTATATTAGGCGATAATTTGGGACTCAATTCCATATTAGGATTTAATGAAAGCTTTAATTCAAGATACTTTTGCAGAATTTGTAAAACTCCTTCTGAAATTACTCAACAACTTTGCAATGATAATTTATGTGAAATTAGAACAAAAGACAATTATGTATTAGACTTACAAATTGGAAACCCATCTGAAACAGGCATTAAAGAAAATTGTACATTCAGTTCGTTAAAAAGATTTCATGTTACAACTAATGTAACCGTTGACGTTATGCATGACTTGTTGGAAGGAATTTGTCATTACGACTTATTATTAATACTAAAATATTATGTTAAAGACATAAAGTATTTTTCTATAGAACAATTAAATTTTAGGATTCAAAATTGTAACTTTGGGGCACAAAATATAAACAAACCGCCATTGCTAAGTTCTGATATCTTAAATAAATCCAAATTTAAAATGAGTGCTTTTGAAATGTACACTTTTGTAACATATTTCGGAATATTAATCGGTGATTTGATATCGGAAAGCTGTAATTTTTGGAAATTATATTTAGTTCTTCGTGAGATTATAAATTTAGCATTTTCACATGTAGTACTCAAGAATGACTATAAATATTTAAATATTCTAGTAGAAGAACATAATATGTTATATTTGAAATTATCATGTTCACACTTAAAGCCCAAATTTCATATTCTTACACACTATGGACGAATAATGCAAAAAATTGGACCCTTAGTTCAACTTAGTTCAAGCAGATTTAAATCCTATCACCAAAAATTAAAAAAAATTATTAATATGTCTAAAAACAAAATAAATATTTTGTACACTACAGCACTTAGAAACCAAATAGCTTTGACTTACGAATTGATGAATTTCCCTTGTCTCGAACATGAAATTGTTTATGATAAAAATAATCATCGTCCTATGCATTTATCATATTCGTTTATCATAAATATGATGGTCACCACTTATGATAAAATTAATCATATTTTTTTTCTGAGTGCACATGTATATCTCGTTCCATGTTAGGCGCGGTGAGTTTGTGGTTGAGTTGAGGGCTGAATTGTTGTTCGGGTTGGGGTTAAGTAGGGTTGGGTTGGGGCTGCGTTGGAGTTAATTCAGTCATTCAGTTGGGGATTTATTAGAAGGCTGAGTTGAGATTTGAGGTGGAAGTTAGGTTAGGTTAGGGTGGCCATCCTAAGGGACCGGCATAGACACAAACGTGGTGCGGAACCATATCACATAAAATTTTCTCGGCTCTGCTCACTGAACTATCTAGAGTTTACGAAGCGTTGATTACACCTGACGTTCATCGCATTGAGATCCCCCATTGAGCATTGAGCATTGTTGAGTTGTGGTCGAGAGCTGTCGGGTTGAGTCGGTGGTTTAGGTGGAAATTAGAATAAGTTGAATTCATTTGGATTTGAGTGAGGAGTTCGGTTGGATATTAATTTGGAGTTGAGGGTTTATTGGGAGGTTAGATTGAGTTGATTTGAGTTGAGTTCATACATGAATGTCGCTTTCAAATCGAATTGATCTTGGGATTGAGTTGGCTGTTGAGTATGGAGTAGAGTAAAGTGTTGATATTTGGTTCGAGATAAGTTTAGTTGAAGTTGAGTTGGCTGGTGAGTTAGTTGACTAAGAGTTGATTTGAAAGTTGACTTTGGGTTGAATTGGTGATTGAGGTAAGGGTTGGTTTGGCGGTTGATTTGCCGATTGCGTTGGGTTGTAAATTGGGTTGTATGTTGAGTTTAATATTGAGTTTATAAGTGTTTCAAACGATTTTTTAAATTCTACTCTTACATCATTCGAAAGGCCTAAAGAAGTCCTAGCCAAACAATTTTATTTCTATAAAACGCGGGAAAACCGAAAAGTCATCAGTGAAATGTTACTTCAACGTTACGAAAAAAATGTCATTTTTGCATAGAATTGTGACTGGCGCTGAAAAGTGGATTTATTTTGAGAATCCTAAGTGCAGAAAATTTTGAGTTGATCCAGGTTAACCATCAACATCAACTTCAAGGCTAAATCGCTTCGGAAGGAAGACAATGCTCTACGTTTGGTGGGACCAGAAAGGTATATTGTTTTACGAGCTTCTCAAACCAGATGAAACGATTGATACTCTATGCTACGGTGGGCCAGAATATGTGGCAAAGTAATTTTTCTTCATGATAATACATCATGGGCATAACACCCTTCAAAACCAATTAAAAACACGTTGAAGGATCTTGCCTGGGAAAATAATATACCTGCCGTATTTCACTAAATCTTGTTATAAAAACGAGGCAGTTTGGTGTTGTTCTGGCGGTATTCATATTATTCATTGCTAACATTTTTAACACAATGAGACACAATCTAACTATTTTGGCCCTCTTATGACAAGCAATGGTTACAGTGGTGAAATTCAACGACTATCATAATCTTGCACAGGTGCCAGGTTATTATTTACAAGGGCAGTAACCTGATGTTTGCTTGTATTAATCGGATATAAAAAGTAATAGCATGTTTAGCATGTCCCATCTACCACTGTCGAGACCATGAACCACTTTAGATTAATTTCTCCATATTAACTGTTTTCCTAATTTGTTTTAATCACGACTGCAAACTGGTTAGACGTGGTTGTTAAACCGAATATGGTCAAAACTTCATGAAACTTCTTCTTGCAAAACTTCATCTGCGATTACCTACTCAATAAACCATTGAGAAATGACTGGAGAAGTAAGTATCGGTGCTAAACGAAAGGCGGTGGTACTGATTACTGGTATACAGGTCTTTATTAAGACCAACTCTTTTGGCTCTTCATTCAATTACAGAGCTTTATTTAGAGCTCTCTGCGGTAATTTAAAATTTTCTAGTTTTTATTTCCATTGTCATTGCTGGGCCAATTCAAAACTCTGCGTACTCGTTCTCACACCGAAAAATCTCTAACGTCTGAAACTTATTGTATATGACTGTACAATTTCACTAAGCAATATCGAGCCGTCTAAAAGAATTGGCTTAGTACAACTTCTAATGGATTATGTTGACAATCATGTCGACTTAATAAGCGTATTATATTATGCTCTTGTGTGATCCGAAGATGAAAATATTCAACAAAATAAAAAATCATGCGACACTGATGCCGAAATTATATAACCTTAAATTAATTTGTTACATTACAGCTAACATTGATAATATATAATTTCGCACTTTATTAAAAGATTACCGAGCCTGAACCTTCAACCAAATAAAAAAAACTCATAATTTATTAGAAATACACAGACGTTAACAAAAATCTGATCATATCCATAATTTATATAAGACACAATACCAAATCTATAAATTAATATAAATTAATTTAGCCGCAGAATCGCTAATATCTATAATTTGTATTCATAATGCAACACAACGAATGAATCATAAAGCGTAAACGTATCGCGTATTCAGCGCGCTATATTAAAATAAATCATTTTAATTATTTGATTAAATGTATAAATGGGGGGTATATCACTTAACCAACATTTAGGCAATAACAAAAAATTGTACATAAGTAAATGCTTCATTATACATTGTAACCACTGAGCAGTAAGTAACCCATTAAATCACAAACTTTGTGTTGTTCTTGTGGCGCAAAATGCAATGACCTTCTGGAAAGCTGCATTCTATTTTAAAATGATATACCGCAACTAAAAGTAAAACTCAATTTTACCGCACTCAATCAATATACGAATATAGGATGATGCTTGCGATATAATATTTCAAATCATCATCATCATCATAATAATATGATCACGAAATTAAGCGATGAAACGAAAGACTATTAAATTTAATTGAAGAATAAGTAAGAAACCCTACTCGTTATGTATACACAAATAATGTTGTTCTTGTTTTTTGGTTAATTGAAGGTTAAATCATTGGCTATTGTTCTCTTCTTATAAAACATAAAAATTAATAATAAGTCGACTTCGTTTAAACATGAATCGAACACGAATTTTTATGTGTTCCAACTTCCAAGTTACTTTACAGAAAGTGTAGTTCGCATTTAATACCATGGACGTGTTCAATCGGGCAAAAATGATAAAAAATATCATGATATTTTAGACACTCTAACTTTATTCCGTAATACTGTACGTCAAACCCGATTGAACAGCCAAAATGTATAAAAAAATGATAAATTGATTTTAAATGTCAATTTGTTTTGATGCGTTTTCAAAACAACAATAAAATCGATATCGTCAATTTTTGAATTAAATTTTCTTATTTATAAATTGAATTTGGGTTTTCTTTATCATTTTAAATATTTATTTCTAATAAAAATTATATTTTAAGATTGCACACAAGTAACTGAAAATATCAAATCAAAATTTATTTCTTCTGACAGCTAGAACTGAAAAAAAATTTGGTTTTTTTTCGTGATAAATGAGTGCATTTCATGGCAAACGCGATAAAAAAAATCATGATATTTTTTATCATTTTTGCCCGATTGAACACAAGGCATAGAATTAAAATTTTTCGAAATATATATTACATAAATCATTTAAATTTTCGTGGGTGGCCATTACTTAATACAAAATTTAAAGTTTGTTAAAAAAATCCACCATATTTTATAAACTCAAGCATCTTAGCTGATTTAAATAGCATATAGGCCCGAATTTATATAGTCGAAACTATTGCTGTACTTATTTTACCATTTACAACAATATGCCATGTATTCAATACCATTTTGGTATTCGTGAATACTCACTGGGTATGTGGTTTTCAAAATTTAATTATGGAATCTTCGCTAAATTTTATTTTTAAAGTTCTAAAGGTTGTCGATACTGTCTTGTACATTCAATTTATATTGACATAAACAAAATTGTTGTTTGGTAATAGTAATTTTTTTATTTTTCGTGCCAGTATGTCTATAACGTAAATTACAAAATAATTGTTGTATACTCATATCAAAACTGTGACTCAAAAATTTAGCCGAGATTTATTTTCGAAATTGAGCAGGGACGCGATTTCGAAATGAATACCAATTTGAATTTGGTCAAAAGATTGAAGGCCTATTTTAGGCGCATTTTATTTGACCATTTGCAAAAAAATTGCCTTGTATCCAATACCATTTTGGTATTCGTAATACCCGATGTGTACTTATGGTTTTCAAAAATCCAATAGTATTTTTTAGTAGGGACGCGATTCCGAAATGAATACCAATTTTGAATTTGGCAAATAAAATAGGCCTTTTAAGGCCCTTTTACATTCAATCTTTTCGTTCTTTTTCAAAAGAATAGAATCACGAAGAAAAGAGCAAATACATTTTACCCATACATAAAAATGGGACGGGCATATTCAAAATTTTATTTTTTCCTTTCAAAATGTTACTTGGATTTTATATCTTTTGAGCTACTTTTACGAAAAAAGATAAACCAGTTCATCTTTTTTAGATTTTTCCGTTCTTTTTCACCAAAAAAAGTTGAGTGTTGCAGTAAATAGTATTGAATAGTACTTTTTAAGTATTCCTTCTGATTTTAATACAAGGAAATCATACTAAAACGAATTTTTTATCGTACATCTTTTATCTTTTGGAAAAGAACGAAAAGATTGAATGTAAATCAGCTGAGTATTGTACAACTGGTAGTTGTCCATTTTCTTGTTTTGTGGCTTTTATCACTATTTTAGTATTATAAAGAAAATAAAATATCTTTTATTTTCTAATTATTTTTATTAACTAGGTTTTTCTTTCTATTTCCCAGTGATAATATTAATAGATTTTTGGTTGATATACCGGTTTTACTCAACGACAAACTAAACACAAGAACAAACAAGACCTACGAAATGATTTTAAATTATAACTAAGCAAACACAAAAAACAGCAATTACATATTGTGGAAATAAATTTCAAAATTTTTTTTATAAATGCTGCCAATGGCTTTATTCTTGAATCTTTCTACAAAAGAAACTAACAAGAAGTATTCAAATCTTAACCTAAAATTATTAAAATTTTAAATATTAACCAATGTTAATACCTATTATTTGTGTTCACAATTCAATTAATTTAGATTATACATATGTGTAACCTAAACATTAATAAATTTACAGGTTCATCAATCCGAGTGGATCTGTTCTTCTTAGTCGCCTAAATCGCGGTTGTTTTAGTATATCCCTGGCCAATTCGTTGGGATGTGCTTCTAGTTTTGAGTAATATTTCGAACTAAATTCTTTAATTGTTTCTTTAATGGTTTTAATTCCAAGGTCGACGTGTATATTGCTATTTCGAATGTACCATGGAGCATTGGTAATACTGCGAAGTATTTTCGCTTGGGTTCGTTGAAGGAGTTCTCTGTTTGACGCGCTGGTGGATCCCCATAACTGAATACCATATGTCCATATGGGTCTTATTATCACTTTATATAGTAAAACTTTGTTGTCTAATGACAGCTGAGATTTTCTCCCCATCAGCCAATACATTTTGGAAAACGTCATTTTTATTTGGTTGCGCTTTGCTTCAATATGTTGTTTCCATGTCAGCCGTCTATCCAGGTGCAAACCTAAGTATTTGACCTTGGTTTGTTGAGGAATATTAATATCGTTTAGTACCACTGGTGGGCAGGTGCGTTTGTTCAGCGTGAATGTGACGTGTGTTGATTTTTTTTCATTCACTTTTATTCGCCATTTCTTCAGCCAGCCCTCGATTTTTTTCAAATGATTCTGTAATTCCTTTGAGGCGGTTTCGGGAGTTTTGTTTGACGCCAGGATGGCCGTATCATCGGCAAATGTTGATATCATTACTTTGTTGGTTACAGGCAAATCGGCTGTGTACATCAAGTATAGTATTGGTCCTAGGACGCTGCCTTGTGGGACACCTGCGTTTATATCGTAAAAGCAAGTAGTTGCACTATTTTGTTTAACCATGTATTGCCTTTCAAGAAGGTAGTTTTCCAGAATTGAGTGAAATTTCTTAGGTAAAAGTTCTTTAATTTTGTAAATTAGCCCATCATGCCAAACTTTATCAAATGCTTGAGCGATATCCAAGAAGACAGCAGAACAATATTTCTTTTCCTCGAAGGTTCTTTTGATTACATTTACAATTCTGTGTACTTGCTCTATGGTACTATGTTGGTTTCGAAACCCAAATTGATGGTCTGGAATAATATGGCGCACTGTTAACACTGGTTTCAATTTCGTTAATAATATTTTTTCGAATAGCTTGGAAATTGTGGGCAGCATGCTTATTGGACGATATGATGGAATTTGTGTTTCATTTTTTCCTGGCTTAAGAATCATTGTGATTACGGATACTTTCCATTTTTGAGGAATATAACCGGTTCGCATGATCGCGTTGAATATGAATGTTATTAGTTTTATGCAATTGTCTGGCAATCCCTTATCATTTTTCCAGTAATAAGATCATGCCCTGGTGCCTTTTTAGGGTTTATACAATTTTTAATTGTATTCTTAACTTTCTTCCAATTATACTTTATAGGTTTAAAAGACAATCCATCATCCATTTGCTCGGGTAGCACGAAAGAATTTGTTTCCTGGTGTGGTGCGAATACCGTCGTTAGATGAGCAGCAAAAGCATTGGCTTTTTCTTCATCGCTTCTCGCCCAATCCCCAGTTGGAAGTCTGATTGGTGGATTCGAGTTTGTTGGCCTTTTTAAATTTTTTGTTGCCTTCCACAAAGAGTAGCCTGTCCCTTCGGTTGCCGAAAGTTCACTTAAATAATTCTGGACGTTCTGGTTTTCTTCTTCCCGCAAAGCAAATCTAAGAGTCTTAATAGATCGATTTAATTCCCTTTTTAATGACGGTGATTTTGTTTGTTGCCATTGACGGCGAATTTTTCGCTTTTCCTGGATAAGTTCCTGAATACTATGTGGCAGTTTATTAACTTTTTCAAAACTACTTATGACGGGTGTAGCCTTTTCAGCTGACAACGCCAGGGTATCTTTTAAATGTTCTGCTGCCGTATCAATATCTGCTGGTGTGGTAAGAGGAATATTCAGTAGACAATTTTTTTCGACTAGTCTCCTGTATTGATCCCAATTAGTTCGCTTGTTTGTAAGACGTTTCGGAATTTCTGTCCTTAGGAGTTAGGACGTCGGTACTCATTGTTACTATTACCGGCGAGTGATCGGAAGACAGATCATAGCGTATACAGAAGTCAATTAGATCAGGAACTTTCTTTTGATCCGTGGGCCAGTAAGTGGGGTGACCAGCAGATAAATAATCCAGAGACTGCTCCTCTATAGCTTCATAAAATTGTTTGCCTTTTGGTGTCGACAATCTTGATCCCCATTGCACATGTTTAGCATTGTAATCGCCACCCGCAAGGAATTTATTGCCCAGCCGGTTAAAATAATCGATAAATTGCTGCTTTTTAATTGCATGTTTTGGAGGGCAGTAAACGGCCGATATTACACATTTTCCAGACCATTCTTCTAAGCAAATATTAGTTGCTTGGATGTGCTCTTTCTCATACTTGCTGTGTACATAATGCTTTATTCTTTTTTTTATCAAGACAGCAGTGCCACCGTGTGCTTTTCCGTCCGGGTGTTGGGTGTCGTATACTAAATATCCGTTAATTTTAAAAAACGTTTTATTCGTGAAGCGTGTTTCTGATATTAGCATGATATCTATACTGTGCTCAATGAGAAAGGCTTGTAACTCAGCTTTATGCTGTGAAAGACCATTCGCATTCCAAATAGCTATTTTTAGGACAGTCATTTTTGGTTTTTGACGATAATTTGCATTAGTGTGTTCATATTTTGCATCATCATGCTCATTTGTTTCTCCATCATCATCATGAAACTTTGGATCGTTTCAGTTAGTTTGTTTACGGTTGCATGAATTGAGACTTCTTCTTCAACAAAATTAACTTTTGCTTTCGAAGCGGCACCTTTCAGAATGTTTGCATAAGAGATCCCAGGTTGCGCAAAACTGCTGAGATTTGTCCCCAAATTCTCGGTTTGTTGAACAACTGAAGTTCTTGGCGTCAAAGTTCTTTGGTTGTAATTTGCCTTGAGCACTCTTTGCTCATATCGCAATTTTGGATTGATTTTGCGCTTTAAATCCAAGTATACTGGGCACCCTCTATAGTTTGCGGTGTGATTTTCGCCACAGTTACTGCAGCGTTTTACTGAAGGATCGTTTTTCACCTTGTTGCACTGTTTTGAATCGTGAAGTTCACCACAAATAACACAAACATCGTGTAAGGTACAGTAAGCTTTGGTGTGGCCATATTCTTGGCACTTGATGCACTGAACTGGTCCGGTCCTCTTCTTGGGTTCCTCTACCGTGATTTTACGATAGAGTAAATATCGTAGGTTATATATATCGCGCCCTTTCTCTTTTCCTGCATCTGGCTCTAGTTCTAGGCGAAACATAGGTTGAGGTATCTTTTCACGGTTTAGGATATTTGTAATGGATTTGGCATGGAAACCTTTTTCCCTAAGCGCAGAGTGTATTTCGCTTATATCTACAGAGCTCTCAATACCTCTTAAGATAACAGTTAGCCCCTTTTGACTTTTTAGCTGGTATGTGTAATACCGTTTATGGGCTTGGTCGAAATAATTTACTAAGGCTCTGAACCCATTAGTTTCGAATGGCTGTATTTTCACTTCATTTATCTTACCCCTCTTGAGTGAGGTTATATAAAATTTTGAATCAGTTAATGATTTTATTTTTTCCACAAGCTCATTATTTGATGCCTCTCTTAAGTAAATTGGTGGCGGCTTCTCGTTCTTAGCATTATCTGCTGTAGCTTCGGGAGCTTCTACCTCTAAACTGGAATACCTGTTGCTCAGAGGTATTTGGTCTGCAGATTGTTCCATCCTTGTCGCTTTGCTTCTGCTAGCGAGTTGCGCGGATTTTGGACTTCGTTTTCGCTTGGCTTGAACAGTAAAATACCTATCCAATCCCGTTTGCACTAACTGTGTTTCATTACACTGACCTATGTCACTATCATCATTTTTATTATCGGTCGACGATGAGTTCGTCGCACTGAGTTCATTATTTTTATTTTCATTTAAATTACAATTTATTAAATTTGCTGTTAACGCAATTTTTTTTCGCGGTGATTGTGTTGCATTAAACGGCGGTATAGTTAAATTTGCCAATTGTGCATTATTTTCCTCGTGCATTGTTGATTGTTTCTTTGGGCTATGTTGCACTTTGCCCATTTTAGTTTCACTGTATAGCCATGAGCTTTCTAAATTAGTCCCGTTAGAATTTTGGCTCATCACTTACACATTATTCACTTATTGTTTTTTTATGTTTGTTTATCTTTATTGAATTTAAAAAAAAAAAACACACACACACAACACATAAAAGAAAAAAATAAATAATTAAAAAGAACTAACACTGCACTTTTTGATTATTTTAATTTAATTTTATTATGCGCACATCGATTTTACGTCTATTCATCACGACGGTGAAACCGATTATAAATTTCAAAATAAAGAAAAAATTTGACAAGGCAGATACTGAAGAAGAAAGAAGTTTTCGAAACCGGTATATCAACCAAAAATCTATTAATATTATCACTGGGAAATAGAAAGAAAAACCTAGTTAATAAAAATAATTAGAAAATAAAAGATATTTTATTTTCTTTATAATACGTAAATCAGCTATTATTTAGGCGCATTTTATTTGCCCATTTGCAAAAAAATTGCCTTGGCTCCAATACCATTTTGGTATTCGTAATACCCGATGTGTACTTGGTTTTCAAAAATCCAATAGTATTTTTTAGCAGGGACGCAATTCCGAAATGAATACCAGTTTTGAATTTGGCAAATAAAATAGGCCTTTTGCCAAATTCAAAATTGGTATTCATTTCGGAATCGCGTCCCTGCTAAAAAATACTATACATATTGGATTTTTGAAAACCAAGTACACAGTGGGTATTCACGAATACCAAAATGGTATTGGATACAAGCAATTTTTTTGCAAATGATCAAATAAAATAGGCCTTGAATGTAATTCAGCCTTTAGTTTTATTAAACGAAAAGTCGATGATGTTCAGAAAAACTGGTTTGAGAAACGATGCACAAATTCATCATTCACTTGTCTTGATTAAAAAACTGGTTTGAATCTATGCTAAACTATTGTACATAGTACATACATACATATTTATTTTTCGATAAATAAAAAATTGTTTAAACATATTTTTGAAAAGAGGAAAGATTCTAGAAAAGGGGACATATTGTCGAAACGGATCAAAATTCTTTATTACATCTTTTGGAAAACGAAGAATTTATTGAGTGAGTGATGAATTAGGGATTTTTCCGAATAGAATTCCAACGCCTACTGACTGGCGGCTAAAAAATTTCGTATGTAGTTTTATATGGTCAAACATGTGTTTGAATGTTTCCTAAATTATTAATTTCGACTAAATTAATTTTAAAATTTGATATTTATTATTAATCGCAACATACTCATCTTTATTAATCATAAAAAAAAGTACGGGGACATCCACTAATTTAGACATGAAACTTGTATTTGTAAACATGATTTTACTTATTTTTGCATGTAAAAAAAAAAAAAGTGTAGTCAGCGCTGCCCAAGCGTGGGGACAAATGAACTAAAATCGATTTTGGGAAAATCCCTCATTGTGCATCGTATCCGCAGATTGAATTTCCCATAATTTAATTTACAAATCACTCGTGAGTCAGATTGTGGAAAATTCATTCTGCATTTTTAGCGAGTGGGAAAATGGGTGACACATTTGTAATTGCAAAGGAAAAATTTCATTTTTGAGTGATGTGGGGTAAATGGGGTAAAATGATGATAGTTCAAAACGGGTTCTTCATACAGTAATTGCAGTTAAACCTAGATCTTTACAATGTTTACCGTGCTGATCTGATGTTTTTTCGTTTTCAAATTATTAAAATTCAATAAGAACGAACGCTGATTACGGTCAATGCGATTGAACTGATATTGAAAATTCATTGAAATAACTTTGATAAAACTGTTCAGATTTGTTTTACTAATTTAATCACTACCTACTACCATAAAGTCAATTGAGTCAGCCTAATAGTTTTGCTCCTCAATCGTAACCGGTTATGTCCTGACTCCTGAATTATTCCCGCCATGTTTTAACATGATTATTTTTCTATAGTAGTCTACATACGTTTTCTGTAGAAGTTAGCTTTCAAAAACTCAACAACTGTACATATATTGCAGAAATAAAACCACAAAATATGTTTTATGTGCAAAATGTGATGTATTTCAGCAGTTGACTAAATTTTTGAAAACTTACTCAATCTCAACTTAGGATCGTAGTATTGTGCTCTCTGTTTGAAATTTCCTTATTACCAGAGTTCTCATCTTGGCTAAATCAATTTCTGAAATCTATTTTTTGATTATAAGAGTCCTCGGCAAGTATAAACATCTTTTATTTACTTATATCTTAGTAAAATAAAGTATAGTAACAACACCCTCTATATACTGGGTGAGGCAAAAATATGGAAACCGAGGTTAAATCTTAGGTAATTTTCAACAAGGAATTCAATTTCAACCTTAGTTGTGACCTTGAACCTCATCTTCAAGGTTATTCGAGGACTAGGCTTTTTAAGCTGGAAACTCCTATTTTTGACATCCGAATATGTATTTTCCATGACCTCCCAAGGTCACCTAATATATTTTAGTTATAATTGTTATGATTTGCCATGAAAATTAAAAAAAGTAAATTTTAAGAATGAAGAATTAATTTTTTTAATTTTCTTTTTAATTTTCATAGCAAATCATAACAATTATAACTAAAATATATTAGGTGACCTTGGGAGGTCATGCAAAATACAAATTCGACGTAAAATTTCCCACTCTTTTCGAATCCGATTTCAAAAATAGGGGCTTTTATTTAAAAAATTACTTTGACTTTAAAATCACCTTGAAGATGATGTTCAAGGTCACATTCAAGCTCACCATTGAATTTCTTGTGGAAAATTACCTACGATTCAACCTTCATCTACGATTCAACCTTCAACCAATTTTAGCTGGAAACTTGAAACTAACCAAAATTCAAGGTCATTCAAAACAATTTTGGAAAATATTATCATAGCATACTTTGTCTTATCATGTGGATGAGTTTTTTTACTTATCCCTTAAAGGCCGTGATACATGTTCAATTTTTGCCTTTAAGGCAAAAAAAATCTTCTCGCTGATCCTAAAAGGAAACCAAAGACTTGATGGGTTTCACCTATTTTATTAAAAATTTGATACCGAAATGCGACTAACCGATCACCAAAATTTTAAATTGTATCATTGAATGAGCGTAACTCAATTTGACAAGTTAGCAATTGTAGGTCCAAGTATCGAAGAATGCTATTTAGTTTGAGAGCCCTTTCGACCTGAATTAAGATTAAGGATTATAATAAGATTTTTTGTATTTAATAGCATTAAAAACGTGTAACATAAATACAAGCAAAATTAAAAATCAACAGAACTAACTTTGCACGTTCATTTTCAATTTTAGGTCTTTTAAATTAATTGTTATACAAATTTAATTTTTTAACCTTTGTAACCGACAAATCACAACATGGAAATTTCAAAATATGTTGAGGTTAGGTAATTTTTGCCGTATGAAAAATTAAGCAATGTTCAATTTTAAAATTTTGCCTTAAAGACATTTCAAGATGGCCGACAATTAACCAATCAACGCACAGAATTATTTTACCTTAAAGGCAAAAATTGAACATGTATCACGGCCTTAAGCCTTGTTCAGACTACATTAGTAATTTAGTCGAGTAGCGAGTATTTTAGTAACTAAAATGGATGAACTGACCAAAAAACGCTCGTATTACAGTCGAGTACAAGTTACAAGTGAGTGAGCAGTATTTTAAAATAAAGCGAATACGCAACAAAGTAATAGACACCTATGTTCTATATATTTAGTTGTTTCTTCGCTCCAATGAGAGTGAGACGACATCCTTGCGGCAACGGCAACTAATGAACTCGACTAAATTTACATGTTCGCACTTGTTTTGTTTTCTTTTGTTTTGAAAAGTAGTGGGGGCCTTACTTGACTAAAAAAATTTGAATAAAATGGATCGAATCGACTAAATCATTTACATGACTAAAATTTTACTGTTCAGACACATTTAGTTACTAAAACACTCGCTACTCGACTAAATTACTAACGTAGTATGAACAACTTTAACATGGCTTATAGCTAAATTTTCAAATGTGAATACACCTTGAACGGCACTAGGTAAGCTCAGTATGCAGCTCGAACTAAGATATATTTTAGCGCGGTCTTTACAAGTCTCCATTAAATTACAGATAAATCGTCAAGCTAAAAATTTGTGTAGAGATAAATTTTGTTGAATGTGTGTGACTTTCATTCGTTTGTTTTTGAATGAAGTTTCTTTTATATTACTTTTTGATACTTCTAAAGAATTGTTCAAAATTGGAAACAATTTATAAAAAGTATACAAAATAATGAATTCCAGTGACGAAGAGGACATAATTTGTTTTGGTGTTGCAACCGTTGCTGTTCTAAATCTAAAGCTGTTCTGTATCTAAATACTCAGCTTCGTAATGTTGGTCGGCCATTTTGATTTCTGCCTTCTTTATAAATTAATTTTACTTCGTGCCTAGTTCGATTATAAAATTAACCAAAATTCAAAAGCGTCAAAATTTATCTTCAAATTATTGCCCTTGTGAGATAAATTGCGGCTAAAATGTTTGGAGAATTTATGGTGGTGCAATCTAAAGTTGAATGAAACAGCTGATATTTTTCAAATTTTTCACGCAAAGGTGCATACCGCTCAGTGAAATTATCAGCTAAAAAAAATTTATTTTATTTACGTCAAATTGTATGGGAAATTTCTCTTAGCGCGAGGTGCATACTGAGCTGTAGCTAGAAACATGAAAAAAAACAAATTCTACGTCATTCAAAATAATCTTAGAAAATTTGGGAAGCCATGAACAATTTAAATGTTTCGGCAAATTAATAATCGAAAATTTGAGAAATTGTTTTTGCGATATTCAATTGTTTTATTGTCATAAGTTTACATTTTGCTGTGTCATATGTTACATTTTTATTATGTCGCTAAAGTCGGGAAGTGTAGCGGCAATCGTGGAATTGTTGGAATATAAGTGTTTCGTCACGATTTCTCGAGACAGGGTTGTATACCAGGCGACAAGGTATGGGCAGCCAAAGAGTAATAAACGTTTTGCAATTTCATTAACTCTTAGAAATCGCTGTTGAGACCTGCAACTGCAATCAATTGATACACATACATATACGAAATATAAAAGCAAGCAAAATAATAATACGGCGAAGGTAACACAGGCAACACAGGATTGCTCGGATACAATTTGCCAGGTAACATGAAAATTGGACTGTTTGTATGTCAACGAAATATTGGAAGAATATGTTGTTCCCTACGCAGGCGATAATTTCGTGCTAATGGCAGATAATGCAAGACTTCATGTTGCCAAAGTCATGAATGAATACTTGGCAGATGTAAATATTTCGAAGGTGACATGGCCGGCAATAAGTCCCAAGTTGAATCCTATAGAACATGTTTGGGACATTCTTGGTAGAAGAATTCGGTTTCGTATTCTCCGGAGCTCAGAATTCGATGGAACAACTCCGAAGCGCGCTTGGGTTTTGTTTGAAAATTCGAATAACCTCAACCACATGTTTAGAAAGAGTAGGTTTTACCCGCATTTTGTAAGATTGTTTTGAATGACGTAGAATTTGGTTTTTGTCTAGTGCGGCACAAGAGGTATTCACACTTGAAAATTTAGTTGGATAAGTAAGTATTTATTGTATAAGAAGAATTCGGAACTGTAGGCATGTGTAATGTAAACAAATCATGGTTTCAAATGATATCTTTTGGAACAATACACGTTGTTAACGATATAGAGTTCCATAATGTTGGTTCACTTCTTCCTCTACTTGAACAACGACTCCAAGTTTTTACAAATTTAATTTTATTTAATGTTGTGCTATTAGTATGGGGACAAAACTTTTTTAATGAAATGCAAAAACCAAATATTGTAATTTTGTTTATAAATTTTATTATCTTATCACAACTTGTAAATTATCATTATTTTAACTAAGAATTATATAAAATTTTATTGTTTAGCATATGATTTAGCGATATATCAGGGTAAATTGTGCATCCGAAATCCGAATTATCCGTGTTTAACGCCCAAATCTGCAAAAAAAAAGGTTAGATACGAAAATTACCATTGAAGGGTCCGAAAACCATAAATGGTATTATAAACTTACCCAAATCCTCCGCCACTCCCAAATGATGCTGATTGTGCAGAGGCAGCGGATTGTGATCCGGAGAAACCATTACCGAATCCGGTACCAAACGATGCTGATTGGGCTTGTGCTGCAGATTGTGATCCAGTAACTAAATTAAAATTTTTAAGAAAATTTTAGTTTTTATTATTATTATTCAATGTTTTTGGTTTTAAGTAAACGTACATCCCCCGCCAAATGGGAAGAATTGTGGTGCAGCGTATGCAGCAGCGATTAAGGCAAATAAAACAATTAAGTATTTCATTTTAAATTAATTTTGATTTGAAAACACTTTTGATGAAAACTGTTCAAGGCGTTAGATGACAATGGTAAAATTTTGTCAACTTCTTCCAGCTTTTATACAACATTTTTAAAAGAAAGATTCAGTCAAAAAAATAAAAAATTTGTTTATGCAAAATAAAAGTTTTCGTCGTTTTGGAAAACGACATCGAAATTAACGCAAAATTTTTCAATGTTCAACAACCCATATTGTTTGCTTATATCAAGTAAACTCAGTAATTCCCCCAATAGCGTATTATAGCCAATAAAACTTGTTGAGTTAAGCAGTTAAATTATTTTAAATTTATTATTTTTGATCCTAATTAATAAGTTCAACGAATTCTCTAAATTCGTATAAATCTAATGCCGCATTCAAAATGTCTCATTGCAGCCCAATTTTAATGCATGCACGCAATTAGTTAAAGCACGAGCAGTTGCTTTCCTTTTATCATATTTTCATTAAGGTTTATTTAGAAACTTAAAAAAAAAACTTGGGTTTGTATATTGTGGAGTAACGAATAAATTAAGTTGCATCTAAAAGCGCGATTTAAGGTTTGCCATCTTTTAACCGTTTCATATCGAAAATTTCATGGCAATGCTCTCGTGCAATCGAATAGTCAAATTAATTATTTGTAGTTTGGTATTTTAGTCTGCATATCGATAATTAACATGGAATACATATATGTAGAAGTGGGTAATCCAATTTCCAAAATCGCATAAAAATGTTGGCATAATTACTTGAGGAAAATTACACAATATTGACGTACTAAAAAAAATTCTATAACGGGGTATGATGCCAACTTTCCAGATTTACCGAGTTAATGTGCCCAGAAAATTATTTTTGTGAATTTTTTTATAGTTCTACTTTGAGATCAAAAACTTTAAAAACAAGATATTTTCGTACGAAACATTACGTCACTTGGTCCTTGGTATTTTCCGTTTTGAGACGACAAAACAATTATGTCTTGACAAAAATGGAATATTGGGAAAATACATTTTAATAATAATTATTATGGCTGGATTTAAACCTTTAGGGGCCCTAAGCCCTTAAAAAGTGTTTTCTCTCTCCTGCCACATACATATTTATATGGTGGCGACACGTTAGTAATTATATTACAATTTACAACAATTCCTACAATTTCAACAAAGCTTAACAAAACTTTAAAATATTATGAATAAATAATATGACGTAATTCTACCAGTCTTACCAATTTCCACTGCCTTGAAATTGTACCAAACTTTCATCCGAAATTACCTCCAATAACAAAGTCATCCTTTTGACGTTTTCTTACCGCATAAACAGAAAAAATGCATCCTATGATTTTTATTTATTAAACCATTTAAAGAATGGATTTTAATACCATATATGTTGGATTTGTTGCAGGGCTAATTATCCGGTTTGCTCGTTAGAATTATCGTTACATAAATAAATGAATGCATAAACAACAAAGACAAAAATAACAAAGCCAATTGAATTTATTTTCGTTTACTTCATTTTTTTGCACCCATTTATGTAGAAAAAATATTAACAAGTAAAGAGGGGTTAAGAATTGGCCCAGAGTTAGCCAACAAACACCTTACTGTACCAATATAACAAATTACCAGGACCACCATAAAATATTCATTACCCAACCATTACCATAATTCATTTCTCGAGGAAAAAGTTAAAATGACGCTACTGATAAAATGACACTTGTCACAAATGCGACGAAAGAAAATTTAGCAATCATGGGGCCCTATTGTCGAATTACACATCTATTTTCCACATGCGTGGACATCTGTCAAAATTCATAAAAATAAATGCAATAATAGAATTTTTTCGGTATTAAAGCGCTCTAATATTAGAGTATAATATGTAGATGCATGACTAAAAGTGCAAACTTTATAGATTTATATTAATACTGTGATTTTAATTAATACAAAAAATAAATAAACAAAAATATTTATATTTTTATGGGATAGCCAGAATCGGTTATAATAAAATAAATAATTAAAATACTGAATTGATTCAAAGAATTTCTACTATAATCGTTATCAAGATTAGTAGTTCAACTGAAAACTGCGACGCGGCGATTTTGCGAAAATAATTAACAGACTGTGTACAGATTATCACATTTAATAAATTCACCTTGCAAGTGTCATAAAATATTGTACACTATACCCTTTTGTTTAAAATGTTTTGGGGAATTTTGGTGATTTAAAAAAAAGAACTTGTTTAGTGTCCACCAGTAGACGATTCAAATGTAAATTTAATATATAAATACGAAATAATAATGGAATGAAGGATAAATCATAGATCGATGTTCTATAGAAAAGGCATCGTTATGCTCGTTATTAATCGCTCAACTTCATTCCAAACTTAAAGAACGCGTGAAAGTAAGAAAGATACCTGTTTGGCTCCTCCGCTAAATGTTACGACTTAAAACCGATAACTAAATGAAGCAACTACTTCATATATAAAACATCGTTTTTATACCGTTTTTATGTTATAATTGTTCGCAACAAACATTGTACAGTTTAAGCCGAACAATCGGCAAAATCATTTTTTTATGTGATAATGTTGATGTGAGCGCAGAACAAAAATCGTTTAGTGAGCCACGACTCACATACACAGCGATTTGTGAATGCAACTTTGAGTTCAACTTGAGTTTAACTTTGATTGTAAGCTAAAATCAGTGTTATGCATCTACTCTACACCTATTTGGAAATTGTCTACACTCAAATGTTGACAATAGCATAGACAGTAGTTTTCGACGTAGACAATGTAGACAATACGTAGGCAAACAAAATTGTATTTTTTTCTTTGAATAGAGCTCCTAACTTATGGGAAAAATATTGCGCTCTTATTTGAAGTTCCGATATCGATAACATAACGCACGAAGGTCCGAAATCAAAGATACATTATTTTTGCAGTTAACAAACAACAGTATATGCAAAACAAAGTGCATGGAAGTATTGGAATCAAAATTAGATACGAACATTAATATGGCAACATCACTAACATCTATTCATGAAGATTTGAATATAAAAAAATCTAAATTTTAGGAATTGGAACAAATTCGCTCGCCCAATTGAAGAGAAAATGTGCGAGGAACATTATGTTCGAAATGTCATACGTCTTCCATGTGATAGATACAGTGTAATGTGTAACATTACCAGTGAAGGCAAACATGATGGAACTTATTGATAATAAAATAAGTGCCGTCAAACAACACCAAGACCTGGAAAATAAATTGTCTAAAAATCCAGAGCTACATAAAAAATATACCGACTTCATAAAAGAATACATCGACCTGCATCATATACAGTTAGTGGAAAATTTTGAAACTTCTGAGTGCTTCATGACTGGCCCAACAATTCAACAAGATTTATTTTCCATTATAGTTCGTTTCCGCAAATACATTTTTGCACTATCCGCCGACATCAAAAAAATGTACAGGCAAATACATATCCAGAAAAACGACCAAGTTTTATTAAGTCTATATTATATTGGTGAGAATCATTACACGACGAAATTAAATGCTATCGACTATGTACCGTCACGTACGGAAAGTTAAGTGGCCCTTTTCAAGCTATACGCACACTTAAACAATTAGTTTCTGATAAACAAACTAATTTTTTACACGCCTCGAAAATATTGGAAAGGGATTTTTATGTCGACGATGTATTGTCCGGTGCAAATACCTTTGAAGATGCACAAATTCTTAAACAATATCTAACAGAATTACTTGCAAAAGGCGGCTTCGAGCTACGTAGGTTAGGTTAGGTTTAGGTGGCGGTCCACAAGGACCGGGCATAGACGCAAGAAGGTCATTAGCTATACCACAATTTATTGTTTTACCTTGAACTCATAAATGGAATTCGAATTCTACTACGAAATGGAAACTACGAATTGTTACTACGTAAATCGAATTGTAAACGTTTGTCGGATACATTCGACATCGATCCAAGATCAGATAATTCCATATCAATATTAGGTCTCCATTGGAAGCCTGAATTCGATAGTTTTCAAATAATTCTGCGAAATTTTAAAAGTAAAAACAAATTTACTAAACGATCAATACTTTGAGAAATAGCACAGCTGTTTGATCCGTTAGGATTATGTGTTCCAATGATCGTGACAGCTAAACTAATAATACAATCACTGTGAACCACTCACGAAAAATTTAGTTCGAAATGAACACCAACGCCAACTCCACGCCGGCCCGCAAGCATTATTAATTAAGGGTTCAATTTAGGATCATAGGAGGTCGCAACCCATGTCGCAAAGTAGTGCATGAAAATTATGGGCCAGTTACCGTCGTGTCACTCCTTGTAGAGCATTCTTAAACGTCGGTATAGATTTTTGTGGTCCAATTGGCATAATTCATAATCTTAGGGAAAAAGTAACTACCAAGATTTATGTAGCCGTCAACATTTGTTTTTCCTCAAAAGCGATTCATTTGGAAATCATTTGGAATAATGCGGGTCTGTTACCTATCTGTATACATTGTAAAATATCTACAAAAACCTTGAATACTGTGAAATGATCTTGTTACAGATCATTATGCAACTCAACTTAAACCAGTAATTCAACAAGTTAACACTAATAAATTATTAACTATCTTCACACAAATTTAGTATTATAAATCTTGTAAATTTGAAATAATCTCGAAGGTTTATTCTTCGAAATTATTTATAATCTCGAAAGTATCGAATAATCTCGAAACGAAGCAGCTAAACATTAGAATTCGCAATATGAATTAATTCACAACTATTTTTCAATTGGAAAAATGGAATCTATGTATATAACTCAACATCCCACAAACTTAGCTTAACTGTATCTGTAAGTAACTCAACGTTCTGCAAATCCTGGAAAGCTTAAAAAAGAAATTCGCAATAAATTACTAATTATATAACAAGAGGCAATAAACTCATTGCAAATTCCAAGAAATAGTAAATGAAATAAAACTTCTAGAATAATCTCGATATTTACATAAAATTTTGAATATTCCAGAAAAACTTAAAATCATAGAATAATCTTGAAAAATTAAGAAATCAATATTTTCAATAAATAATCTCGAAAATACGACAATGACGATAATTCGAATAACTTTGATATTAAGCTAAGCTAAACCAACGCTATTTAAATCTGGATAACTATCTACATAAATTCAAAAATCTTGAATTCCGGGAATCTCTTCTTGTAAGCTAATTCATTTTAATGCTATATGTCCGCTTGTAATGCAATTCCAAACTAAACTCGAATAATATCGAAAATCTCGAATAACGTCGAAGCCTATAAAACTTCGCATAATAAACAAAAAACCTCAGAAAGTTCCAGAAAATATCGATATATAACTAATTCTGGAACATCAAGCAGCTCCATAACGCCTTTTAAAATCCGAGTATAACCGAGAAACTTGAACAGACTCAAACAATTTCGAAAAGCTTGAATAATTAAAAAAAAATGGCATATTCCCGAAAATATCGAATAAATCGATGGTTCAAAGGTAAAAGTCACTAACTGCATTTTCGTCGAAAATGATATAAGTACATGTATGACGTTATAATTTACTAATCTTTAGTCTTGTAAAATTATTTTTCAATATTTCCTTCATTATACTTATATATAATGAAGAAAATATAGAAAATAATTTTACAAGACTAAAGTTTAGTAAATTATAAAGTCAATAAGTCATACATGTACTTATATTATTTTCGACGAAAATGCAGTTAGTGACTTTTACCTTTGAACCATCGAAATTTAGATTTTAAGAATAATCTTAAAAATCTCAAAGGTAAGTAATTCAAAAGAAAAAAAACTCTTTCTCGCAAAAATAACTACATAGAAAATACTGATGAGTGATGTAGATAATTTAACCCAGATCTCTTAACCTCGAATTTCGGAAATCTCTTATATTTCAATACAAAATAATCATGAAGCATGTCGAAAAATTTATAAATCTCGAATAATATCTAGAGTCCAAACAAACCTAATGTAAGCTTGAAAGCCTGGAAATATTACATAAAATCTTAATAATCCCGCTTTATCTATAAGGCGGTACTATGACGCAACATAACGTCAAAATTCGAGTTAAATAATCCCTATTAAGACAATGCTATTCTTAGGAATTTAACTTTATTTAAAAAACTAAAAACAACCCAAATCGAGACGGCTTAAACTCGAAATAAGAGAGATCATCGATCAACAGAGGTGACCCTAGCAGATATGATATGATATAGATCTACAGACCAACCATAATGGTGATCCTAGGTATGTATATCACATTCCTGGGGTATGCCTAATCCATTATCAAGAAAAGATACATGGGAGCACCATATTCCAGAATTATGCGGGCCCAGGCCCTGCCTGCATCCTCAACACAAAAGGTTTGTAAGGATTTGGGATGTTAGTCACAGATATAACTAGGGCAGTAATCGCAGCAAAGTTATTTTCTAACTACAGAGTTAATTTATTAAAAAAAAAATTTGTTAAATAAAACCATTCTCACACTATAGATTTGGATTTTGTTAATTGTTAGTATATGTTAGTAGTGAATAGGTATAGGTGTTGCTATAGGTTTCATCAATATGTGTACTCACTACTTAATATCCAAAGGTCTTCTTTTCTTGTGCTGTATATAAAGATGTGCCTCTATCTCCTACCATCACCAATTCTCACGGTGGGTGTATTTGTCCGTTAAGACTCGACAGAATAATCGTTTGCACATATTGATGACCTATTGGTTGTTTAAGTTAAGTAAGAGTTCACAATAGATTCATATATAGTTATCCTAATCATTCATTCATTCAGTCTATCTAGGATTTATTTATCATTAAGTTTATCTGTTATTACTTTTGAAAAAAATAACATTCAAGCAACATCCAGCCTATCTCTATATAGACCGTTCACTTCGGAAAGTGGTGCAAGTCAACCATACAAAAAAGAAAAATCTTTTACAATGATGTCAATAGAGATATACCGGCAAACAACTTATCCCTAATTTTAATTTATGCAATAACAAGAAAATTCAAAGTTCCATATATCTCATTTATTAATTCTCAATTCTCAATTCCTTCATTTTCTCGTTTCATCAAGTTATGGACTCACACCACCTCCAAAAACAAACCGTCCATTTTGTTCAGTAAAATTTTATTCAGTAAAAGAAATCACCAGATAAATATTCGGTCTTTTTTTCAATGTTCCGTCCAACCGGAGAAATTTTATAAATATAAATATTTATAAAGGAGAAAATATAGAAGTAAAAGCAAAAGCAGAAAACCAAAACGAGTTGAACTCAACTTATTAATAACTAAAAAACCATTAAAAAAAATATATAGATCATTTCGCTTTGGCAATCAAAAGAGCAACTTGTACAAAACAAATGCCAATTGTGTTCAAAAATAAAACCGAGAACAATTATCCGTCAAAAGTTAATCAAGACATCAAAAGATCTCCAAAAATTTCCAAAAATGTCTACACCACCAAAGCTTGGTTGAAACCATTCGACACAGAACGGAAAAATTACACGGCACTATTTTTACCAGGTCCACACCAAAAGTGCAAAACAACGACGCGTCCCTAGAAAGTTATCCTTAATAACAAAATCAACCCTATACCAAAACATTGAACCAAATAATAAGCATCCGTACCTTTGCAACCAAAACAAAAACATTTCCAAACGCCAATTGTTTTATTTTAAGCAACACACTCCATTCCAATGCACTGAACAATAGCCTTTAGCTCCATTTACATACAAATATATTAAAATCACACACCAAACTACAATAAAGACACTTGTGTCGATTATACTTATATGTACATAACATTAAAATACAAAACATTCGAGTATGGGTAAAAAATAAAAATTAAAACCATGCGTAAACAGAAAAAAGGTGCGTATGTCAAAATGACTCAATTAGTCAATTCAATATCAATTTAAATTAAATATGGTATGTTTTGTATTTTAAAATCTTATGCACAACCACACAAACCTAAAATAATGCATTATTTGTGAGAAATCAAGAAATTTGACTTCCCTCACACAAATTTAAGATATTCAAGAAAGATATTGCCTGATAAATGCATCCCGGTGGATTACATTTTTCCATATTTATTTATTTAATTTTCTTTAATTTTAATTTAAAACACTGAGATTTTTTTAATTTCGCCCATAACACTTTAGCCCACCTCATTTTCGATCGTTAACTCAAAAATAAAAACACAAAAAAAAATGTACCAGTTTTTTCTTTACTTTTCAATTCTCTTGTGTAATTTTTTAGGTTAGAAAACAATGAAAAAATTAAAATTGCAAAAAAAAATCGAAACAATTAACCTCACGTTGAAATTTTTATTGCAACGGGTATACAAAACCCAACAATACAACACAAACTATCAACTTTTTAAAATTAAATTAAAGCAAAAACAGGAGAAAATTGATAAAAATTAAGAAGCGAATGAAAAACACGACTTCACACACAGATTATTCTAGTACTTTTTTCAACAGAGCCCAAGTATTATTATTATTATTATTACTTGAGGGCCATGTGGGGGCTCAAGCCACCCCGCACTGCGACCTAAAAGATCTTTTGTGCATTAAGCCCTACTTAATTATCCGTCCAGTCAATATTCAAGCTCTTAATGAACCTGATAATACTGCCTAACGGTACGTGATACATACTATCTGGGCTCATTGCTCTCCCTCCTAGATGTTTTAATTATCCGTCCAGCCAATATTCAGGCTCTTAAAGAACCTGATAATACTGCCGACCGGTGTGTGATACATACTATCTGGGCTCATTGCTCTCCCTCCTAGATGTAATAACATTTACTTCTGCTAGAAGAGCGGTAGCATTGGGACTCAAGGACATCGAGAGGGCAGACCCACTCCCGTGTATTCCTATCCATGCCTCGTCTACCGTTTTGATTTTACTCTTGCGAGTTGCTGGGACATACTATCTGGGCTCATTGCTCTCCCTCCTAGATGTTTACTGTTGGAAGTACTTCTACACGCGATACATATTATCTGGGCTCATTGCTCTCCCTCCTAAATGTTTACTGTAGGAAGTACTTCTACACGCGTTACATACTATCTGGGCTCATTGCTCTCCCTCCTAGATGTAATAACATTTACTTCTGCTAGAAAAGCGGTAGCATTGGGACTCAAGGACTTTGACAGGGCAGACCCACTCCTGTGTATTCCTTCCCGTGCCTCGTCTACCGTTTTGATTTAACTCTTGCGAGTTGCTGGGAATAAAAAAGTCGCCTGTAGGTCACCCAGGTTTACTACAGGGAGGCTAAATAAAACTGGAGGGTGCCTGGTATCCAGAGTCCGCATATATAGACTGATTAACCTATCAGCCATTCATCCATCGGCATATGCTGTTCCACCTTAGATTAGGGATTTTTTGTCAAGGTTTTCTCCTTTAGCGTCGTACTTTAGCCTGTCACCAAAGGCCACATTCAGCCTAATGGTTACAGTTACCGGTGGTTGCCACGAGGAGGCAGTACGTACACCTGCGCCTACTGGAAGTTTACGGAGCCCCTTCCAATAGACGCCAAACCACCAGAGCCCAAGTATAACAAAGCTGAAAATATGAATTTTTTTTTTTTTTTTTTTTTTTTTTTTTTCAGCATATTGGTACAAAAAATCGGAAAATGATGAAATTGGGTTGGGTTTCCAAATTCCAACTTTTGACACAGCAAAGATGCTGGCGTTGGTGTGTACTTTTTTATTTTGTGTTTACAAATTTTACAACTTTAGTTTTGTGTGAGACGCCATTATGAATGGTTGTGTTTTGTTTTGACTTTAACTTAAATTTTATTTTTTGTGTTGTGCGATTATTTTTGGGTTTGTAGAATTTTTATTTTTGTGTTTACGAATTAATAATAATAATAAAATCGATTTTTATTTATAGATGAACGCGAATTGGATTATTTAAAAAAATAAAAAATATTGTGTTAATAAAATTTTAAAATAAAAAAAAAAATATGTTTTTATTTAAGTAGCCATGTTTGATTGTTTGTATGTATGTATGTAAAAGCGAAATTTCCCCGCCAAATTTTATATTGTAAGCCCCGCCCATTTTTGTGCGACATAACCTCACTTTTTTTGTCATCATTTTCCGATTTTTGTGGCCAACTTTCATAGTAAATCTTAGAATAAGTCGGACATTATTTCGGAAAAAAGTCGGTGATGAAATCAGCAAAGTGTCAGAAAAATCCAAAATTTGTCGGATATAAAAATACTTGGGAGGTGACCCTAGCAGATGATATTAAAATTTGTATAATGTTATATTTGAGCGATATTGAAAAGTCAGATATTTAATTCTACCGTTAAAATGATCATGTAATAAAGAAATATAATCAGATAGCATTGATTTTGAATTTTGAAGCAAATTGCAATTTCATAAAAGAAGAAAGAGACGAAATGTTATTTAACTGAAGAATTGCTGTTTTGTTCTGAAATCGGGCATTATAATAATTACAATTTGCTGTGCAAAATTGAACGCAGTAGACTGAGTGCGAGTTTGATATTCTGCTGAAAATTTTTCAGCATGCAAAAATTTAACCCAATCGTCGTAGTCTATTTTGTAAACAAATTTCTCCTTCCGAATAAAATATTTTTAAATCGCAGACAAATTTTCAGAAGCGGTACCAAACTAAAAAAAAATAGAATTGACAAATTAAATGTTGCTGATATTTTTGCTCATTGTCAATTTTGCTATTTATTATTTTTCTCAAATGTGGAAAAATGCCAAAATCAAAATGACAAATATGAAACGTCAAAATAAGTTAATTAAGTGTAAGAAGCCTGAAGCCTCAATATTTATCTGAGAAAGAAGTTTTAATTTGCTAAATCACGGAAATGTGTCAAAAAGTTTTTTGTGGGAGGACTGAAACTGTGGAATGATCTGTCACTACAGATCAGATTGTGAAATTCCGTTTTCCTGTATTAAATAAAACATTTTAAATATGCCTCTTGCTTTTATCGTACATCTTCTGTCTTTTAAAATAGAGCAAAAGATTAAATATAAATCAGCTAGTTTCGGCTTAAGTCCACTTTCATACGAGTAACTCTGATTATGAAATCATAATTTTTAAATTTGTATAATAACAATTGCCATACCTTTATTCCTCTTGAAAAATATTATAAAACTAATATTTTTTAATTTGGCTATTCGGCACCAGATATTTTTCTATACCCAAATTTAAATTTGACTTTCTATTTATTGGTAAATTACATTTATTTAACGTCAAAATATAATTTTTAATTCAATTCATAAGTGAAAACGTATTTATTTGGAGCCGCTATCCGGTGCTATTTTCATATGACGGCTCCCGAATCCCGATAGCAGCTCTGGATAGCGAATAAAAAAGCGCACTAAAAATTGTTTAGTAGAGACACCATTACATGTAATAAATTGGGATTTTTAAAATCTAAATATCTCGTGAACCAATCACGTCCTGAAAAAAAATTAAACCAAAATTATCACGAATAAATCTAATTTCATTGTGCCAATTTTCATAAAAATCCGAATTTGTGTATGAAAGTGGGCTTATTCCCTAGTTTTCTATTGTATGATAGATGCACTAAAAATTGCCTGCTTCAATGCCAAAATACAAATTTTTAATGTGTGTCTTTACTCATGAAAAGTAAAATCTGTAGTCTCGATAGCATATCTGGATAAAAAGCAAGATTTTCATGTACAATTAATAAGTTGTGTAATTTAAGGAATTGAATTAAAAACGATAAAATGTTAAATAAAAAGTTATTCTTCATTAAAATAAACTGAATCAATTGCAGTTTAACCACAATAATAGAGAACATTTGGATGCGATCTATTGAAATCTATCGAGACTTATAAAAAAAACACGGCAGATATTAATTTAGATTTTAGCTTCATAGGCAACATAAATGAGTAAGCAAATAGAGCTTGGAAACTGGATTGGGAATGAATTATAAAATATTATAAGCGAGCCTTCACTATTTGTGCAAGCCATAAATAAACTATATAAACAAATTACAGTTGTTGAGATAGAGTTGGTTTTTCTTTATTTTTGAAAGCTATACATACATTCTGTAGCGCTAAGTTGATATACCGGAGTAACCAAATAACTACCAACGTATAATTTGTATACCAGTTGGTTAGGAGCATCTTATATCAAATAGAACACTAGCAAAATTACATTTAATACCATATCAGAACCAATAGAATTGTATTTTATTTAAAATTGGGACCTACAACAAAAATATAAGTAATATTATGTGGACCTATGCGATATACCGTAGAGTTCAGATCCCTCCAGTAAATCACTGTGTTAGTTTTCCACCAAATTTGCGCGAGTAAAAACAAATATTCAATTCCCTTTCAATTAGAATCGGAAACCCAATTTTAGGACACTTTAGCATTCCCATGACGACTTGTGTAAGAGATGGCAAAAAACCTTAACTGTTTTCATTAATGAGATTTGACGTTGTGTCACTTCAGACGGTTTGCAAAAATCAATAACTTTATCTCTATATACTTTATCTATCTTGTCTAGCAACATTTTTTAGTTTTGTGCATTGGAAAATCGCTCTAGATTCGAGAATTTACCTAATTACTATGGTTTAACTGTATTCCTTAGAACTTTACATATTCGTGCTTAACCAATTTACTAAAAATTTTAATTTACCTCCTCTTTTTACAACGAATATCTCTATCTTACAAATAACGTTCATAAAGTTGTTGGTGACTAGTTTACTTATTTCCTTATGTGAATGATTTGTTATTAAATTAATCATTGAAAATTAACGTATAAAATGCTTGTAACGGCCTTATCCCCTGATTTGTAGGGTGCCTTTAACAATTTAGTCAATTTGTAATATCTTAAAGGAAGGCGTTTGCTAATCAAATCGAATACCGGCGAACTATAGTACTCAGAATACACAGATGCGCATTTGGCAGAGCCCTCAGTTTTCAAGGATAGCCAAAGCTGCCTAAAATTGATCAAAAATGAAAAATTGTCTATTCGATACAAAAATATCGCCTTTTGTAAAGGAATCAGAAGGATCAGAAATTAAGTTTAAGTTATAGATTTTACAATTGCACTGGGAATTATTTTGTACTAGCATTCGAAAACAAAAACTATAAATGTTTTGGAAGATTTGCCATCAACCAAATATTAAGTTAGATGTATCTTAAATCTCAAAAATTAAAAACTCGGGAACTCTTCATATGTATGTCTATGTGTATGAACGGTCCATCCAAAAAATCGAATGTGGTCAATTTAGAGAGTCTGTTTGGTTCGAGGTGGTTGATATAAGAACTTCCAACACTATAAGAAAAATGTTGATTATTTTTATTCAATAATAATTACGTTTGAATAGTTACCCTGTAATTATCAGTATCCGCTTTATATGAATGAACAGTTTTGTTTATTTATCTGGAACATTAAAATTTGTACGGTTCTATATTGTGAGCACTATATACTATATGTAGATACACTTGCTTCCGTATTCATATATATTTGTAAGACTAAAAATCTTAAAACAATTCTTACTTAATTGATCACCCTTTGGCACTTTTGACAAAAGTTATCAAGTTGAACGGGTTAACTACTAGAAGCCATTATCGTTTACTCAGTTTTGAAACAGAATCACTTCACAAAACTGATTAATAATGATAACGTCTAATAATGAATCAAAATAAACGTTTTAAACTGGAAATCTACTAAATATTGAAATTACTTTCTAAACAATACACGTTTAATAAGAGATTCACCCATCATCTTGCCATTAATTAGCAAATATGAAATTCTAATGCTAATTTATTCATATATATATAGAATAAATTTTGTTATTGTGATCTCCTCTTATTCCGATCGACAGTGATCGAATATTTAAATATTATTGTGTTAGTTAGGCTTGTGTATATAGTATATTATGTATTGTACAATAGTTATAGAGCAAACAGATCAAACTTGATTTACGCTTATAGTACTTGAAAAACTTGTTTTCGTATCGAATTGTTGCTGTTTGATTATGTCTTCCTTGAATAATTTAAGATTTTTTGCTTTAATAGTTTCGCATGAAGTAAAAAACAAAAAAATCACCTGAAATGTTTGTGTACCAACAAGATCTTGTTTTTGTTTTTTATTCAGTGTTAGATGAAATAATTTTTGATAGAAAATTAACGGCTCATTGCATTAGATGTGCTTCGCAAGTTTCATTGTATACCTATGTACAACACAAAAATCCAACTAAAGAATTTATTTATAATTTTTTTTGCTAAAAGTTCATTCAACTTATTTATAGCTTGATTGTTCTCGTGTGTATGCAAATATATCTCAAATTCTCAATACAAAATATTCAAATCAAAGTTCACAATTGCACTATTGTTTAAATATCAGCTTTATTGACAGCTTTGAGGTATAAGAAGATTCAAGGTTTGATTACTAAGAAGTTGGAGAGAAAAAAATGATTTTGAGTCGTAATTGTGTGCATATAATACCATATTATCTTAAGTGATCTTCACGATCGTATGCCGCCGATTACATAAATTAATATTGTTATATGTATGATATCATACACAATATAAATATTATTGCTGCGTTAAGAACACATCAATTATATAATATTCTATCAAAGTGTTGATCACTTTATCTTGACCACAACCGTTTCCGCTGATCATCATATCGACTGGCAGGGAGCTCAATTTAATCTAACCGTCAACTTAATCCTCGACTTGTTAGTCCCTTACCCAGTCAATCCACCTGCTATCATTTCTACAAATATATCAAATATTCAAATTCAAAATACTTATATACGACAAAAGTCGTTATTATTTCGTTATTATTGGGGACCTGCAACTCAATTGCAACGCAACTTTCAAATCAATCCTTAACTTAACTCGAATTCCAACGCCTAACTCAATCCGCGAATAAGTGGAAAACTTAATTCTGAAATCAGCTCAATTCGAAAACTTCATGCGTGTGTGAACTCAACTCATATCAACTCAATCAAATCTTCCGCTAAATCAATCCCTAACTGAACTCCTCACTCAAATCTGAAAATCAATCCCTAACTGAATTTCTCACTCAAATCCAACTTAAATACTCAAACCCTATTCAACTCCAACTCAACCCTCAACTCAACTCCAAACTCAACGTTCAACTCAATCCCTAAATCAACACTGTTCGAAAACTGCATGCATAGATATACTCAATTTAATCTAATCGAATCTACAACAAGTGAACCCAAATAGAAGTGCAGAAATAAATAGGTAGGAAGGTTACTTCGAAGGAATTTTATGCGTATCGCGAATAATGATCAGAGACAACGAGAGATACAATCATATTACCAATTCCCGTCATTTATTTCAACAGTTCATATGAACGCAAAAATAGAGACAGAACGAATGATATTCATACGACAGAACCAAAAAAATTGCGTACAGAAGAATACATTCATTTGAGAGACGCAAACATGAATGATGGAAACGACGACAACCTTGGAAGACTGATGATTTTACCATCAACATTGAAAAATACGGATATAGACTCGTATAATTTAAATTCCGAATATTCCCCAAATTTTGAATAATCTCGAATAAAATCTTTGTGGGCATCGTAAAACTACGAAAAATTCAGCTCTAAGCTAAACTCGAATAATATCGAAAACTTTGAAAATTATACATACATAACACTCAACGTCAATCAAATCTGGAATAAGGACGTAAACCTCTAAAAATTTCATAAAATATTGAAAATCATGATATAACTCTGGAATATCCTGAACCTCGAATAGATTAGAAAAATCTCAAAAAAATTTCAATATTCGCGAAAATCTCGAATAAGATTTGAATCCAAGGAAATCTTGGAAAGTCCCTTTACTGTAAGCAATTCATAAAATAACAAAGCATTTTTCTTCAAAAAATAACTGGAAAATCTCAAATAATCTCGATACTATTGAATTACATATGTTGAAGATTTCGATGCCAAGAAACTTAACAACACAAATCAAATCCTGAAAATCTAGATTAATCCAAATACTTATCCCTTATATAAATTCAAAAAACATTACAAAATTTAGAATATCCCGAGAACCGATTTTGAGTTACGAGTATTCGAAATTCCGACAAAACGCAATCTCCAAACTGATATATGAAAATAGCAGCAGTAGCACCTAACAGATAAAAGTGGATGGATTACAATAATACATAACGAAATTCTTTCGTTTTAAATTAACTTTTCGCAAAATGTAATTCATCTTATTCAGAATAAATTTTACGTCGAACAATATCGGCTCAATTAAAAGAATTAACAGTTAAGATATTTTAAACATTAGGAACGAAACCTTTGTCGTTTTTAAATAAAATGATAATCTTCACGGACGTGAAATTCCATATTCTAAGGCTGCGTACCAATAGTCGGGTAAATTGCTCTTTTACCTACTTTTTAACAGTGTAAAGGGTAAATTGAATTATTGTCCTAAAAAGTTGGGTAAAATAGGAGAAACAAATAAATGACGTTGTTGTTAACTTTTTGACGGTTCAGTGATTTTTGTTAAAATTTTCGTGTTTTTCATTATAAATAATATACATACTCAAAGCTAATAAAACAAATTTTATTTTTATTTTACGAAATAAGAATATTAAAAAATATTTGACGTTTCCTTTTGCACCTAGTAGCCAGCGTTTTTAACCCTCCGAACCATAATTTGTGTCCATCAAACCATTTTTACTTCTAGAGAATTGGTACGCCAATTGAGGTAAATATGTACTAAAATTGAAATTTACTGTACTAAATTATTTATCCGACTATTGACGAGTGGGAAAGTATAAAAAGCGCCTCTAGTAGCGGGTTTATAAGTTTGAAATTAATGTAAACGAAATTTCCCAGTAGTAGTTATATGGAAATATTATTCTAACAATTTTAACTTTAATTAATTAAAATTGCAAAGAATTCAACTCGAAATGCTACCCATACATAATGTAAAGTATGGTTTTGCTGTATTTGATTGATTTAGTTCAATTTTAATATTAAAAGTGCCAAAAAACAATGTTCAAAATTGCATAAATTTGATATTAATTTAGCGCCATTTAGTACAATATAATATATAATTTTGCAGTTTGGTTTGTTTTTATCTTGTAATAAATATGATTTAATTATAGTAGTAAATATATTTAGTGTAACAAAACTAAAATAACAACGAATGGCGTTAACTTATTATCAAATTTATGCTAAATTAAACACTATTTTATGGTACTTTTAATATTAAAATTGAACTAAATCAATCAAATATAGAAAAACCGTACTTTACATTATGTATGGGTAGCATTTTGAGTTGAATTCTTTGCAATTTTAATTAATTAAAATTAAAATTGTTAGAATAATATTTCCATATAACTACTACTGGGAAATTTCGTTTACATTAATTTCTCGGTTACAATTCCTTCCGCTAGACGCACGGTGCAAGTCGTCAATTGGTACGCAGCCTAAAAATATGTATTAGTTTCACACTGCTAAAATAATTTCCAATTGGACAAATTACGATTCATATTGAAATATTTTAGTACACTACAAATTTAATTTCTTTACAAAATCTTTCGAATAAAAGTTTTCCCTGGGAAAATGGAACTATAAGGATAATTTAGTCAAGAAAATAGATGTACCATAAATAAGAAAATGACTCCAAATCTCTGACAAGTGGCGTCAGAGTTGTCAAAATCGCCAGAGAAAATTTCCAGTTTAAGTTATTCCTGTGTTTCAGTCAAAATATCAAGTTATTAGAATAACTTATTCCCCTGATTAAGGGGTACTTTTTGAGGTCGATTGACGGAGAAGTAGGTCAGCTGCTATGTATATTATGGGAAACTGCATTTAAATTTCTGACAAAGCGTGTTAAGGTCCATTTGTTAGTTTCAGTCAAAATCTGGGCACCTAAAGTACCCAGACTAATTTATGGATAGGGAGTACATTTTAGGGTCGATAAATGGACAAGTAGATCAGCTGTTATGTGTACTATCGGAAATTGTATTAAACCTCTGGCAAGAAGTTCTAGGGCCCATTATTCAGTTTCACTCAAAACCTCAATTGGTACATAAAGCTTTCAGACTAATTTATTCTCCTGATTAGGTGGTATTTCCCTGGATAGAAGTTAGGTTTGGGACAAGGAGCAGGTCAGCTACTACGTCTACTATCGGAAACTGTATTCAAATGTATGGCAAGGAGTGCTAATTTATCAGTTTCAGTCAAAATCTCAATTGGTACCTAAAGTTCCCAGAATAATTTATTCCCTGAATACAAGGTACTTTTTGAGCTCGATGGATACAGAAGTAGGTCCGCTACTATGGCAAATACTCGAAATTTGGTGATCGATCCACCAAAGGTATTTGCGTTGCCAAAAACAAACGTTAATTGCCTTTATTATAAGCGGAAACAGTTGTGCTTTAATTGAACTGGATACTGTAGAAATAATTAAACCACCTACTGCATTATTTGGAAGGTGCGGTCTAGGTGTGAAGCTGGCTGGTGGAATTCAGTTGAGACTAGTTATCAGCTCCGTATCTTGCAGCTTCCACAGGTGTTCATGTTACCTCCACACGGTGACCAACGGGCAAATAGCTCATCTTTGGATTTGAATGGATAGGTTAGGCTCTTAAAAACTCGAAAACTATGGCTCGAAGGACATCGGCTTCTAAGCCTCATCCTTTAAGCCAATAGATGGGGCGGGACATAAGCAAAAAGATTGCTGGTCCCTCTATTACAGCAACTGCTAAGGAGGCGTTGACCGATTTGTCTGGTTCACAAACAACAGTAATTAAAAAGGACATTAGGTCGTATAAATTTAGTCCCCCCAGCTCTTTGAGAAAGGACAAAACTTCTAATAAAACTGGTCCCGGAGTACCAAATCGAAAAGTTCAGATCCTTGTGTGCATTATATGGACTCCAGTAGGACTTGGTGTTAGGCTCGGCTTCGGGTAGGGTGCCCGACACGATGGTGGCGGAGGCGATGGTGTAGATTGATGTTATTGTAGATCAATTTACACCACTGCAAGGCAGCCTCGGCTGCTCTTCTGTTGTCCTGATCCAGGAGCCTTGAGTCATTGGAGACCGGGTTATGGGACTCAGGGCACCAAACTATAAAGTGATGTTTGCCAAGAAGGAAGGTAAGATTTGTTCGTGCATTCTCGCTATAACTAATCTATGCTTGTTTGGCTATTTGATTACAGTAACTCAGATGTAGTGGCGGCTTCACGGAAAAAAATAAACTGGTCCTCAGCTAAGAAAACGGACTTTTAATTCAAGAAAATGTACTTTTTCTTGATTTAAAAGCTAATTTTCTTATTTCTTTCGAGTTTTTCTTCATTTCAGGAAACACAATTCTTACATGAAGAAAAACTCGAAAGAAATAAGAAAATTAGCTTTTAAATCAAGAAAAAGTACATTTTCTTGAATTAAAAGTCCGTTTTCTTAGCTGAGGACCAGTTTATTTTTTTCCGTGTAGCATTGAGATTAGTAGTTTAAATCTCTGGCTTGTTTCAGCCTATCTACTATATGAAGGTGATGATATACCACCTGCAATTCTTAGGGATGCTTTAATGGATGCTCAAAAGCGAAAAGTTGGAGTCATCCTCGGTAGTGATGTGAACTCACACCACACAATATGGGGAAGTACGGGTACAAATGAGAGATGTGAGCTACTCCTTGATTTTATTCGTTATAGTACTAACCTTCAAATATGTAATTTTGGGTGTACACTCACTTTTATAACTAGAAACCGACAAGAGGTGCTCGATATCACGCTTGCCTCAGATTTCATTAAGGATAGTTTGGTGGATTGGTAAGTGTCTGTCTGATGACCATTCCTTTTCTGATCACTGCTATCATCAGTACGTGAGCTGGTTACAGAAGCCACAAATTGAGCTATGTTTAGAAACAGGAGGAAAACCGACTGGGATACCTTTAGAACCATTCTATATAATTCTTTGCTAGTACCGGTTCCAAAACCCTCTGTATCTTCTCAAGAGCTTGATGACTTAGTAGGCTAGCTATCAGATGATTTTCATGTAGCTATGTTGGGAGCTTCTCCTCTAAATAGAGCGTTGGGTAAACAATGGCCATCTTGGTGGTCGAAACAGTTCCAAAGCTCCCGTCAAAAATGCAAAAGGCTTTTCAGAAAGGCAAGAAAACAAGAATTGCTGCGTATTTGGACAGCTATAAAGAAGTCCTCAGAACAAACAATTATGAAATAAGAAGTACCAAAGTAAGTGCCTGGAGGCTCTATTGTGGTAAAATACAAGAGTCCTCGGCGGTCGCGAGGCTACGGAAAATACTGGATTCAAATCCTACCATCCCGAGCAGATTTGTAGGTGTGGGTACATCGCAAGGTGGAGTCTTGTCCCCCCTTCTTTGGAACTTGGTCATAAATGGCCTGTTACTGGAACTAGAGGGGCAGGGTTTATGGTGGTTGCTTATGCGGCTGACGTTACTATTGGTATCTTTAGTAAGTATCCTTGTACTTTAAAAGAGCGCATGCAAAGCGCGCTTCGTCTTCTTTCTAAATGGGCCAACAGTTGTGAACTAAATGTTAATCTACGTAAAACTGAGGTGGTCCTCTTCTCTAGGAAATACAAACACCCACAGATTGATCCTCTTACTTTAAATGGTATTAGCTTGACCTTTACTGATAAAGCAAAATACCTGGGTGTTGTTTTGAACAGCAAACTTAGTTGGAAGCCTAATATTTTAGAAAGGTTAAAGAAAGCTACTATACCGCTATACTCCTGTAAAAACTCTATTGGAAAACGAAGGGGTCTTGAACCCCACATCATATACTGGCTCAGTGATAAGGCCCATACTTTTATATATGATTGTTATTTGGTGGCCAGCTTTAAACAGTATGGCTATCCAAAGTTGCTGATGAAAATTCAGAGAACTTCCACTTTGTGTATTAGTGGTGCACTTAGGAGTACACCCACTTAGGCATTGGAGGATCTTTTTCATCTCATACCCCTAGATATTTTAGGCACTCAAATGGCAGCGAGCACAGCCATAAGGCTCAACTCTATTTCTATGTGGACCTGTAGTAATACAGGACACTCATCTATTTTGTGTAACAGAGACATCCCTGGTACCACCGATTACATGAATCCATTACCATCTTTTGAGGAAAGGTTTCGTACCGTTATTCCCTTCAGAAAGGCCTGGCTGAGTGAAGAGATGTTGAACCCTGAAGTTTTAAACTTCTTCACGGATGGTTCAAAAATGGATGATAGGGTTGGTTGTCCGACTATGCAGCGTTTTTTAGACTGAATTAATTGCGATAATGGAGGCCGTGGATTGGTTGAGGAATAATGTAGTATCTGTAAGGGATATTCAAATTTTTACCGAGAGTCAGGCCGCTATTAAAACGCTACGAGCTTATTTCCTTACTTTGAAGGTAGCCCATAGCTGTCTCTCATCAGTTCAACATCCACCTAACGTGGGTGCAAGGGCACTACAGAGTTGCGGGGAATGAAAAGGCAAATAAACTTTCTCGGTAGGGTATAAATTGCCTCAATTTTCCAAGTAAGGTAAATGCTGAAATTCCGCTCGCTACATGCAAATTTTTGCTCCAGGAAGAAGCAAGGCGAGCAGCGAAATTTAGCTGGTCCAATGGTACATCGTGCGTCATAACTAGGCAGATTAGAAAAAACTAGATCAGGCGAGAACTGGACAGCCATTAACACTTCAGCGTCGTCATATTAGTATGGTCGTGGGGTTTATTACAGGACACAATCTCATAGGTGAGCATGCGCAGAGATTATAGGAGTCTCCTCGAATGATTACTATATAGAAGCAGCTATGAAGATGTAGAGGAGGAAGAAACTTACTCCATCTTCTCTGCACTTATCCCCATCTAGTGTTAAGCAGATGGGAATTTATGGAGCTCCTTTCCTCAGTGACCTGGCGGATCTCAATGGGATGGACGGCAGGTGTATTTAACGCTTCGTTGTAAGCTCTGGATGGTTCAGTGAGTAGAGCCGAGAAAAATTGTATGTGGTATGGCTACGGACCATTTTTGTGTCTATGCCGGTCCCTTAGGACAGCCAACCTAACCTAACCTAACCTAACCTAGTAAACGTAGTTTCCGGCCTTCACCTTCGTCCATCGAGCTCAAAAACTGCTCCCTATCCAGGGGAATAAATTAGTCTGGGAGCTTTAGGTACCAATTAACATTTTGGATGAAACCGATAAATGGTCCTTAGCACTCTGCCATAAATTTGAACTGATAGATTCAGATATAAGAAATAGTAGCTGCTAATCTACTTCTCCGTCGAGTTAGCCTAAAGCTACCAACTACACTGCGCCAATTAAAAAACGGAACAGAAATTTTCTTCGAAAAAATACCCAGATTTGAACGCTTGTATCTTGGTGAAATAACACCTTTCAAAAAAAAATTTTTATTTCTAGTTGAAGGAAATTTTGTTTTCTTTTCGATTATTATTATTATTATTAGTTGAGGGCCATGTGGGCGTTCAAGCCACCCCGCACTGCGACCTAAAAGATCTTTTGTGCATGGACCCTACTTAATGAGCCGTCCAGTCAATATTCAGGCTCTTAATGAACCTGACAATACTGCCGGCCGGTATATGGTGCATACCATCCGGGCTCATTACTCTCCCTCCTAGATGTTGTAACCTTTTGCAGAAAATGGCTGGGCAATGGCACAGAACATGTTCCGCTGATTCCGCTTCCATGTCACAGAAGCGACATCTATCCGTCGGACTTAGGCCCATTTTCTTAAGGTGATACCTTAAGGGGATGTGACCTGTGAGGAAGCCGGTAAGCAGCCTCAACTCAGGTTTCCTAAGTACGAGACATTCCTTGGCCCTGGCCGACGAAGGTGAAATAAATTCCTTCGCCTGTCGCAAACCTGGAATTCCGCGCCAGTAAGAGGACTTTTGCACATCCTCCCAGCGTTTAACTGCTGCCCTAAGGTGCCCCTTAGAGACGCCGCAGAAGGGCTCTGGTCCAATTAATGGAAAGGCAGATCCCTCGCGGGCGAGGACATCAGCTGCCTCGTTTCCCACAATTCCAGTGTGCCCTGGCACCCAAACAAGTGTTACCTTATTTGAGCTTGCCAGCGATTTAATAACCTTCAGACAATCCCATACCAGCCTTGACTCAATGGTAAAAGACCTAAGAGCCTTTAAGGCCGATTGGCTGTCTGATACGATATAAACCTTTGCGTCGTTTAGGCCTTTAGAAATGCCTATCCTAGCACAAAGTTCTATAGCATGCACTTCTGCTTGAAAGACGGTTGCATTGGTACCCAAGGACTTCGAGAGTGATACTCCACTCCCATGTATTCCTACCCCCGCCCCATCTTCCGTTTTTGATCCATCTGTATACCACACCAATGACCCTCGCTCAAAGGATGGTCCCCCTGTACTCCACTCCTCCCGGTCAGGTAATCTAACACAAAAGGGTTTGTGGAAATCCAGTTTGGCTGGCATACAGTCGGAAGGCATTCCTATAGTGGGATCTGTCTGAAACTCCTTAAGGATCTCCAGATGGCCCACCATATTGCCTGGTTTGATATTACCCTCCGCCTGCATCTTAAGGGCCATATTAACAGCATCCTTTTTTACATGCAGATGCAATGGAGTTAGTCCTAGGAGTGTCTCCATTGCTGCGGTCGGACATGTTTTCATTGAGCCCGTAACCCCAATGCAGGCCATACGCTGAACCTTATTCAATAAAGTTTGCGCTGTCCTTTGTTGAGTTTTAGGCCACCACACTAACGATGCGTAAGTGATCATAGGCCTAATAATTGTTAGAAATGACCAGTAGATCATTTTTGGTTGTAGTCCCCAAGTACGTCCATAGAGTCTCTGACAGGCCCAAAAAGCCTTAGTGGCTCTATTATGAATTTTTTGTATATGTTGTTCCCAGTTCAGTTTATTATCCAGGATAACCCCTAGATATTTAACCTCTTTGGAAAAGGCAACAATAGTACCGTTTAACGAGGGAGCTACAAGCGAGAGCTTTCTCCTCCTCGTAAAAGGGACAATGACAGTTTTGTTTGGATTGACACTAAGTCCTTCCTTGTTACACCACTGCCATATCAAGTTGAGTGCATTTTGCATGAGATCAGAGATGATATCATCAAACCTGCCTCTAATCACGATAGCCACGTCATCCGCATAGCCCTGGACATCAAACCCATGGCTATTCAGGAGGACCAGCAGTCTATCAATAACCAATGACCATAAAAGAGGAGACAGTACACCTCCTTGGGGACAGCCCTTTACGGCCCTGATGGTTACTGACTCGCCACCTAGTGTGGCTGTAATATCGCGATATTTCAGCATGGAGCGGATCCACCTAGTTGTAGACGGCGGAACCCCCTTCTCCATAGCTGCCCTCTCTATTGAACCATAGGAGGTATTGTCAAATGCCCCCTCAATGTCCACAAAGGCACACAGGGCAATTTCCTTAAAAGCCACCGCTCTTTCAATCTTCGTGACTAGACCACTAAGAGCCATCACAGTGGATTTGCCAGCTTGATAAGCAAACTGGTTCCGATGCAGTGGGTTATTTACAAGGATTTCATTTCTTATTTGATTATCCAGGATTTTTTCCATCGTCTTCAATAGAAACGATGTTAGGCTAATTGGCCGATAAGCCTTGGGCTGGGTGTCCAGACGACCCCCTCCCTTTGGTATAAAGACCACATTTACTTTCCTCCATAGTTTCGGAATATAGTTAAAAGCATAACTTGCCCGAAACAACTGGACCAAGCTGGGGAGTATTTCCTCAATACCTCTTTGAAGTAAAGCCGGAAAGATACCATCCCCTCCAGCAGATTTGAACGGTTTGAAAGAGCCAATAGCCCATCTCACCTTGCTGGGTGTGAACATTTTTCCAGAGAGGCTCCAGATCCTACTGTGGGGTGAATAGTCTACCTCACTTGAAGGGTCATGCGGGTCCTCCTGGGTACCTACCACTATTGAGTCCGGAAAGTGGGTACCTAATAGTAACTCCAGGGTTTCCTTCCGGTTTTCAGTGAACATCCCGTTTTGCTTCTGAAGAAGCCCCAAACCATTTGAGTGATCTCTAGCAAGGACTTTCTGGAGACGAGCTGCAGAGGGTAATTCAATAATTCCCTCACAGAAGTTTCTCCAGGTAGCCCTTTTGGATCTTCTTAATTCCAGATTGTATTCCGTTAAGGCCATCCTATACTCGCCCCATTCCCCGGTGCGTTTAGCCTTATTGAACAACCTTCTAGATTTTTTCCTCAGCTTACTCAGCGCCCCGTTCCACCAAGGGACCAACTTAATGGACTCTCTTCGCTTAACTGGGCAGCTGTTTTCGTAAGCCGAGTGTATAGAATTATGCAGCTGGTTTGAACAGAATTCCAAGCCCTCTGGAGACTCTATGTTCCCCATTACCGAGGGCATTTCTGATTCGAGTGAGACTCTATAAGAGTCCCAATCGGTCAGTTTTGGAATTCTTATCTCCTGCCGCTGCATGGCCTCGGCCGCCAAATCGAATCTGATGTGCAAGTGATCCGATAAGGAGGCCTCTTCAGACACATGCCAATTTTTAACAAAATGACTAAAATGCGGACTAGCGAGGGTCAAATCTAGGACCTCCTGCCGAATCGCATTTATGAAAGTAGGTTTCCTTCCCCTATTGACAATATCTACATTATTAGTAATTATATACTCAAAAAGGTACTCACCCCTATTATTGATGTTTGTGCTGCCCCACACCGTGTGGTGCGCATTTGCATCGCATCCTATTAGGTAAGCCAGCCCATTGCGCTGGCAATGAGCTATGAGCCGCCTAACTTCAAGAGGAGGTATCGTTTCCGAGTCTCCAGGAAAGTAGGCGGAGGCCATTATAGCCTCCTGTTTCCCTCTTTCACCCAGAACCTCCACCATTACCGCCACTAAGTCCCTGGAGATGAACTCTGAAATGGGAATAAAATTAATTTGCGAGCTGGCCAAAATGGCCGCCCTTGGACTCTCAGTTCCATTACAATAAATCAACTTACCCATTTGTTTTGGTATACCTTTAATTTGGTTACCTATTACCCATGGCTCCTGTATTAGAGCCATGCCAATTTTCTGGCAGATAAACCTACGACAAAGGACGTCCGAAGACGCCTTTGCATGATGCAGGTTTATCTGTAGGCAGGTTAAGTGTGCCATCACTGCAGCGACGTCTGCTGAAGGCCTGCATTAGCCTCCTTGCTCGCACCGCCATTGCCAGATGGCGAATCCATGTCCTCCATCTTGCTGCTGCTGTCCACAGCTGACTGAGAGCCACCAGGCTTCACCAGTGGCTTGCGCGGGGTGACCCCTCGCGGGGCCATTCCCCGTACAACCGCTGACGCCTTCCTCTCCCTTTCCCTCCTTCTCCTCGCCTGTCTCCTGGAAAGGGCCGCCACACCAGTGGTTTTAACCACAGGTGTGGCCCCGATAGCCGCCACAGGTGCGGCCTCGATCGCCTTCACAGGTGCAGCCACGATGTCCTCCACAGGCTTGACCACTTGGGGCCCGCCCCTGGAACCTAGCTTTCCACCACCCTGGCCCCCCTTGGGGTGCAGTTGGACAATCCCAAACTTAAAATTGATTTTGAAGTCAATTTGTTTGAGCTTCTCAACCGATGAGTGGTCCATGGAGAACGTGCAAAAAGCTGAAGTGCCTTTCGCCTCTCTCCTGACCACTCTCCAGTTGATCGCCTGCATGCCCTCGTTTTGGCTTCTGATAAAACCCAGAAGCTTATCCGTGGGCAATTCGGCACTGTTTGGGAAGGTACCAAACACGATCCTAGCTCGAGGCAGGTTTCCCGCCTCAGCTACAATCAGCTCTGCACCTTCCCATGGCTTAATAGTGCCTATGGTCTCCCTGAGCCACTGTACAGTGGCCCGGTCGGCACAGGTCACTACCAGCCAACCAAGCCGAAGCTGACTGCCAAGGAACTTAGGTTTAAGCTCCTTGGCCTCCTGCTCCAGCACCTTATCCAAGATTCCCTCCTGGACAGCTTTAAGCTGCTCTCCAGTGAGGGCAACCTCAGGAAAGCCAGAGGGTAAGATCCCAATGCTCTCTGATTCCGCAGCCTGCCTGAAGGTAACTCCAGGCCGGACCGCAGAACCCGAGGCCACCAGGACATGTTCTTCCCCCCTGGCCTTTTTTTGTGCCGGTGAAGTGCCGTCCTCCGAGCGGTCCCTCTTTGGCGGTTGGTCCATCGTAGGAGCGCAAGTCTCCTTCCGTGGCCGCACCGCCAGAAGCCTTGTCTCGCTACCGGGCGCTTTGCCCTCAGCCAGAAGCTTCCTGTACCGCTTTTTCGCAGCCCCACACATTTTTTTCCCATGAGGAGCCGCAGCAGGTTTGATGATGTCAACCTGCTCCTTCCGACACTCCCCGACGTCCGCACTTTCCCCTGTTTTCACAGAGGAGATCCCCCCACTTACGGGGGCCAGTTCCTCATCTCCTGAGGTTACCATATCGGAATTGAGATTTAAGTTCTCAATCTCCGAACGGATTTCCCCATCCGATGTGTCAACCATTGAGGATTCCACAGCGGAGAGAGGACCTGAGCCCTCGAAAGCCACCGCAGAATCCTCGCTGGTCCGTGACGCTTTAGGAGCGTTACCATCCTTATCATAATTTTTTATTTTTTTAGGCATTTTATTCCCACGAGTATTTGGGAAATGAAGGTCACCTGTGGGACACCCAGCTACCACAGGAAGGCTAAATAAAACTGGAGGGCGCCTGGTATCCAGAGTCCGCATATTTGGGACTGATTAACCTATCAGTCATTCATCCATCGGCATATGCTGTTCCACCTTAGATTAGGGTTTTTTGTTAAGGTTTTCTCCTTTAGCGCCGTACTTTGGCCTGAGTCAACTAGAACAAAACTGTAATAGACGACATCAGTTACCGACGATTGCCACGTGGAGGCAGTACGTACACCTGCGAATTGTGGCAAGGTTACCCCTACCACAATCGTACTCATCCCGCCAGCTGCCTGAAACATGACCAGAACAGCTCACGTGAAGAGCACCCTACTGAAGGTTACGGAGCTGATCTAATCAGCTGATCCCCCCACCAGCAGACGCCAAATCGTCTTTTCGATACTGGAAACCGTTTTATTTTATTTTTTGTTTTTATGACCTTTCTGAGTAAAACAAAAGGTGCCTAAAAAAAAAATTTCTGCTGTTTGAAACTGTAAACGAACTTGCTCGCTAATTCATTCAAAAATCCAAATCGGCTATTTTATAGAGAATTAAGAAACCTTGCAAAATGATACTAGGAAAATTTCTGTGCGGCCACTCCTTGTCGAATTATTGAAGTTTTAGATAAAACGTATCAAGAAACGTAGAAGTACATTTTTTTTTTTTGTAAACTTACCACTCTACGATAAAATGTTAAATCACTTTAACACTAAAACTTTAACACACTAAAACTTCAATAACTCGACAAGGAGTGGCCGCACAGAAATTTTCCTAGTATCATTTTGCAAGGTTTCTTAATTCTTTATAAAATAGCCGATTTGGATTTTTGAATGAATTAGCGAGCAAGTTCGTTTACAGTTTCAAACAGCAGAAATTTTTTTTTTAGGCACCTTTTGTTTTACTCAGAAAGGTCATAAAAAACAAAATAAAATAAAACGGTTTCCAGTATCGAAAAGAAAACAAAATTTCCTTCAACTAGAAACAAAATTTTTTTTTTGAAAGGTGTTATTTCACCAAGATACAAGCGTTCAAATCTGGGTATTTTTTCGAAGAAAATTTCTGTTCCGTTTTTTAATTGGCGCAATGTATCTATGGGAATATATCAGTCTGGAAATTTATATATCAGTTTTTGACTGAATCTTTTAAATGGGCCACCAGAGATTTGATCTTTAGCATTATTAAACTTTAGAGATTATTTAGATTTCCAGATCTAAATTATCCGTGCAATATCTGCATAATAGGTACTTTTCAGATTATTCGAGATCCTTAGTGATTTCTTGGTTATTTCAGATTATTTCAGGATCCTGAGCTTATTCGAGTTTTCCGGAAATTCGATTTTTTGTGATTATCGATATTTTCTACAATTCTTCTGCTTCCGATATTTCTCGAAATTTGCAAAAGGTGCAATTGTTTCTTGTTATTAAACTAATGATCTGTTAGCATCGAGATATTTAAAGTAAAATTAAATTTCGAGGATATTGATTTTACATATAGGTGATATTTTTTGAGAATATTTGAGACTATATCCAAGTTCTTTGAAATAATTTTGAATTATTCCGAATATTGCGAATTTCAACTGCATTGGGTTGCTTGGTATAGATATTATTCTATATTTATGAGATTAACGTTGAAGATAATTCGAAATGTTTGATATTTTCAAGATTACCTGCTCCTTGATGCTATTCGCTCGATGTTACAGTAAATTCAAAACAGTAGATTGATAATTTACTAGAGTTGTATTAGGGCCTGTAATGTGTTACGGTGTGTTGGTTTTTTGCAGGTAATGTTTAGATGTTATGAACATAAACAGATAGGAAACAATAATGCATTATATGCCATGGAAAACATTTAGCTAACATAGAATTCATTCGCCTTTCTCAAGAAGTTGTTGATGAAATTAAGCAAACAAATTTTTGCATTGCGCTTTGTTGAGCTGAATTTCTTTACTTATGCATGCAATGCATTAATTGCATTTAAATACCAACCGCCTTTGCTAATAAATATTATTACTTCGAAAAATTTCGATTTTACGGTTATACAATTTTCTTCGATTCATTTAAAGTGATGATTTAACTGATAATTTCATTGAAAACCGTTCATTTATTCTGCCGGTCAGTTATCCGGCCGGTGACCGGCTTATTGGTGTGAAAACTGTGGCCGGAATCGTTTCAAAATCGGTCAGTTGGCAACATACTCGTATAACTAAATTAAATATATATTTGCGAGCTTCTAAAAAATAAGTTAGGCGACCAAATGTTAGAAAAAGTCAAAATTCAATTATTTTTGCAAGAAATACTCACTTTATACACTCACTCTTGCAAAACTTTTGTATGAACATTATTTGTATCACATTATTTTGTGGTGCATCATTTCACTTTTTTATTCGATTAAAATGTTAAAAAACTGGTCAGTGTTCATAAGGCCATTACACTGAAAACTAGGATTTAAAAATAAAATAGAACAAGAATTTGTTTCTCCAAAGTGCTCAAAACAATTTGGAAATAAGTTGAGTTTGCTCAAACAGAATTAATTCAGTGTATTGCTTGCGTGAAAATTTAGGCTATCAGCCGCCCTTGAAGTTTATATGGAAACTAGCATGAATTAAAATTCATCTACAAAGACACGTTTAGAAATGCGCAGCATTAGATTTAAGCGAAATTAGGTGCGGCGACATTTTTTTATTCATAAGTCATAACTACACTAATCTTGATAACGGTTTTACCGAAAGAACAACTCTAAACACAGTGAAATCTCATTATAACGAAGCCAAAGGGAGCGGAGATATTAATTCGTTATATTGGAATTGTGTCAAAATTAATTGAATTTTTTTATTTCACTTCCTTATAACTTATTTGGTGAGCCTTAGTGCATTTTGTTATACAACAAAATTTCCATTTTAGTGAACCAAAATTCATTACGAATCTTCGTTATAATGATGTTAGTTATAAAGAGATGTCACTGTATTTATTTTGTTATTTTTTTATACTAAAATGGAAGTTTATTACTCTTTAGTTCCAGTTAATTGTGTTATCACTAAACGTTCTTTATTCTAGCACGTAATTTTTGAGACTTAAAAATCAAGTTCTTTAAATATATTATTAGGGGAATTACTGAGTTTATTTAGTATACCCAAACCAATTTGCTTAGAACATTGAAACTTTTTGCGACTAATCTCAGTATCGTTTCCCAGAACGCCAAACATCAATAAATTCAATAAACAAGTTTTCAATATTGAAAACTTTTATTTTGCATAACAAGTGTTACTTTAATTAATACCAAATAATGGTATTAAACAACATATTTTGAAGACATTCGGGAAAAGCAAAGAATATATAAAAACTGAAAGAAATTGGCAAAATCTTATCATTGTCGCCAAAGAATTTGAACACTTTTTATCAAAAATATTTTCAAATCAAACCTTATTTCAAATGATATACTTAATTGTTTTGCTTGCTTTAATCGCTGTTGCGTTCGCTGCACTACAGTGGAAAGGATGTACGCTTACTTAAAACTAAAATCATTCAATAATAATAATAAAAACTAAATTATTTTCTTTATTTTAATTTTCAACAATAAAATATATAGTTAGTGGATCACAATCTGTAGCACAAGCCCTATCAGAACCGTATTACGCTGGCATTTGGGAGTGGAGAAAGATTTGGGTATGTTAATAATATCATTTAGTTTTTGTAACCCTCTTTTGTAATTTTTGGATCCTTATGTGACTTTGTGGGTCCAACGGCCTAATAGTGACAGTAGGTGCAGGACAACTGTCACTCTTTAATTTTTTTAATTTTTTTATTCAATTAATATTTTGTCTTTGCAGATTCAGGCATAAACACGGATAATTCACTTGCACAATAATTTACATTAATGTATCGCTAAATTGGGCACTAAACAGGAAAATCTCTTGTAATTCTAAGTTACTTTGATAAAATAATATATTTGTGATAAGATAATAAATTTATAAACATAATTAAATTCGTTACAAAAAAAGAATGTTAAGAAGTTTTGATTGGAACGTTCTTCTACAAGTGGAAAGACAAAAAATAATTTTTTTTTTTCAACATTTAACTGAATTTAAATCCGCAGCCAGACCAATCGAAAATGTCAACCAATGTTTACTTTTGTGATATTTCCGCCAGTTAGTTCCTGAGCAACAGCGGCATAAATTGGTCGACCGGATGAAAATGTCCCTGTGCGACTGGCGTGAAAGTTTAAGTTCAAATTCAAGAGTGGAGTGATTTTTGTCATAACCTTCTAGAATGCTCTCTAGAAAGCCTGCTTGTTTTGCTCATATGCAGATACATATAATATCCACCTTTAGGTGTACCCTAAAGGTGGATATAAAAAAAATTAAATTTAGTCATTTATCACTCGCACCACTCAATGTGTATATCACACACATACTACTAATGCCGATGAAGATTTGAGCATTTTCGCTCTCTATTCTTTGATCTAATTTATACACAAAATGTCAGAAACATGTTTTTTATTTTTCGTAATGACGTTTTTGCAGTGAAAACGAAGTATTTTTCATAAACATCCTTGATTTCCCTCTCGTTGAAATTCTGCATTTTCAAGTGGTTCCCCGGTTTGCCTTGAACATTAGGATGGCCATTTTGACAATCCATGGTCATTAATTGTTTACAATGACGCATTCTATAATTGTTGAAATTTAGACCAAGTCTGGTTTTCCTAGAGTTTTCGTTCAGATACCGATTTATTGTAGAACATATAAGGCCTATTTTATTTGCCAAATTCAAAATTGGTATTCATTTCGGAATCGCGTCCCTGCTAAAAAATACTATTGGATTTTGAAAACCAAGTACACAGTGGGTATTCACGAATACCAAAATGGTATTGGACACAAGCAATTTTTTTGCAAATGGTCAAATAAAATAGGCCTATAATAACTTTTGTACTTAAATAATTCTAGATTCTCATTCTACCTAACCAAATCTCAACTCTCTACCCTCGGCATATGTACCCTCGTACCATCATAACCTTAAACAATCATTCCATCATATCATTATTCCATAATACATCATACTATCATGAGACTATACCATTAAACCATCATACACCCATACCATCGTACCATAGTAAAATCGAACCATCACACCATGATGTATATCGTATCATCAATCCACCATACCGTCATTCCATCACACCATCATACTATCACAACATAATACCATGGCACCATCGTAATTCGTACCATCATACCGTCATATAATCATACCATCATATTCCAGAACTTTATCCAAAAATCATTTTAGAATTCCATGTCCATCGCAGATGTCAAATTTCACTAAAACTCATTAAGAAATAGCCAAGTTCCGTCCTAATTGTCCAAATTCCAAAACTTCATCCAAAAATCATTTTAGAATCCCATTTCCAATGAACATTTCAAATTTTATCATATTCGGTTAAGGAATATCCAAGTTCAATCCCATTTCCATTGGGGACTGCTGAATTTCATGAAAATCGGATAAGATATAAAATCCCAATAAAATTTTTATAAAAAAAAAAAAATCACAAATCCTGAGCTAACCGACAACTCACTACAACGGACAACTTTTTTGGTCCCGTCGATTTCCATTGTAATGCGGTTACTCTATATATAGATTGCTCCAGTGCCCACCAACCCCTAATCCTACCCCAACTCAACTCTAATTCAACCGGAAAACGGAACCTAACCCAACCCTCAACACATACGTCAAATTTCATCAAAATCGGTTATGAATAGCCAAGTTCCACTCTACTTGGCCATATTCCAAAACTTTATCTACAAATCATTTGAGGATCTCATTTCCAACGCACGTGTCAAATTTCATCATAATCGGTTGAGAAATAGGCAAGTTCCATCATACTTGTCCATATTGCAGAACTTCATCCAAAGCAATTTTAGAATCCCATTTTCAACGCACATGTGATGAGAAATAGGCAAGTTCCATCATACATGGCCATATTCCAGAACTTCATCCAAAAATCATTTTAGAATCCCATTTCATTTTTTTTGACATTTTTTTTTTTTGCTTTTTCAGACTCAGGGACTTTTAAAACGTCGAGAAAAGTGGTTTTGGACCAATCAAATTTTTCGTCATTTTTGACAGGATTTCAACACTTTGGCCTTTTTAGACCGAAGTAATATCACAGTTTAATTGTGATGTCAGAATTCGATATATCATGTCTGAATTTGATATGTTCTGTCAGAATTTGAATTTCAGATGCCAATATATTATGCCGGAAATCGATACGTTATGTTAAAAGTTAATGTATCTTATCGGAATTCCACACATCTTGTCGATACACCATACCAGATTAGAATAAATTATGTTAAAAATCGACATAGTTCGATGTCACGTCAGAATTTTTGTATGCCAAAAATAGATACCTCAGATCAGGATATCTTATCAGAATTTGAATCTTTCATGTCAAAATTCGAAATCTAATGTTAGAATTCGATACTTCATGTCAAAATAAATTCGATACGTCATGTCAAAATTTGAATGTAACAGAATTCGAGTTATCACGTCAAAAATCCATATTTCTTGTCAGAATTTGATGTACAATATCAGAATTTATATTTTGATATCAGAATTCTATATATTATGCCTGAATTCTATATACATACATATTATCATGCCAGAAATTGACATGCCACATATTTTGATACTTCATACCAGAATTCGATAAGTCATGTCAGAATTTGAATTTATGATGTCAGAATTGATATACCAAGTCTGAGGTTGATACGTCATATCACAATTTATATTTTTTGTGACGGAATACATGTATCATGTGTTAATCATGGCATAATTCAATATGTCAAATCAAGATTTGAATGTATGATGCCAGAGTTCGATATATCGTGTCGAACTCGAAATATCATGCTAAAACTTAATAAATCATAACAAAATTCGATATATATCATGTGTCAGTATGTGAATTTATGATGTAGTAGGTAGTTCGGTAAATCATGTCAGAATTTGACATACCAAGCCAAAACAAAATAAATAATTTTAGAATTCGATATGTCATATCGCAGAATTCGAATTTATGTTAAGTCAGAGTCCGATATATCAAGCCAAAATTCGATTTATCCTATCAAAATTACAGTTAATGCTGTCCAAGTTCGATATGTCTGAAGCCAGAATTTAAATTATTTGGTATCAGAATTCTGTATATAAGAATTCTATAAATGACGTTAAAATTCGATATGACGTGTCAGAATATGAATTTATAATGTCAGAATTGTATATCTTATATCAAAATTAGATAAATGATGGCATATCTGTCATGAAGCCTTCGGAGCTCTGTATATCATATCAAAATTCGATATCTTATATCAGAATTTGATATCACAAGTCAAATTTTATTTATCCTATACGTCGATATTTTAACTTTTTCCGTATTCGACATATATATTCGGTCAAAATTCGGCATCTTGTCATAACTCGAAAGGTCTTGTCAGAATTTTATATATTATCTCATAACTTCAGAATTCGATATAACATCTCAAAATTCGATATGTCATATCAGAATTGGATATATCGCCCCAGAATTCAGCACAATTTATTGAATTTTTGTGCGAATTCTAACTCTCGAATTTTGGCATGATATATCGAATTCTGAAGTCTTGAGATGATAAATCAAAAAATTTGATATCTCATGTCAGAATTCGATAAATTTTTTCAGCGTATGACGTTATGATGTCAGGATTTGATAATTCATGTCTGAGTTTGAGTTTTGTACGTCAAAATTCGAAATTTTATGCCAGAATTTGATAATCATACCAGTATTCGACAAAACATTTCAGAATTCGATAAGTCGTGGCAGAAATTAGTTTTGTGATATCAGAAGTTGAGTTATTGAAAATTCGGATATATCGTGTCTGAATTCGATATGTATTCCTTGAATTTGAATTTGTATGTCAAAATTCTACAACAGGACAGGTCATAGTTCGATAATCATTAGATAAATTATTTATGAATTCGTTAAGTCATAATTTGAGTTCTTTTGGGGAAAAGACCGGTATTTCTAAGAAAATATTTAATATAGCGACTGGAACAATTTCTTCTTTCTCCATAAATTAGATCTCCCGATTTCTTAGAATTGTACAAAAACAATATTCCTGAATTACAAACTTGGGAAATATAGGTTCATATTACAACAAAAACTAAAGTTTTGTTTACATGTTTTTATTAAAATTCTAATAACTATTTTGACATACAATTACGTATTTTTTACATTTGGGTGGGGTTGGTACGCAGTAGAAATCAGAATTAGTTTTCCCAAATTGAAACCTTTTTTCGCTTTTTGATTGATTCGTAGTACAGTAAATAAATCTGATAAAGAAAGCGTAGTTAACAGGTCCCTTCCCGGTGTACCACCGGTATGCCACACTTAATAATACAACAATCAGCCAGTGACCACCGGGATATCACGTTTGATATTATTTGCAGCTTCCAGGGTACCACTGGTATGCTACTCTTTATAATACCACTAATGGCCAGTGTACCAACGGTGTACTGGTGGTTTAATGGCCGGTGACTGTATTTTTCTGCGTGGTACACTGGTAGCCACTGGCCGCTTGTTGTATTATTTAGCGTGCTATACTGGTGGTACACCGGCAGGGAACCTGTTAAAATACAAAATGTTGGTTTTTTACGTTGTAAAAACTGGGTAAATTACATAGTGTAATTTATTTGCCCAACCGTGCACCTAAGTAGTTGATAGTTAGTGAATAAGACAGCACAAGACAACACAATTACTAAACTACATGATTTTAAACTGCTTGTTGTTCCTGGAGAGTTAAGTCCGATTATAACTTTACTTCTGGAATTATTATTAAATTTAATCCATTTAACAATGATTACTTCTGCAACTATCTTAGATTTTGAAACAAATTAAATTATTTAACAGTATACTTAAAATAAATCCCTTCAAATATAATAAATATTATTAAAGTTTTGAGATCCTCATGTTTTAGTTGTTAAAATTTCTATAGTATAAGTAATTAATTAAATTCATAATCATGGTCATTAATATATCTGAAAAATTTAATTTATTGATTGATACAGGTGTACGACAGTACGACCAAGCCTTAGCAAGACTCCCGAATACGGCGGATCCACCGTACACCCTTTTCACACATAACAAAATCGAGCGATAAACAAGGAATGTTAGTTTGGGGCCTTTTGAGTTTCTTGCTCTAGTGCACCAAAAGTTCATAAAACGGCTCTAAAAACCGGAACCAAATAGCGAGTAAATCACAACATATGGATGGTCTTCAAGACCGGAAGATTTTATATTTGACAATCAAAATTCATGACAACCAGTAATTAAAGTGTTTATCGACTTAAATGGGACCAACATGGTCCCAATTGTTTGATGGTCTAAAATTGTTTATCACAAGTAGTGGATACCATCAAAGATTAATTTCATAAGAATTTATTTCCGGTACTTAATGTTCCTCATAGGAGGATTAACATGTACCTCAAATAAATTACATCTTTAATTTAAGAGCTTTTTAGCGCCAATCCCAATTTACGGCATTTAAATCAAGCAAACACAGTTCTTGAGAACTGTTAATTAAAATCTCTATGAACTAAAATGGACCATACAGATAAGCGCTTTCAGCGCCAATCACAACTTGCAGATGATAAAAGCTTTCAGAGTTCTTGAGAATAATTAACTAAATATAATTCGTGGCTACATTTGTCTTATGCACGACTACACATTTTTTTACACTTTATTCGTCTAGTTTTCTGTAAAAAACTTTACGACTTAAACTTTTAAATTAACAATTGACATACTCAATCGCATCTCAGTCTATGGACTGTCTTTATATTGTCCCTATCCTATTGTTTTGCCTTTAAAACAACACTTAATTTAAATATTTGGAATACCAACTCGGCGGCATGCCAAATCGATTTAATTTTAATTTAAAAAACAAATCTAACATAAACAAAAGATTTATCGTTTTGTTAGTCATCCGACATAAAAAAAAATTTTCAATAAAACTATTTCTCTTTATTTTAGAATTTCAGATAGCTACGACTGTATATTATCCACTCTTAATGAAAATTTGTTGTTTTCTATAGAGATTATACAAAGATTAAACTTGTGCTAAATCTATTTTTATTATTCCAATGTCTTTGACTTCCAGATTTCAACGAAATTCTAAAAACTCCCTTTCGTTTGTTGTTTTCTTGTTACTAATTTATTTCATACGTTGGTGAAGATTCTTAAGAAAAATAAATTGATTGGTGCACATTGGGGAAAGAACAGATTTAAACGGAATACTAAGAAGCTTGTGCGATAATTCTTGTATTTGAGGATGTAACTGGTAATAATCTGGTTCAATAAAGCGAATTTTACAACCAGAGTGTATTACTGTAACCTTGATAATTAATTTAATTAACCAAAGTGGTATAAATATAAATATCATGATAATCGTTCAATGATTATTATCACATAACGCTTCCAAGAATATGTATACACTTTCATTTTTGCATCTTAAATTTCATTTGAATTTAATTAAATATATTCTTTAAATCAGAGAGTGAAACCGAAATTTTTTTCGTTCCGGTTTAGGGTTACGTTCCCAAGTTTAATTTTTCGTTCCGGTTCTGTTTCGGTTTTATAATTTTTTTCTGGTTTGGTTTCGGTTCGGGTTTTAAACCGGTTCAAAACCGGTTCAAAAAAAAAAAAGTGGATAAAATAAAACACAAATTTTATTCGATTTTATTTATATAAAAAAATATAAATTAAAAATAACAAAAAATAAATTAAATGCTGTATTCGTTACATAGTATCACATAAATAAATATATAGGAACTGTAATTATAAAATCATAATTCATAACATTAAGTACATAAACATTAGGATATAAACCGATTCTGGAACGATAAAATTCATGTTATGTTATTTTATTTCCTCGCTTCCTATATGAATTCGTATTGAAAAAACAAAAATAACATAACAAAACATAAAATTTTGGAAGGCACAATCGGGCCTACTTATTATGTTAATAAAAAAATTCAATTTTGTAATATTAACCTGTTTAAAATTCATTATTTAATTTAACCATTAAAATATTTTCAAGGTTATTTTCCGTCAGATTCGTCCGTTTGTCGGTCAGTATAAGCTTCAACGCCGAAAAATTCCGCTCTACGCTTACTTGCGTTGCGGGCACAGCTAAAATTATTTTAGCCAGTTTCGCCAATTCATAACTGGAATTACTTTTTTCTTTCCAATATTTTAAAATATCTGTATTGATGATTGTTTCTCGAGTAGGACTAAACGAATTAATTTGATTTATCAAATTGGAAATTTGTTGTTGACCCTCACGGTTCGTAGTGGAATTTATATTCAAGGTTAAATTTATCTCGTTTTCCTTTTCTGCGAGAAATTTTTCCAAGTTAGTCTGGTTTTTCATTTCCTCAGTGTCAATTGTGTCGTTGCGATTTGGCAAATCACTCAATGTTTGGATAGGTGATGAATTAAAGTTGGTGAAGTAAAAGCGGCCCACTTTAATCAAAAATTCACGCGCAATATCGTTTTGCATTGATGTCAGTAAAAACTTATATCGCGGATCCAAATATATAGCTGCTAATACGTACTCTTTTTCAAGCAAATTTTTTTCTCGTCGTTTAATTGCTTCTTGTAATTTAATGCTAAGACTTGTATTAATATCCGAAAGTGCTATTTTAATTTCGAGCCATATTCCAAAAAAATCGCCAAGAAGTAGTTGCTCATTCTGAAGCTTCAGTGTTGCAATTTTCAACGGATTGAAAAGGTTGATAAATTCCTCCGCAAACTGCCAATCTCTATCGGATAGTTTTAGACATGGATAAGTTGCCATCACCTGAAGGCAAAAATCTTTAAGCTCGAGCAGTCGGTTGATCATATCGTACGAAGAATTCCAACGCGTTGGACAGTCAATTTTTGGCTTCCTTTTGTTCATTGCCTTAATGAGCGCCAAGATATTAGTTGTGCGCAGTTTCTTGCACACAAAACGGCATTTTGAGATTTTTCTTGCAATCATCTGATCTTTTGTAATGTCATAAATAGCCAACTGTAACGTATGTGCAGCGCATCGTACAGAAGTGATTACACATAATCCGTTGTCGAGCTCAATATCGATCTGATCATTGGAATTATCGTCAACTACGTATTCCGCCAGCATTTCTTCCTCGTTGACAACTAGACCATGGTCGTCGCTAAGCTCACATCCATTGTTAAAGTCTTCATCATCATCAGGCTCTGCATCCGAAAAATCAGAACTTTGGCCGATTTCGCTTTCTAAATCTGAGCAAATTAATTGCATGCTCTTCACCATATTTGCCTCATTATCGGTCGTCATGGTGTAAATTTGTTTTAATTCTATGCCAAATTTCGCCAAAACGTTTAGTAAAATTTCTTTAATGTACTGAGCCGTATGCCTTTCTTTCATTTCAGTCATTGCCAAAATGCGTAAAATAATTTTGTCATCTATAACATACTGCGCGTTGATACCTAAAATGGATCTATCGCATCGAGTAGCAATGTCCAACTTAATGCTAATCATTTTTCTGTTAATATCGTTTTTGATATTTTGTTTAATTTTGTCTGCAAGATCAGTCACATTGTCTCTTATGTTGTGAGCATTTAATTTTAATTTTGGATTAAGCCCCATAGTCAGTGGCTGTAAAATTTTTTTAAAACCTGAGCTTTCCAAAATTTTGAAAGGATAACCGTTTTTTGTTACCAGCTCAACGCAGGCATGTATTAAGGTTTCTTGATCCATGTGCACGTGCACATTAGTTTTACTGCTACTGGTAAATTTCATGCTTAATAAAGATCGTTGATCTTTATTGACAAATGCAGCGGTGTCCCCAGCGGACAATAGTGAAGTATGTGATAGACTGTAACAAAAATTTGCTATATGAAGTTATATGGAAATATTGTCTATTTAAATTACATTTTTATTTATGAAAATTGTAATGATTGGAAAATTGAATTAATCCCATATGTAGTTTAAATTGTGATTTTAGTATATCTGATTCATTTGGGACATTTTATTCATTTTAAATATTAGAAAGTTGTACTTAAAAATTGCAGAAATTTAATGTTAAACTCACTATAAATATATATTTCGGCCACTAAACAGTTTTGGAGGTTTATTAGACCACAGTTGCTACGCTTTGACTTATTAATACAATCTAAAATTTAATATTTTTAAAACATTTATGTTTTTGGTAACACTAGTTTATTTTGAAATTTCTGCAATTTTTAAGGACAAGTTTCTCATATTTAGAATGATAAGAATGTCACAAATAAATCAGATATACAAAAATCACACTTTAAACTACATATGGGATTAATTTAATTTTCAAATCATTACAATTTTCATAAATAAAAATGTAATTTAAATAGACAATATTTCCATATAACTTCATATAGCAAATTTTTGTTACAGTCTATCACATATTTTACTTTTGTCCGCTTAAGGCGCTTTTTATAATTTTGCAATCGTCAATTACTACAATTTTTTATTTTTGGTGGTTCCCCTTGTAACGTTTTTTCGTTTTGTAGAAGTACAAATTCTTCAGGATGATTCCTTTCCACATGCCTTTGAAAATTTGCAGCGTGATTGCCTGTTATCATGACACCACAATTCGATATTAAGCACACTCCTTGATTTTTAATTTTGTCGATTTTAAAATATTTCCGAACTGGGTTTTCAATTTTACGTCCCATTTTCTAAACAGTAAAAATCAAACAAATTTTATTTTAGGTTACATTTAAAAGTGATGTAATTCATGCAAACAAACCTCTATAAACAGTAAACCCGTTTAACAAACACTTTTTTACTGCACAAAAGAAATGTTTATGTTGCCTTTGATATTTAAGACGAATAACTACTATAATATTTTGTCCCCAATATTACTAATTTTTTACTCCTTATTTTCGACAAACAAATAAATAAAAAATCGTTGTTTCTGGTTTGACGTTTTGAACAAAAAAAAAAAAAAATAAATAGTAAAGTTCTAAATATAGATTGAGAGTCACCTACCAGTAGGTAAATAAAATTATTTTCTCATTTGATACACAAAAGTTTCGGTAATAGATTGCGAAATAGTTCATAAACCGTTCCCTAGTTTCGCTAGTCCGTGTACAAAAACGTTTGTTTACGTTTTTTTATATGAAGTTCTGCTAAAACCAGATATAATAATAATAATAATAGTGTAAGTAATAATAATAATTTACAATTATTAAGAACACATGTATTTTGAAAAGGTAATAATCTATAACCCGTTATCAAAAAAAGGATAAATAAAAATAAATAATTCATATATTTGAGGTTATATTCTTTATTTTTGAAATTGAAATAGCAAGCAAAATATGGAATTTGTGCAATATTTTGTATTCATAAATAGAAAATAAAGAGAACGTTGGTAAGTTGCATCGAAAAATATAAATTGAATAATAAGTTCAGTTGACAATCAGCTCCAAAATTAGCTGTTTTAGTTTATCGTTTTGCTGGATATTAAAACAAAGGCTAATGGATTATTTAGCCGCCCCGGTGGCACAGTGGTTAGCATGCTTGCTTTAAGCTCCGGAGGTCCCGGGTTCGATTCCCGGCGGGTGATGAAAAAATCACGGCTGGTTACGGGTAGGATCAATGAACTAATCATTCATTATCCGTTAAAAAAAAATGATTACGAAACTTCAGAATGAAGCGGCCAAATCCCTCTATGGGATGTAGCGCCAGCGAAAAAAAAAAAAAAAATGGATTATTTCGTTTTCAAAATGCATACATATGTATACTTATTAATATCTATATTGTAATTGTAATTATTATTATTACTTTATAAACTGCCTATCGCGGTATTTTTTATTTAATTTATCTCAATTTTATTATAGCTAGTTTTAGCTACATATAAAAAAAACGTAAGCAAACATTTTTGTACACGGACCAGGGAAACTAGCAAAAAATGTATGAACTAATTTCACGATATATACCGCTCATAGTGATATCATTTAAATAGTACCCAAGCAATCAATCCAATTAGCGGAAATATTGTTGTCAATAAATTTTTATTCCGAATTCAATTTGGAACTTTACATATTTTTTTTTCGTTTTTATGAGATATCGAAAATTTTCGTGAAAAAATACTTGAACCGAAACGAAAAAGAACGAAATAAACCGCGAGAAAATATTGTTCCGGTTCCGGTTACGGTTCACTATTTTTTATTCATTTCGTTTCGGTTCCGGTTTTCGGTTCATGAGAAATTTCGGTTTTTTTCGGTTTTCGGTTTACGGTTCGGTTTCGGTTTCACTCTCTGCTTTAAATACAATACGAGTGCAACAAAGTGGTTTTTAAATTAGCATTGAATGTTTTTTTATTTATATTTCTTACTCTTGCTCATAACGTTTTTTACAATATCTATAGACCGGCAATAAAACAACTTATTTTATAAATACGTATAAGGTAATGAAAATATTAATTTATAAAATATCATCGCAAATTATTGAAATAATAACTCTGACAATCATCTAAACCTAATCGTGTTATATTCACATAAAATGGCACATAATTATTGTCTAATATGCGCTTATAAGATGTGTCATGGAATTCAAGGCTAGGATTACTGCAATATCTTCGGTATATGACGTCGGCCAAACTATAGGTATTATACGAAAGAATTGATTTTAACTTCTGACGTTGGCGAGGAAACTAAATTTCACGAGAAACACATTTTCTACATCAATTAACCTTCACATTTTATCGTTTATATTTTACAATAAGATTTAATTATTTAATTTTATTTACAAAAATGCTAATCATATGATTAATGATATCAACACCTAAACACTATAAATATTGGAAATTGTTTATGTAGATTTTATAAAACGTACAATACTTCGCACTTAAATTGAATAGCGTATCGCTTATTGCTTTACAACTAAGATGTTCTCTATTGAACGCCTGATGCGAAATTTTAAGTATTAGAGGAAAGAATTGTGTTGGCGACTCGCAATAAAACAAATATTCACACAAGGCGTTAAATTGATTCAGTTGTAAATCAACTGTTTGAAAACGTTAGGCCAATGAAAAAATATAAGGTAAAAAAAACATGCGGCATTTCTTATCAGAAGAACTACACTATGCCTTTTTAAGCTCTGCACGTCGAAACAAGTTGTGAGTAGAAACGTCTGATTACACCGGGTTCAATAATAAAACAAAAGGTATGCAGAAACAACTACAAACATGTGGATGTGGATGTGGATGTGGATGTGGATGTGGATATGGATATGGATGTGGATGTGGATGTGGATGTGGATGTGGATGTGGATGTGGATGTGGATGTGGATGTGGATGTGGATGTGGATGTGGATGTGGATGTGGATGTGGATGTGGATGTGGATGTGGATGTGGATGTGGATGTGGATGTGGATGTGGATGTGGATGTGGATGTGGATGTGGATGTGATGTGGATGTGGATGTGGATGTGGATGTGGATGTGGATGTGGATGTGGATGTGGATGTGGATGTGGATGTGGATGTGGATGTGGATGTGGATGTGGATGTGGATGTGGATGTGGATGTGGATGTGGATGTGGATGTGGATGTGGATGTGGATGTGGATGTGGATGTGGATGTGGATGTGGATATGGATGTGGATGTGGATGTGGATGTGGATGTGGATGTGGATGTGGATGTGGATGTGGATGTGGATGTGGATGTGGATGTGGATGTGGATGTGGATGTGGATATGGATATGGATGTGGATGTGGATGTGGATATGGATGTGGATGTGGATGTGAATGTGGATGTGGATGTGAATGTGGATGTGGATGTGGATGTGGATGTGGATGCGGATGTGGATGTGGATGTGGATGTGGATGTGGATGTGGATGTGGATGTGGATGTGGATGTGGATGTGGATGTGGATGTGGATGTGGATGTGGATGTGGATGTGGATGTGGATGTGGATGTGGATGTGGATGTGGATGTGGATGTGGATGTGGATGTGGATGTGGATGTGATGTGGATGTGGATGTGGATGTGGATGTGGATGTGGATGTGGATGTGGATTTGGATGTGGATGTGGATATGGATGTGGATGTGGATGTGGTGGATGTGGATGTGGATGTGGATGTGGATGTGGATGTGGATGTGGATGTGGATGTGGATGTGGATGTGGATGTGGATGTGGATGTGGATGTGGATGCTGGATGTGGATGTGGATGTGGATGTGGATGTGGATGTGGATGTGGATGTGGATGTGGATGTGGATGTGGATGTGGATGTGGATGTGGATGTGGATGTGGATGTGGATGTGGATGTGGATGTGGATGTGGATGTGGATGTGGATGTGGATGTGGATGTGGATGTGGATGTGGATGTGGATGTGGATGTGGATGTGGATGTGGATGTGGATGTGGATGTGGATGTGGATGTGGATGTGGATGTGGATGTGGATGTGGATGTGGATGTGGATGTGGATGTGGATGTGGATGTGGATGTGGATGTGGATGTGGATGTGGATGTGGATGTGGATATGGATATGGATGTGGATGTGGATATGGATGTGGATGTGGATGTGAATGTGGATGTGGATGTGAATGTGGATGTGGATGTGGATGTGGATGTGGATGTGGATGTGGATGTGGATGTGGATGTGGATGTGGATGTGGATGTGGATGTGGATGTGGATGTGGATGTGGATGTGGATGTGGATGTGATGTGGATTGTGGATGTGGATGTGGATGTGGATGTGGATGTGGATGTGGATGTGGATGTGGATGTGGATGTGGATGTGGATGTGGATGTGGATGTGGATGTGGATGTGGATGTGATGTGGATGTGGATGTGGATGTGGATGTGGATGTGGATGTGGTGTGGTGGATTGGGATGTGGATGTGGATGTGGATGTGGATGTGGATGTGGATGTGGTGTGGATTGGTTGTGGATGTGGTTGTGGATGTGGATGTGGATGTGGATGTGGATGTGGATGTGGATGTGGATGTGGATGTGGATGTGGATGTGGATGTGGATGTGGATGTGGATGTGGGATGTGGATGGGATGTGGATGTGGATAGATGGATGTGGATGGTGGATGTGGATGTGGATGGGATGTGGATGTGGATGTGGATGTGGATGTGGATGTGGATGTGGATGTGGATGGATGTGGATGTGGATGTGGATGTGGATGTGGATGTGGATGTGGATGTGGATGTGGATGTGGATGTGGATGTGGATGTGGTGGATGTGGTGTGGATGTGGATGTGGATGTGGATGTGGATGTGGATGTGGATGTGGATGTGGATGTGGATGTGGTTGTGGATGTGGATGTGGATGTGGATGTGGATGTGGATGTGGATGTGGATGTGGATGTGGATGTGGATGTGGATGTGGGATGTGGATGTGGTGTGGATGTGGATGTGGATGTGGATGTGGATGTGGATGTGGATGTGGATGTGGATGTGGATGTGATGGATGTGGATGTG